>SJYX01018221.1:296764-335012 GCA_006410675.1 Oreotragus oreotragus | reverse complement strand
TATACATGTTTCAATGCCATTCTCCCAAATCATCCCACCCTCTCCCTCTCCCACAGAGTCCAAAAGACTGTTCTATACATCTGTGTCTCTTTTGCTGTCTCACATACAGGGTTATCTCTACCATCTTTCTAAATTCCGTATATATGTGTTAGTATACTGTCACTCTGTATAACAGGCTACAGTTTCATCCACCTCATTAGAATTGATTCAAATGTATTCTTTTTAATGGCTGAGTAATACTCCATTGTGTATATGTACCACAGCTTTCTTATCCATTCCTCTGCTGATGGGACATCTAGGTTGCTTCCATGTCCTGGCTATTATAAACAGTGCTGTGATGAACATTGGGGTACACATGTCTCTTTCAATTCTGGTTTCCTCGGTGTGTATGCCCAGCAGTGGGATTGCTGGGTCACATGGCAGTTCTATTTCCAATATCTTAAGGAATCTCCATACTGTTCTCCATAGTGGCTGTACTAGTTTGCATTCCCACCAACAGTGTTAAGAGGGTTCCCTTTTCTCCACACCCTCTCCAGCATTTATTGTTTGCAGATTTCCAGTCATACAAAGTAGAGTGCCGTTAATCTGCCTGATTAGTGAAGGGAGAGAGTGAAGACATGTGTCTCATGGCCTGTAAGCTTAGTAGCAACAAAAGCTAATGTGTGTTGAGAGCTTATGTGGGCCAGGCTCTGTGCTACATGTGTTGATTTCCATTGAATTTAATAAAACCTCTAGATTTGAGGCTCCCAACTAGTCAGAAAGTAAAGTTTCTTTACTTTCACCTCACTCTAGACTGCAAGTTCTCCAGCCATTTGTCTATTTATTCAACCTTTCTTTAGCTCATATACCAGGCAGAGAGGGAGCATGGCACAAAGGTGAATGTGCCTGCCCACAATCTGCTAGCTCTCTCAGGGGGACCCAGTGCAATGTAGTATCACCCAAGGTGGATTCTGCAGGATGAAGGCAAATTATTTATCAATTTCAAAGTTGCCAGATTCACAATCCTCTGGAGTTCTCTGAGGCTTAAACTTGAGGTTTAAGAAGAAAGGATATTTTGTTTCTGAACAAAGACACAGCACCCAACTGGCTACAAATGTTGCTGGAGTGAATGAGGACTCCATCAAATTTGTCTTCATGAGATCCTGTGAATAAAGAAAGGGTTAGGGTAGGGGTGCCCACAGAGAGGGAAGATTAAAGAGTGGGACCATTCTAGATCAAGTACTACAGCCTCTACAGTTTTGACCTGATGAACTCTGTGACTTTGGGCAAGCTTCTCTATCTGTCCCATCCTCTGCTTCCTCCTTCCTGAAATAAAGACTGGGGCTCCCTACCTGCCTGCTTCACAGGGGCCTTTGAAAGTTAAATGTGCAAATAAGTAATAGAGTAAGTCCTCTGCCTACAAACAGTTTCCCTCCCAAGAGTGTGTTCATAAGTCCAATTAGTTCTTAAGTATAACAAAGTTAGCCTAGGTACTCAACTCTCACAATCATCTAGATAGCACTGTACTATATATAGGAGAAACAGGAGAGCGAAAAGACTGGCTTAAAACTCAATATTCAAAAAACTAAGATCGTGGCATCCAGTCCCATCACTTCATGGCAAATAGATGGGGGAAAAGTGGAAACAGTTACAGATTTTATTTTCTTGGGCTCCAGAATCACAGCGGATGGTGACCATGATCACAGCCAAGAAATTAAAAGATGCTTGTTCCTTGGAAGGAAAGCTATGACGAACCTAGACAGTGTATTAAAAAGCAGAGACCATTTTACCAACAAAGGTCCATATAGTCAAAACTATAGTTTTTCCAGTAGTCATTTATGGATGTGAAAGCTGGACCATAAAGAAGCCTGAATGCCAAAGAATTGATGCTTTTGAATTGTGGTACTAGAGAAGACTCTTGAGAGTCCCTTGGACTGCAAGATCAAACCAATCAATCTCTGAAGATGGATTCTTTACCATCTGACCCATTGGGGAAGCCCACTTCCTTAGTCAGCCCTCAAAAATGATGGACCAAGGATTTGAATTCACGTCTGTCTTATCCCAAGACCTACTATTACTAAATCACTGCATCAGAATTCAAAATCAATTGAGAAAACCATTAAGACTCCACTGTGTAAGTTACAGTGATAACATGGGTGGAATCTAAAGAAAACAAAATTGAGGGTCTGGCATCAGAAGCTGTGAGCTTGGCTTTTGACAAGCAAAGTGTTTGCAGATCCAAGGTGCTCCAGTGAGTGACCACAGTAGTCCAGGCTAAGCAGTAGCACCCTAGATGGGGAGTCAAGGTTTAAGAGTCAGGGTTAGGAAGCGTTCCTCCAGGGTGACTGAAAACATCTATAAACTGCAGAAAGCAGCCAGGACTAGGAAAACATACTGGGAAGCAGAGGTGGTTATCAGGCAGCTGCAGATTCCAAAGGCCTCTGATTTTTTTTTTTTTTTTTTTTTTTGTAGTTCCAAAGGGGCATCTCATTTAACTCCATTCCCAGCCACCTGGTAGGGTTGGGGACGAGCTTTCCACAGGACAAGAGTTTCTACCTCTGGCTCACTGGGTGAGGCAAACTGGTCCTCTCAGGGGAAAGAGGAAAAGCTCAGTCTTGCTCCCCTCCTCTGGGTCTGGGAAAGGACCAGCTTCAGCAGTGAGCTGCTGACCCCCATTTGGGACGGGCTCAGGGGACCAATTGCTGCTTTACTGCAGAATTTCAAATGGCTTTAGATGTGTCTCTGTTAGTCAGAGCTAAGGTCAATAATGAAAGTAATAGGATAGCTAATATGTGCTGAACTCTATTCAGGGGGTCCTTTTAAGGCATATTTTAGGCTCCAAGCACTTTTACAAGTCCTGCTTCCCCTCATCATGTCAAAGATATTACAGTGCATGCAAATCTCACATTGATTTGATTTCTGTGAGTTGAGTGGTGGAGTTGTAGACCAGAACACATTATGACAAATTTTATAGATGCTGAAATATTTATTAATTTGATATTGCCACTTGTGTTAAATATTTCAGAAACGATATATTTATTTTTCTGGCCAGAAATACTTTTTTAAGGCTCTTCAAACAATCAGAGGGCCTGGACACTGAGCTTATCATGCCAAATGAAAAAAACAGTTCTCTGATAATTGTGTCCTAGGAGTTAAGTGCCTCCACACATTGCCAGTGGATAAGTGTGGGGACTCTGGAATTAAACTACATTGAGCTGGAATCTTAGCAATACTAATTATAAGCTGTGTGATCTCTGGCAAGTGCCACAATCCTGACTCTGCTCCAGTTTCTTCATCTGCAAAACAGTTACTGTTAGGACTAAATCAGATAATGTGCATACAAAGTTAAGGATGCCACCTGTAACACAGCATGGAAAATCGGTTTCTTGTCATTTTATTATTATTTTTTTTTACAGTGTCCCATGAAATAGCCACTGTGGTTATTTCCATTTTGAAGATGAAGTGACTGACTGAAAGGCTGTGACTTACCATCCTTGGTACATGGTGGGGGGATTCTGAACTGAGATCACCTTCTAAATCAGTAAGGGTTTGTATTAGTAAGGGCAGACCAGGTGATACTATGGTAGCAATAACTCGCACACTGCATATAACATGCACTTAATCTCTGACTCATGCTACAAGCTCATACAGGATGGCAGAGGAGCATCGTTTCTCAGAAGCACTGAGGCACCCAGGCCAGGAAAGATTCCTTCTTAGAAAACCTTCCATCAAAAACATGTGACAAAACACACTGGCTCATAAACTTTCATCTCAGAGGTAACAGACAACACTTCCACTCACAGGACATTGGACCCAGCAAGTCTCAAGGCCGGGCTGAGTTTGAATAAGAGGTGGAGAAGACCAGTCACACCATGTGACTAGAAGGACAGCCCTAGTGTTATTTCAGAGGGAAACCTTGAGGATTAAGTTACTGAATACAAATGAATGGCTGAGTCTGGAACACGGTAAAAGCTTCCTTAAAGGCTGGGTATTAATCGTTATTAGTTAATGGATTGCTGACAAAGGTCCATATAGCCAAAGCTAGAGTTTTCCCAGTAGTGTCATGTGTGGACATGAGAGTTGAACCATGAAGAAGGCCAAGTGCCAAAGACATGATGCTTTCGAACTGTGGTGCTGAGGAAGACTCCTGAGAGTCCCTTGGACAGCAAGGAGATCAAACCAGTCAGTCCTAAAGGAAATCAACCCTGAATATCATTGGAAGGACTGATGCTGAAGCTGAAGCTCTAATACTTGGGCCACTTGATATGAAGAGCCAACTTACTAGAAAAGATCCTGATGCTGGAAAAG
Source organism: Oreotragus oreotragus (assembly GCA_006410675.1). NCBI lineage: Eukaryota > Metazoa > Chordata > Mammalia > Artiodactyla > Bovidae > Oreotragus > Oreotragus oreotragus. The sequence goes on along the minus strand of SJYX01018221.1, from coordinate 330,725 downwards.
ACTAGGGCAAGAGGAGCAGGGACAAGAGGATGAGGTGGTTAGATATCCCCACCAATGCAATGGACTTGAACCTGAGAAAACTCCGGATACGGTGGGGCACACAGAAGCCTGCTGTGTGAGCTGCAGTTCATAGGGTCACAGAGTCAGACACAACTTAGCCACTCAACAACAACTGCTATGGCAATATTCCCATATAAATATTTTCCACCTGATTCCCTTGTCCATGGCCTTCCTCTCCCAGAGATCCACTCTGCAGACTACTTGCTGCACTGTATTCTCCAGACCTCCCTCTCATCTGTTGTCTCTCATTGATTCCTCATTGTCTTACACAATGAAGTTCAGACACCCAAGCTTAGCACCAGAAGGCACTCTGTCATCCAGTGCCAACCACCAGTGGAGTTTCCTCTCCCATTCCTAACACTCTGCCTCTGGTCTAGCTGGAAGAACCTAGTTAGAGTTCCCCAAATCAGTCTTGTATATTCCTACCTCAGGCTCTGATGAGCACCCTTCCTTCCACATGGTGCAGTGATAAAGAATGTGCCTGTCAAGCAGGAGACTTGAATTCAGTTCCTGGGTGGGGAAGATCCCCTGGAGAAGAAAATGACAACCCACTCCAGCATTCTTGCCTGGGCAATCCGATGGACAGAGGAGCCTGGTGGGCTACAGTCCATCAGGGGTCCCAAAAGAGTCCCAAAAGAGTCAGACACTCAGAGTGACTGGGTACTGAGCACTTCCTTCTTGTAGGAACTCCCCTCCCCCAGTGCATCTTCCCTTTGTGGATTCCTGTATTTTCTATGAACCAGTTTTCTAAGTCCTCCAAGAAGCCTCCTCCCCCAGCTCAGCCTGCAATGATTTTGTGCAAGGCTGAAGAGCCTCAATATTGAGAAACTGTGCCACTCACTTGGCATTGAACTCAAGACTGCTTTGAACACTTGTTTTCTTTTCTCTTTATACTCATGTTGCTGTTGTGTAAAGAACAAGAAGGACAGCATCAGACAGACACTGGAATAATTTCAGGTCTGTCATTTACTGGTCTTCAGACCTTGTGCAGGTCGGCTACTACCCTGAGCTTTCTGCTCCTTTCCTGCAACACAGAACTGATTATACCTGCCTCCCAAGGGAGAAGTTATGAAGGGAGAAGTAAAACCAGTGGTGATGCCCAGTGCAGGGTAGATTACTGTCCTCACCTGGCTGATTCCCTAGTCCCTGGAATAGTAACTGACACGTAATACGCAGTTCAATGCCTATCTGTTGAATGAATGGATAATTATTATTCACTACTCCGTTCAGTTCAGGCGCTGTCGTGTCTGACTCTTTGCGACCCCATGAATTGCAGCACGCCAGGCCTCCCTGTCCATCACCAACTCCCGGACTAGTTTTAATAGTTTTCTCCAAAACTCTAAGTTCCTTGAAAGACAGAGTGCTTTGAAAAGTAAACATTCTTTGGAAAAGAATTCTTAGGTGATGGTTCTCATACTTCCGTATGTAGAAGAAGCAAGGAAGGTTATTTTTAAAAAATTAAAAATGCTAGACCTTGCATCTGTCAGAAAGATAAAAACAAATATCATATATTAATGTATATATGTGGAATCTAGAAAAATTGTACAGATGAGCCTATTTTCAGGGCAGGAACAGAGGGTATAGATGTAGAGAAGGACTTGGGGACATGCAGGGTGTGGGATGAGGGGTGGGATGAATTGGGAGACTGGGATTGACATAAATACACTACTATGTGTAAAATAGATAGCTTGTGGGAAGCTGCTGTATAGCACAGAGAGCTCAGCTTGGTGCTCTGTGTTGACCTAGAGAGGTGGGAAGGAGGGTAGGGTGGGAAGGAGATCAAAGAGGCAGGGGATATATGTATACAGAGAGCTGATTCACTTTTTTGTAGAGCAGAAACTAACACATTATACCAATTTTTTAAAATGTTGATCATTGGAATCTAGGTTTACTGAATTAAAATTTGTGACATAAGGTCTAAAAAGCTGTATTATAACAAGCTTCCTAAATGATAGTGATACTAAAATCTACAGATTAGGCTTTGAGAAATCTTATTTTTGGGATTTCCCCTCTTTACTGGATATAAATTCTTCTAGCTAAGTCTCTGCGAGGCAACCCATCTAGCAGGGATGGTCCTCCTAACCAGTCTCTCTGCTTAGCTATTCACTTAACTCTAGACTAGAGTACTTCCAAAACTCAGTTCATTAGAATTGGATTAATCTTTGTACACTTAATGGGTATAGCCTGTGTTTTTCTAAAAGGTGCTAAGTGTGAAGTGAAGAGGGTGATGATTCTTTAGAGTAAGTTTCTCTGACAATACTTGATTTTATCTTTATACCCAGTGCCTTCTGTTTAGCATCCATTTCAGGGATTAGTGGCCAACAAGCTGTGATGATGGAGTAAAAAATACAGTTTCCTAACTGTAATTCCAGTGGACCCGTAATGCAAGATCTTACAGGTCTCTGGAGGAAAGTATTGTTCTTAATGTCAAAGATCACCCATTAAGCCCATCTGATAGCTGATAGAAGTCCAGAGGAAATATTTGCTATCTTTTGGTAGTTCCTGGATAAACAGTGAACAGACACATTCAGCCTTAGCGATGTCAGTTCAGGATCTCTCAAGGATTCAGCTGTTTATTTAATAAGGTACAGCCCACGGGACATACATCACCTATTGAATTCCAGAGCTTAACATTATATTAGAAGTGTACACAATGCTTCCACACAAAAGAGCCGACTCATCCAATCACCAAAATGATCTACCTCTTCCTTCTTTCTTTACAGTCTAGTGCAATGGTTCTCTCCTGGGGGTGATTTTGCTTCCTTCCCCTCCCCAGGGCACATGTGGCAATATCTGAAGACATTTTTTAAAATATAGATTTATTTAATTGGAGGCTAATTACTTTACAATATTGTATTGGTTTTGCCATACATCAACATGAATCCGCCACAGGTAAACACGTGTTCCCCATCCTGAACCCCCCTCCCACCTCCCTCCCCATACCATCCCTCTGGGTCATCCCAGTGCACCAGCCCCGAGCATCCTGTTATCATTCATCTGAAGACAGTTTTGGTTGTCACAACTTGGAAGGGAAGTGGCATGTAGGCAGAAACAGTGGATGCTGCTAAACATCCCCTGATACACAGGACAAAGCCCTACAACAATAAATTATCTTGTCCAAACTGTCAGTAGTGCAGGGGCTGAGAAACCCTTGTCTAGTTTTATTCACTAAGTGCTGGGCACTGGTCCCCTCCAATAGTTCATTGTATGGAATTCAAATGGATTCTTCAGAGTGTTTCTTGTTCAGAATCAGCTCCAGCTGGCTTCCCCTCAGTGAGCAGACAAGGCTTGGGGGATACGAGTAGTTCCCAACCTTCCTTTCCTTAAACCTGAAACAGGTTTTATATGGTTTTGTATGGTAATATGGAAATCTGTCCATATTTTATAAATCGAGCATTACGGTCCTCCCTCTAGCTGGAACCGAAACCACTCTTGCCTGGCTAACTGTAGCAGCCAGGCATGGGTTTCTCCAGATACAATCCTTGACACTCCTTCCCTGGTCTGGCTGGAAAATAGCTCAGTAAATTGAAGAGTTTCTTTAGGTACACAATTGGCACTTTGATTGATGATAGTTTGTTAGCTGTGATCGTGGTGTAGAACAGCCAGGATGGAAGCCAACTTTCCTTTTAGCTCCTTAGCAACAGTCACTCAACACCATAAAACAAAGCCAGTCCTGTGGACGCTAAAGAGTGGGATGACCCTGTGCTAAAAGGGTCACTGGGTTCAATCCAACAGGAAGGGGTTGGAATATTGATGCTAAACTTACTAGTGGGTCAGTTTCTTCATTTGGACGATAGGAATACTAATTCTGGCCCTGGGATTAAGAGGATCACTGATCATTGCTCAGTTGTTCTGTAAATTATACTGTAATTGCTCCCCCAAATGTGTACCTTAGGATTAGGAAGTCTTCTCCCATACTGACCCATCTGTGAAGCCACATTTACAAATCAGTGTATTATAATTTGAAGAAATATTTTTGTGACTGCAGCAAATCAGAAAAAAGTGGCCAACAGAGTGATACAATTTTATAAGACTCCTTTATTCTGAGACTATGAGCTTTTTCTTCTTTGTTGTTCCAGTGCCTTTTCTATTTTGAAATATGATGGTGATAGATTGCAGGATGTTTTGTTTTAAAATATCCTGACATGAAAATATAAAATATTCACATGTTGTGTCAGTCCCTGAAATGTCTTTAAATTTTTTCTGATCTACAAACCCCGATGCAAGGGAGCTCAGTGAATTCTCCTGGGCAGAAATGTTATTATTGCTAGTGATATATTATATATGTTTGTGTGCCTGTGGACTGGATGTGTGGCATGCATGAAAAGGACCTTTCACACAATTTCTTAACCCACAGGCAGATCTTATTTGCCTGGGATCACAATGAAACACAGAGAGGGTGAGTGGAGGCAACAAAGTAGAAACGTCAGCTGCCTAGGACTCAGGCACAGCTGATACCCTCTCTGGTCAGCTTTGTGATTCTGTAGTAAGTTTTAAGAGCATCCATTTCCTCGTCTGCAAGAAGGGAGGATAATACGACCCCAGGGTTGCTGGAGTGTACAGGAGGGGCTGGGAGAAAAGACGACACTTGGTGGGTGCTTGAGATTGTTCCTTTTCTTCCTTTCAATCCTGTCCTCCACCCCCTGCTATGTAAATGGTGCATCTGTGACATGGGGGCTCTTCCAATGTTAAACCAGGGCCTTTGAAGTTCCCTGCCTCTGAACATCTGCCACCCCCGGAACTGAAGTAGCTCTGACTTCTAGGTACAAGCTCAGAGGACTAAACTGAGGCTCTCAAACTCTCCCCATGTGTCAGACCCACCCAGAGGACTTGTTAAACACAGGGCTTTCCTGGACCCAGTGCAGAGCGTCTGATTCTGGTCTGGGGTGAAAAGAAGAGTCTCTGTTTCTAATCACTTCCAAATGATGCTGATGCTGCTGGTCCAGGCACCACCTCTTGAGAATCACTGGGCTAAACGTTCCCTCCTCTTCTCAGCAACGGTTCACTCCTGTGTTTCCTGATGGTTGGCTGCAGTTTTTCTGGCCATTTTCAAAACCTGGCCCATACCCACTATCGCCATATCCTTCCAGCAAAGGCATCCCCCTGTCTACCACCTTCCCTCTCCCCCCACGCCCCATCCATCTGCAGGCTTACCTCACTAACCCCTGGCTCGTCTCCCACTCAGCGGACATCCATCCTCCTGGCCCCAACTAGTTTAACCATTCCTCCTTCACGTAACAGCTACGTGACCTTGCGTAAACTGGTCCCCAGAGTAGATGTCAGAGCATGAATAAGCCTCTCCCATTTCCAGATTAGCATCGTCCTGCCCAGAACAATGGAGATGGTCTATTGTCAGCCAACACAAACAATTGCAGCAGATTTTCTCATCAGGGCCATGTCTGCCTATTTCATGTTAATGAGAACTGTTGTTTGTTTCGACTGAGTCGTCTTTATTCCATTTCCGCCTCAGAGTAGGAGAAGTCTGTGTTTGCAGTCCAGGGGGTGAATTACAATACAGTCTTGTATTGTCAGACACGTTTATCCCTTTGGGGAACATCTTTCCAGACCACCCGTTCTCAGAGAGACGCCCAGGAGGGCAAGACTTAAGCTAACAAATGATGATCTTTCACTACAAGCTACCTGTGGACCTCAAACTCCCAGGTTCCTCCCTCCAGGTACCAAGATGGAGGCAGTCAAGGCTGTGAACAGTCAGCTTCCTGGCGATCCGCTTAAAGGTTAGAAAGCAAGCTGTAGCATCGCAAAGAAGTCTTGTTCCAGCCACAGAGATATTAGCTGTGTGACCTTAGACAATCTATTCAACTTCTCTGGGCCTGAGTTTCTTCACCTCTAAGGTGGGAATCATGACAGTAACCACCTTCCAGGGCTTTGGAAGAATGGGCTGACAGTCCTCCTCCCCCCTAGGGCTCAGGTTGAGATCTTTGGTCCAGGACACCCCATAACCTTGGGTGTCAGGTCTCTAGAATGGGGCCCCTACCCACTCATGAGCTACCTCAGCTCAGTTCAACTGCTCTGTCTTGCTTCAAATACTTCCACTAAGAGAGCTGAAACTTCCGTCAGTCACAGCCCTGGGAAAAGACGAGTTGACCTCGTCACATCCGAGTGTTCATGACAAGCATCAGAAATGCTTCTGAGGGCTACTTTGGCCAAGCAGACGAGGAAGAACATGTGAGAATACCCAGACCCTAAAAGTCAGGGCAACACACTCTAGCAGACCAGAAGCGTGTAGGCTTGCCGACTCAGAGTCCCAAAGAATCCGAGTGATGTTCACCAGCTCTGAGGGCTTGCTGTAACATGAGCCTGGCCTCAGGGTGAGAGACATCCTGAGGCTCTGGGCAGAGCACATTCAAATTCCCAAACTCTCTGCTTTGCTTAGAGGCAAATTACATGAGGAGGGCAGCTTTCTGAAATTCACACACTGAGCTGAGCACCACTCAGGCCCTCTGCTGGATGACCTTGGGGAACTCACTTTTCCTTTCTGAGCCTCAGTTTCTGGTTCCCTCATTTTTGAAATGGATTAATAACCTCTGTTCTGCCCACCTCACAGGGATGCTGTGAAGCCAAATACTGCTGCTGCTAATAGTAGTAGTAGTAGTAATAATATAATGGTTGTCCCAGCAACAACTCTAACAGCATACACACTCACGGTCCTCTTGGCCCTGGGGACTGTGTCAGCCCATTCTTCTGGCAGCCCTGGAAGGTGGTTACTGTCATGATACCCCGCTTAGAAACTCTAAGTGAAATTTCTTCACTAATGCCCAGTGAAGAAACTCTAGGGCACAGGGAGGTTAAATAGCCTGTCAAGGTCACACAGCTAATATGGTGGAGTGAGGATTAGCATCCTACCTTGTCTGACTCACCTGCACATAAGCACCAAGAGACGCTGTTCTGTGATACAGGTTGACTTTTTTTTTTTTTTTTTTTTTTTGGTAAATCTGAAATGTCTCTGTGGCTGGAAGATGACTTCTTAGCCACGCCACAGCTTGCTCTCCAAGCCTTAAGCAGATCGCCGGGGCGTCTGACNAGACGCTGTTCTGTGATACAGGTTGACTTTTTTTTTTTTGGTAAATCTGAAATGTCTCTGTGGCTGGAAGATGACTTCTTAGCCACGCCACAGCTTGCTCTCCAAGCCTTAAGCAGATCGCCGGGGCGTCTGACCGCTCACAGCTTTGGCTGCCTCCATCTTGGTGCCTGGCCCCGAGTGGGTGAGCTCTCATTTTTTCTTTGTTTCTCCTCCCTTGCATTATGAAAATGAGAAGCAGCTGTGAGCCTTGCTGATTGCACATGGGACTGTGTGTGTCGCTACCTCTGCTAACAACTAATTCATTACCAGTCGGCAGACGCTTCCACTGTGCTGTTACAATCTATTTGGCTTCCAGGTGCCACAGGGAATCAAAAACAATTTGCTCAGTGGTCAGGTCCCTGTGCTCCTGAGGGGTAGGCTGTCTGGTGAGGGACCTTCCTCCTGGGGAGGACAAGCTCTGTGCAAGAGACGGAGACGGGAGGATGTGTCTAGGCTTGGAGGGAACTCAGTTTAGTCTCTCGTCCTCTTGAAGAAACGTTTAGTAAAGGTGTATGGAGCACCCATCATGTGCCAGGGACTGTGTCAGGACGTAGGGATGCAATGGTGTGTTAAGACGGACAGAGTCCCTGCTCTTACTGGGAGTGGGGAAAAGCACACCATGGCCAAGACAACAGATGAGTAACAGGGATGATGTGAGATCGTTACAAGGGGCAAGAAGAAATGAAAACTTGGTGATATGATAGAGAGTCGCTGGACTGGGCGGGGAGGGATCCCTCAGTTAGGATGATCAGGGTCTGTTGGGGAAAGGGATATTTGACCTGGGATGGTAATGGTAAGCAAGAATTGGTCCTGAGATAAATAAGATCAGGGAAGATCATTCTTGGCAAAGGGAACATTTTCAAATGCAAAAGCTCTTGAGTCCCAAGAGCAAAGGTTGGGTCCCAGTGCAAAGGTGCAAGATATAGAAAGAGGCTCAAATAGGGTCAGTAAGCAGGGCACACAGCCCATGCTCCTGCCTGGGGGCTCCTCTGTGAGGAATCCTCTGGGCCCCTGTCAGCCAGGGCAGGAGATGCTTTCTATGCATTCATCATATCTCTACAGACTGCCTCTGAACCATGTCATCTCTTCTTCTTTCTGCATCTTTCCAAGGCTAGGACCATGTCTTTTTCTTTCTTTATCTTTCCAAGCAAACTGTACACAGTTCTGGGCACGTAGCCAATTCTCCAGGTGGCCTGATAACTTTAAGGTGTAGCTTTTGGATAATGTCACAGGTCACAGAGGCAGAGTTCACATACAGCCAAGGAAGAAATATTTTATATTCACCAAAATGATCGAGTGCCTCAGTAGGTAATGAGCTCCCTATTACTGTATGTATGTACTGTATGTAACCTCCCTGTTACATAACCTGTTAGAGCTATGTAAGTAGGAAATGGAAGATCAGTTGGCAGGAGAAGTAGGCACACAGAGAGTAGTAGGAGCTCCAGTTGTTATAGTTGTAATATCCTCATGTATTACCCATAAATATATTCCAGGCACTTTAGGTATAGGATTTCATTTAATGCTCCTACTAACTCTGTAAGGAGGTATTATTATTATCCCCTCTTCCCAGCCCTGGAAACTGAAATCCTAGTTGTCTGAGGACTGTGTGCCCTATGTGCCTGGGGTCACAAAGTGAGGAAGTGTCATGGTCCAGATTAGAAGTCCATACATAGTAATCCTCTCTAGAAAAACTGGATGACTTGAGTCCATCTTTTGGCATCATGTATCCTGGCTTTCATTTCTACCGTAAACATTATCAGGGGGTTTGTGCGGAGTCTTTGGGGTCCCCTCATGTGTCTTAGATAATAAAATAATGCAGACTTATAGAGTTGAATTTAATAGAATATGTTGGAAAGGATGGCTGAAAGCATATTTTTCTTCAGCAAAATAATTCGCTAAAGATGCTGCTGTGGTTGCTCACCCTACCCGCTTCTCTTCACTTTATCTGAGCAAAACGAAAGGTTAAACTATGTCGATGAAGAAATAAAAAATGAAAATTCACCTTGATGCCCCCCTCATCTTCCTTCAAAACACTGTAAATGAGGTCATAGCTCTCTCTAAGCTGATACACAAGCATCTTAAGAAGAGGTGAAGGGATTTAAAGAGTGGGGGGAAAAGAAACTTTGGCCATGAAAACGAATGTATCCAGAGTTTAGATTATATAAAGCTCTCAGCCTTCCCTAGTCTTGCCCAAGTCCTCCATTTTCCTTGTAATCCTATTCACAGGATACTCCCACACCCATCCTTCTGAAGCCTCCTTCATCCAAGAAGATCCATCTGGGTTAAAAAGGTCAGCCTGAGAAATTAGGGCAACCTAGAGCGGCATTTCTTTGGGGCAGCCCAGTGCTTTAAAAAGACTGAGAAATACCTCTAAAAGGATGTATGGGTTTCCCAGCCCAGACTACCTCATCCACTCATGACACATGCCTGGGCCTGCTATGCATTTGCCCTGAGACCCTGGGGAAGGTCACAGAACTCTGGATCAAGTCACTGTCTGGTATTTATAAAACTTCGTAATGCTACTAACAATCATTATTAATATTAACTATGAATGTCTGGTTTCCCAGGTGGCACTAGTAGTAAAAAAAAAAAAAAAACCCGCTTGCCAACTGAGGAAATGTAAGAGACGTGTGTTTGATCCCTAGGTTGGGAAGAACCCCTGGAGTAGGGCATGGCAACCCACTCCAGTATTCTTACCTGGAGAAACCCATGGACAGAAGGGGCCTGGTGGGCTATAGTCCATGGAGTCGCAAAGAGTCGGATACACCTGAAGTGACTTAGCATGCACGCATGCACTATAAATGTTTACTAGAATTTTCCAGATCTTAAGCTAAGTGTTCTTGAACATCATTTGACTTAGTCTTTATCACACCCCTATGGACTGGGGACTGTTTTTTTCCTCATTAGCTAGTTGAGGTTAAGATGCTTATTCAAGGTCACATGACTGGTAAGGATGTAGAGCTGATATCTGACCATAGATACTGATGCTACAGCCAGCTTCCAGACTAGGAAACACCAAGAGGCTTAACCAAGATCCTCAGGGCAGGCATCCCAAATCCAAATGCCTACAGGAGCTGGACTGATAATGTGACCAAGTGAACCCAGACGATGTCACCCAGACAAGAGCAATGAGAAATGACAGATGAGACAGCTTCACTATTGGAGAGACCAGGGGAGTGCCGTGGGGACAGGAGAGCACCTCCCAGCTAAACAGGGGCAGCCACTCAGGTCTTAAACCTCCCATGGCCAGAGGTGAATGCCTAACCTTCTGTCTACTTTTTCAAGGGAAGTTAAAAATCTGAATTTTTACTTGAAAGCATTCAACTGTTGGATATCGGCAAGTAATTCAAATTTTTTAAAACATTTTGCCAACTGAACAAAATACACCAAGTTTATGTCACCTTGGTGCTTCTCTGGTGGTGATGGTAAAGAATCTGCCTGCTATTCAGGAGACCTGGGTTCGACCCCTGGGTCAGGAAGATCCCCTAGCGAAGAAAATGGCAACCCACTCCAGTGTTCTTGCCTGGAGAATCCCCTTGACAGGGGAGCCTGGTGGGCTACAGTCCCTGGGGTCACAAAGAGGTGGACATGACTAACACTTTCATTCATTTATGTCACCTTGGACCTTATCCAACCCCTTCATCCTCTGTCTGGGTGAATGAGGGAGGAAGAAGGAACTCAGAGAATGAGAATGACTTTCTGGGGATCACACAATAAAATCAGAGGCAGGGCTGATCCTACAGCTCAGGGCTCTTTCATTATCAGGTGGTACTTGTTATTTCCAAATGATACAAACCCCACTCTGACCTCTAGCTGTACCTGTATAAGTCGGATGCTCAAGAAATTTTAAATTCAGTTTCTTTTAATCTTGCTCATGTTTCTTCAGGTATTAAGAGGATCTGTCCTTCATTGATGGTGGAAATGAAGTTACATAAGATAAGGCACCAGCAGGGGAAGCCAAAGAAGGCCTTTTATCTACTGTTTGTCTAGCAACCAGACCCAGAGTCCCTTGCCTTCCTCTCGGAGGACAGACGGCTGATGTTCTCTTGCTGTCAATGCAAAGTGTTCTTGCCTTTTTCGGTCATAGAGGCCAGCTTGCCTCCAATTTAAGTGGGGATGTTGGCAGAGGGTCATCAAGCTAAGGCTTTCCTTCCTACTAGACTTGGCTTCAGGGTCTATTGTTCCCCACCAGTTTACAGAGGCCCAAGAAGGCCCTGCTCAGGTGGAAACCACAGAGACAAGACTCCCTCCATGAAAATAGCAGCTCTGGAAAGCAGGTGACTGGGAATGATCTGAGAGTCCACAGAGGTGTCAGTCATGGCCCCAGGTTCTTGATGTTATCTCTGAATTGCCTACCAAGTGATGCTGTGACTTGACCCAAAAAGTTTCTGGAGTTGAAAGGAAGAGAGATTCTTAGGGATTAAGGAGCTAGAAAGGAAGTAGGGGATCTGGGTTTTATGAACAGAGGCTTTTTCTTTTTTAATAATAATGTTTTGAATGTCAATCAGCCTTTGTCCTTTTCAAAATGCGTTCCCAAACTTGGCTGGAGAGCCAGAATCACCCTGTGAAAGAAGGGGTTCCCTGGTTTGCCTGAGAAAGACCAGTGGGGCTGCAGGGTGGAGAGCACCCCCTTCAATGTGCTGTCGGAACAGTGGGTCTGGGGAGCCCACGATGAGAGACACGGGGAGACGGCGGGGGCGCGGAGGGAACAGATTCTCCTAAAGAAGAACGCGGTGCGCCCGTATTTCATAGACTTAAAAGGAAGTTCCTAGCCAAGGCTCCCAGAATGAGAGGACTTGCTGGGCAGGAACCCAGAAGAGAACACTGGCTTGTAGAAGAGGAGGTTTATGAAGACAGGGGGTGTGTTTCTTCCCTTTCTTCTGCCAGTTGAGGAGCTATTTTGGGCAGAAGCCAGCAGGCACCTTGAACAGGATGTGATCTCCCAGGAGGAGTCAGACAATCTGCCTGACTAAAAGAAAGAGAACCTGCTCTCAGCATCAGCACCGCTGAGGCTTGGCTCACACATCCCCTTCCGTGGCAGTCTAATTCCACAAGGGTGGGATGCCAGAAACCCTGGGTCTTCTGTTTCCCCAGAAACAGGAAGGTCGCCTTTCCCAAGTCAACTGGGGGATACAGATCCTGGGGGCCCCACTGGAGGCTGATCTCTGAACACTATGAAATGATTTAGCGTGCTAGACTATCATCGCAGAGTCCTTGGACACTCTGCTTTATTTGCGTCACCCTGTGAGGCTGAATGGACCCCAACAGGCAGCTGCAGAGATGTATCTCAGAAAATGGTCTTCTACTCACAGGTCGTAAGCTGACCCAACGCGGGTGAATCAAAGCCTTCACCCCTCCAAGGGGTGTCTGGAGCAGGGGGAGGCCAGGAGAGATGTCAGGGAGAGTTCATGGCTTGGAGACGGGAGATCTGGTTCACATCCTTTGCTAACACTACTAGCCTGACCTCCAGAAAGCTCTTCCTCCTTTTTCTGAATTCTGCTTTTTTATAATCTGTAAGATGTGAATGGGAGTGGAACCTTTAATCTTTAAAGTCTCAGATCACGTCACTCTAGGGAGCCCTCTGATACCCTCCTCTTACAGGTTCCCCTTTAACTCGACCTACGTGGCCCAGTGGAATGCGGTCCCCACCCACCTCACCCGCCTGCATCCTTGCCCTCTCCCCCTTCAGCTCTACTGAACTCCGCCTATTTCAGGGTCTTTAGCCCACCAGCCCACATCCCCTCTTCACCTTGCAAACTCCTCCTCATCCCATGGTCTTAGCATTAGCACCACTTTTTTAAGGAGTCCCTCCCTCACTCTTCTATGGAGGCTCAGATGGTGAAGAATCTGCCCGCAATGCAGGAGACCCAGGTTCAATTCCTGGTCAGGAAGATGCCCTAGAGAAGGAAACAGCTACCTACTCAGTATTCTTGCCTGGAGAATTTTGCGGACGGAGGAGACTGTCAGGTCCATGGGGTCCCAAAGAGTCGGACACAACTGAGCAACTAACACTTTGCCTACTTTCTCTCCCTCCCTTGCCGAGGTTAGGTTTTTCTTCCATGAGTTGACAAGCACTGTATACTTTTCCTCGGAAGCATTCACAACAAGGCAAAGTCTACACTGCTTCTGTAACCCCCTGCCTGTCATCTTTCTCTCCCAGAAAACAAGCTCAATTAAGTTATGACCCAGGTCTGTCTCCTTCACAACTGTAACTTCCAGCATTAGAACGCACAAATCTAGAAACAGGAGGTACTGAGTGACTGTTTTCTGAGAGAAGAAGGGGTCTATATATATGTAAACACCCCTGGCTTCAGTGTTAGGGATACGATCACAGCACTTGTGAAAATGAGAAATAGCCTGGGCAAGCCGTCACTTTACTGGCTTGATGAGAAAACAGAACATCTTAAATGTCCCTATATTTATCTTCACCTTAGATTGGACAGCACACCCAACATGGTGGCACAATATAGAGCTGGCTCACCTGCGTGTGTGATGAAAATAAAGAGAGAGACAGTGATGGAAGAAATATGTTCCTTTTGTCTCGCAAATGACTCTGCCCACAGAGCCAGGCAGAATCGACTAGATCTACCAAAATAGTGACAAAGGGGACAGGAAAGTGACAAATTAGCGATGAATCCAGGAGGATATTGATGGGCAATTCATCACAATGAGTATTTGCTAGGCACCTATGCTGGGGTCCAGCCCCGGTGGATCCAGGGATTTCGAAGGTGGGGACGGAGTCGGCATCCTTGGAAAAATACATATTTAATTACAGATATATAGAGAGATTAGAAACGGATAGAGTAGTAGGAAAATTAGTGGAGAAAAAGTGGCTGAATAACTTGGTTCACATGGAATAGCATCCATGCTCCAGATGGGAATTCAGCCAGAGAAATGGGGAGCAAGAAAGAATGACATGGGGGAGTCAGTCTTTCCAGGAACTGATCCCATTTCTTTATTTTTCAGGTTTTCTTATATACCTTTTGTTACATATAGGGATGAATACAGAGTCACGTGGGGGTCAGCAGTCTTTACCTTTATCAAAATCAGGTGCTTTACATAAAAAAAAGGTCTTAGGGGTTTTACCTCATCTTTTGGCCATGTGACCTGCTGACATTTTATGATCCTTTCTTTCTGATAACCAAAAAACTTATTTTTTCCGAGGGTGTTTTTTCTTAAACCAGGCACCACCCTCCAAATAAAGTTGCATTCCTATAGAGTGAGGGTGTAGTGAGTTACAATCAAGAAAGGAATTTATTTAACCCAAGGTTAACATGATTAATCTTAAAGGTTAATTCTTATTTCTCCTATATGCTAGTTATATTCATTATAAGGGCAGAGAATATGGAGATTTAGCAGCAAACATCAGCCCAACAAATGAAAATCCTTTCACCAATGTTCCCCTTAAGATCTACTTAGTCTTAAGATAGTGATAAAGTTACATTTTTACATAGCAAGGACACAGAGATTTATAACAAAGTACAGTGATCTATTACAAAGGAGAAAATTTGTTAACTCAAAAAGTCTAGCATTGCTAACCTTAAAAACTACTGTATTTCCTCTTCTATATTCCAAATACATTGATTAATATATTCCCAGGTGCCTAAGGATATGGAGGCCTGGCGGCAATCATTGACTCAACAATGAGAAAAGCCCTATGCTAATACTCCAAACTCTCTGTGCTGTTTATGGTTGAGAGGTTGTCACACAAGCTAGTCTGTCAGCAGAGAGGTTTGACCTGAGACACCCTTGTCCCACCCAGGGCAGGGAATTAGCAGCAATTATTGACACAACAAATGAAAAAACCCTTCACCAATATAATTNGTGCCTAAGGATATGGAGGCCTGGCGGCAATCATTGACTCAACAATGAGAAAAGCCCTATGCTAATACTCCAAACTCTCTGTGCTGTTTATGGTTGAGAGGTTGTCACACAAGCTAGTCTGTCAGCAGAGAGGTTTGACCTGAGACACCCTTGTCCCACCCAGGGCAGAGAATTAGCAGTAATTATTGGCACAACAAATGAAAAAAACCCTTCACTAATATAATTCCTAACCAACCCACTATACTTTCTAACTTCCCAAAAGAATTTGCCTTTAGTAAGTCTAAAACATCTCGTGCCTCTCATGGTTGGGGGGCTGTAAACAATCACATGTGGCTGGAGGAACCTATACAGGCAGGCTAGATAACCTTCAGAGTTCCTAAGTTGAAACACTCTTGTCACGCCCAGGAATTTTTATTGACTTGGAGCTGCACGTTTACTCCTTCTCCAAGAGAAACGGTTATGGGGGAGAGCCCCCCAGAAAGTCAAAGGTGTAGGTGAGAGCAAAAAACAGACTCTGGTTTTGGGGTAGATGCTCGGGAACAGGGGGTCTCCTGAGACTTGATCACGCCTTTGCGTATGCCAAAGCCTCCTTCCTCATGACATTTGCCATGGGCAGAGTTCCTCATGCTGGCCCCCAGCACATCTACTCTTCACTGAGATGTCACGTTTTGCTTCATGTTATTGATATAAATGTAGTGATGGTAGCTAATAGCTAATGTTCAGCGATGTTAAGCGATCTACCCAAATTAACCTAAGTCTTTGCTGGAAGGACTGACATTTGAATCCAGGTTGATCTGAAGTCAGCCTTTTCCTCTTAACCTCTGGAATACACAATGTCATGTCACAAAAGAAAAAAATGATCTGGGGCTTTGGGATGCTTAATCTGAGGAGTACTGTACCTAATGCATTATTTATTCAAGATATCTGCCCTCTTGCTCCATCTTACTCGTGACGGTGGGACTTGCATAAAAAGGCTGGCTAAGGAGCAGTTTGAGAAGGAAATGGCAACCCACTCCAGTATTTTTACCTGGAAAATTATACGGACAGAGGAGCCTGGTGGGTTGCAGTCCACAGGGTTGCAAAGAGTTGGACATGACTGAGTAACACACAAAGGCAGTAGTGTGCACCTTTTGACATGAAGCAGAGAGAGAGCAGGTGGTAGGAAAAGTAATTTTAAAACGGAGGGTCCAAAGATGTGCAGGCAAGCCCCAGACTTAATTTTCAATCTTATTGTAAAAAGTATGGACGTTCTGTTAGTCCAGACACCTGACGCACCCAATGGGAATGCAAGTTTCTGTACCCCTAGAATTTAACCAGCTCTCTCCCAATCTGGGTAACTTCCTATAGGTTTCTTCCCTACCAGCTAGGAGATATGGGAGTCCTAAGGATTCTCTCCAAAGGTGGTATACCTTTAGATGTTAAGCCTCCATTTAGAGTCAGGACTGAAGCCAGGGAGAAGCAGGTATCTGCTTGCCTATCTTCGGGGTTCCTATCCAGCACCCAACAGTGGAGGCTCCATCCAATTTCTGGAACATTTGACTGTGTCTGACTGATTTGTGAGCCTCAGGTGCCAGGTCCTCTTTCACCCACCTTGTCCAGCAGGCATCACCAGGGAGCCTTAACACCCAGCCCAGGCAGGTGCAATCAGCTATTTGCACACAGGATAGATGATTAACATCTTACAACCACTCGCTCTGTCATGACATATTATACCAACTCACAGAGGGTCTCCCCACTCGTTATGCCCTCGGCTCTCACTGGGTCCATTTTGCAAGTCAAGCCTGCAAAGCTGAGTGGTTTTCTCATGGCGACTGCTGATCACCAGCCTCCAATTCTTCGGCAAACTTCCCACTAATATCACTCACCTGTTAGTTTAATATTTTTCTTCCTTGGTCCATTAGTATTTTCTTGAATAATTTAGCTTTGAGATAGTCAGAGACTAGTGGTTAGCAAATTTTCTCATCTGATATGATCTACATTTATTTATTTGCTCGCACCTAAATATAGAGAAGGCCCTGCTCTTAAGAGAGCTACAATCTAGCGAGGCACATCAGTCATAAACATACGAGCAGTTTATAGGCATTCACTCATTTATTTAAAAAACGTTAATCACCCAAAGCCTGCTGGAGACTGTTCTAGAAATGAGGAATAGAGAGATGCTCGAAGCAGCTTCCTGCTCCTCTGATGCTTGTGGTCTCCTGAGGGCAGAGGGGGAGAAAGATGAATTGTAGATAAACCCATCAAGAAAAAATCTCAGATAGTCGTTAAGCTCTAGAAGAAAAACGTTAAAAGGAATGAAAGAGAGTGTGATGGGAGAGGAAAATTAGCCATTTAAGAAGGGAGGTGATGTCTACCGTACAGCACAGGAAACTCTAGTCAATACTCTGTAACAGCCTGTATGGGAAAAGAACCCTAAATAAGGGTTCTTTTATAATAATAACCGAATCACTTTGCTGTACACCTGACTAACACAACGCTGTTAATCAACTACATGCCAATAAAATTCAACAAAAAAAGAAGGGTGGTCATGGAGTAAGGTGATGACTTGTGAGTTGGGGGCTCCATGAAGAGAAGCTGTTAGTCATGCCAAGATCTCAGGGTGGAGGGTAGTGAGTGCATGGCTATGGGGCAGGAACAGGCATGAAGCCCTGGAAGACAAGAAAGGAGGCCCATGTGGCTGAAACAAATTGAGGAGAGTGGAGGCCACACAGTCATTTGGGCAAACAGGGACCAGCTCACAGAGGGCCTTAGAGGTGTGGCAGGCTGAACATGGAAGCGTATAAAAACTCGGACCAGGCTACAAGCCATGGGACTCCTGACCTGTGAGTCTGATAAGCTTTCAGAGGAGAGGGAGATGGTGGTAGGCTGGGGCAGTGCAGGAAAAGTCTCCAGTGTTTGCAGGAAGAGCGGTATCGGGCTGGAGGCATGGCGGATGTTCCAAGTCTGGAGTCAACATGGTTGGCATGGAGACGGGAACTGACATGGTGTGTGTGTAGGCATGTGTGTGAGTATGTGTATGTGCATGAGTGTTGGGGAGTGAGGGCTGCCAGGAGAAAAGACAAAGTTTAACGACCAGAAGAGAGTGGAGGATGACTAAACAGTTGTATCAGGAAAGTCAAATATTCAAGCCAGCATCTGCTTAGGGCCAGATGAACACTCACTCAGAAGCAATGTCGGGTTCCAGAGCTCCTCCGAGCTATCTCTAAAGCTCTGACGTCGGAAATCCTTTATCCCCTGTTATTTACATTCCAAAAGAGACAGCCTACCATGGAGGACCCATTGAACTGCAAAGGGTAGGAACTTAGAGTTGTTGAATCCATCCCTACCCCTAGCCTTGCATTTAACATAAACCGAGGCCCAGAAAGGGGAAGGGATGGGCTCACACACAGGTAGTGTTAGAACTGTGCCTAACTGTGAGAACAGGGAAATTTAATCACAGGAGGACATCTGAGCCACTGGGAAGACTTCACAGTACCTGTCTCTCCAATTACATTGCGTACCATCTCCCCACCCTCCAAATGATCACGCACAGGGAGTGTTAGAGCTGTTGCGATGTCCGTGGTTCTCCCTGACTCCTTACCAAGAACCAGCAGGTAATCCACCCTACAGGAATCTCCGGTGGAGTCGGGGGAGGAACTACCAGTCCTCTTTCTGGTGCATTTCTCCTGGCAGGTCTGCCTACTCTAAGGGCCACAGGCTTAGAGGTCCCTCTGTCAGATGGTGCAAAGGAGGAGAACTGGGGTCACTGCTTCTGAACTTGGAGGGCTCCTTTACACATGTGGGACCCGCATGTGGATGTTGGCTATGAACAGATTTGGAAGGACTGAAACAAGAAGGGAAAAAAAAAAAAAAAGCCTCTGAATGGAAACCTAACTGCAGAAAATGAATCCATTTCCAAACTTTTTTACCCTGTTCTCACCTTTACCACGGAGAAGGCAATGGCACCCCACTCCAGTACTCCTGCCTGGAAAATCCCATGGACGAAGGAGCCTGGAAGGCTGCAGTTTATGGGGTCGCTGAGAGTTGGACACAACTGAGCGACTTCACTTTCACTTTCCACTTTCATGCATTGGAGAAGGAAATGGCAACCCACTCCAGTGTTCTTGCCTGGAGAATCCCAGGGACGGGGGAGCCTGATGGGCTGCTGTCTATAGAGTCACACAGAGTCAGACATGACTGAAGTGACTTAGCAGCAGCAGCAGCACCTTTACCAACCTCCTCTGCTAAGCCTGCTGCCAGTGGCACTGATCTATTTCATTCACGATTCACACAGAGTCTTTCCGGTCATTTAGTCCTGATCTATTCTCACTACAGGAAATCAAAGTTCATTTGGAGGGTGGAGAGATGGTGTGCGATGTGACTGGTGAGATATACACCATGAAGACTTCGCCGTCGCTAATATTTACACCTATGATCAGCTTTCCCTGTTCTCTAGGCTACAGTTCCTCCTATTACTATCCCTCCCCAAAATTTAGTTAAAGAAATTGGTACTTTTAACTGATAAGTTACCCAGAAAGGTCTAATACAAGGATTACTTACTGGCTATTTATACATGAGTGTGAAAAATTTGTAACTTGCTGTCCATCTGAGAATTTATGCAAAAACAAATTTTGAGCAGGAATACAGTTGAAGATTCTCATGGATTCCAGCAGAGATTTTGATATAGTTACGATGAGACTGCTATATCCCACACGCATGTTCCTAATCTATTGACAAGTGAATGGTGCTTCTATTTGAAACAAGTTTCTAAGCATTGCAGGTCAAGAACTTCACTCACTCATAGTATGAGGTCACAGAAAAGCAAATATTAAGAGCAATATGATTCATAGATATGTTTTTGCTTAACAAGCAGTATCTCTAAAAACTGCATGTGAGCTCTTTCAGAGAGGAATGCTCTCTTACAGTTAGCTAGTGCTCTGGCTTTTCCATATAGCATATTCCCAGGCCTTTGCACTCATGCCAGTTACACACATGACTCCCAGAGGCATTTGAGTTTGTGAATCCTCCCATTGCACATACTGAATTTGTCTTTAAACACATACGGAGGACCCACTATGGGTTGGGCACTGGAGGAGACATAAAAAGGATTAAAAGATTTATTCATTCATTCAATCAATCATCACTGGGTGCCTGCCAATTTCTAAGTACCAGGGCTACAACTCAAGTCCCTGGAGGGAAGACAGAGAGTAAATCACAATAAGGTGTGATGAGTGTGACAGGTAAAGAAGTACAGGAGTGAATATTCAGTACAAGGCAGTAACATCTCCCTTCAAGTACTTGGAAAAAGCCAAAATGCTTACTCCAATAAAAGTACTACACGACATGAGAAAGTCAGAACAGTACTAGTCAGTGCTTAAAGGAGCAAGATGCTCCTCCAATTCAGTCGGGAAGCTGTCAAAGAACACTGTGTGGGAGAGGGAACATTTCAGCTGATCCTTGAAGGGCGGTTGAATTTCTACTTTTGGCAAAAATGTTGGGAAAGGCCATTCTAAGCAGAAACACTGCATGTGCACAGGCAAAAAAGCAAGAAGGCAGAAGGTATTTGGTTAAAAGGTTGCAACAGTCACACCAGCTGTCATGAGCGTTAGATACTCTGCGAAACACATCTTGTGCATCATCTCACTTATTGCTCACAATTGTCCTCAGAACCACACCATTAAAGTGCCCATTTAGAAAAGGGTAGTTCAAGTGAGGCTCAGAGTATAATTACTTATCCAAAGTCATCCATCTAAAAAAAAAAAAATCAAAAAATGCAGAGCTGGGAATCACATCATGCCAAGTCACTTCAGTTGGGTCCAAATCTTTGCAACCTTATGGACTTATCCTGCAAGGCTCCTCTGTCCATGGGATTTTTCAGGCAAGAATACTGGAGTGGGTTGCCAAGCCCTCCTCCAGGGGCTCTTCCCAACCCAGGGATCAAACCCACATCTCTGACGTCTCCTGCATCGGCAGGCAGGTTCTTTACCACTAGTGCCACCTGGGAAGCCCCAAGAATCACATCAGCATCTGTCAAATTCCAGAATATAGGGACTGATCAATGAAATCCTCTGTCACCAGGCCATGGTATATCTACACTTGATTTGTGACAGGGAGTCCTTAGAAGATCTGGGGGCTACTTTCATACTTGCCCTGGAAAAGTTGCCTAACCTGGAAATGTTTATTTTCTTCCAAAGCATGCTGAGAAAAGAGAATCAACTGTTCTTTCCTCTCTGTACCTCTGCTACTAACATTTCTCTGAAACTTCAGGTCCAAGGAGAGTAATTAGCAGCCTGGCCTGTCTGGGAGAACAGCTGAATTACTTGACTTCAGTATTTGATGCCAGGTGAAGGTGTAGCTGAAAGCTCTCTCTCCTCTGGGGAGAAGGAGCTGTGGAGGAGCCTGGATCTATTGGCAGAAACTATAGGGGGGAAATGTCCTTAGAAATTCAAGCTGAAAAACGATCTGGGGAAAGCAGAAGGACCAACTAAGGTAGTAAATGCTTCAGTAAACTTTGATAATAGCAACCTAAAAAATCTTGCATGTTCAGTTTGTTTCATAAACCTCTTGGTAATGAGATGAATAAAGATTTCTTGCCTGGAAATGTAACTGGTAGATACACAGATGGATTGCAATGCATTGTCAGTGACTCACGGAAAGACAGTGGCAGGCTGTGGCTTGAGCCTCCGGACAGTCACTACCAGTTGTGTGGCCCTTGGGCACACTGTATATATGTTCTTGGGCATCTTTGACACAGGATTGTAACTTCCCACTTTAACACACTGGCCAGTCTTAACAAAGGGTCAAGGGGATGACAGAGGATAAGATGGTTGGATGGCATCACCCACTCAACAGACATGCATCTGAGCAAGCTCTAGGAGACAGTTATGGACAGGGAAGCCTGGCGTGCTGCAGTCCATGGGGTTGCAAAGAGCTGGACACGGCTGAGCAACTGAACAGCAACAGCAATTGACAAATGCTGACTTCTGTGGCCTGCGTATCGATGTCTTCAGGGAATGGGGCACATCTGAAAAAGTTTATTTAACATTATAACATGGTTTCACATGGGAATATAATTACATTCACTGAGTTTTTTAATACATGGAAATAATGCTTTAAGAAATCTTTTGGGGAACTCCCCTGGTGGTCCAATGGTTAAAACTCTGTGATTCCACTGCAAGGAGCCCAGGATCAATCACCAGTTAGAGAAATAAGGTCCCACAAGCCATGTGGTGAGGTTAAAAAAAAAAAAAAAAAATCTTTTTGCCTCAGCAGATGCTCAATTCCATAGGAACCAAGCAACTTCTTCACTGGGTCCATGTATCCATTTTAGTGGGGGTGTATCAAAATTTTTAGGGGAGGGAGAGTGGCACGTAGATTTTTTTCATTCTAAAGAGGCATAGGTCATTTTTACTGTGTTGTTAGGATCAGGTGAGTGGAGGAAAAAATTCCCCATAAATTTAGTGTTGGATGTATGTACAGAGTACTGCTATTACCCACTCTCCACCACCATTGTTCATTTAACTGCACATCTAAGAATTGGGACAGTCTTTTAGTCCACTCACGAGGTGATCCAAGGTGGTCAGAGCTGTGGCCTGTGTCTATTGAGTACAGGAAGGTAACTGAACCATACGGTGGACAGAAACATCATTCCAGACTTGTGAACATTGTTCTCTAGTCGATCGAATAAACAGGTGGTAGACAAGAGCATTAATAATTCCAAATTGTTTCAGAACATGTTTGGAAGATGAGTGATGAGAATCTATGCAACTTTTATTTCTTGTCCTCAGGTTAGTTCTCCCTATAAAGCCCCCATTTCCAACAGTAAGTGTCTATAAATGCCAGCTGTTCATTGCCTGGTCACATGCAAATTCAAGGCTGTAATCTTCACCTCCACCTCGTTCTGTCCCTCCTCCTGCATCCCGTCTCAGTGACGGTGCTGAAGGAGATTAAGAGGCTCCTGGTTCTTCTTTTCCCCTTACCCATGTCTTTGATTTGTCACCAAGACAACCCTCCCAACAGCCAAGGCTGGCAGTACTGACAGAAGCTCCCAACTGCCCTCTACACCTGTGCTGTCCCTGCCACCAAATCTGTCCCCATTTCNGCATCCCGTCTCAGTGACGGTGCTGAAGGAGATTAAGAGGCTCCTGGTTCTTCTTTTCCCCTTACCCATGTCTTTGATTTGTCACCAAGACAACCCTCCCAACAGCCAAGGCTGGCAGTACTGACAGAAGCTCCCAACTGCCCTCTACACCTGTGCTGTCCCTGCCACCAAATCTGTCCCCATTTCTGCCATCAAAATCAGCATCTTCTCACCTCCCCAGAGGTCCAGTGGTTGAGAATCGGCCTGCTGATGCAGGGGACATGGGTCCGATCCCTGGTCCCAGAGGATTCCACCTGCCACAGGACAACTAAGCCTGCGTACCACAACTAGAGAGCAGCCCCCACTCGCCGCAACCAACGAGAGCCCGTGCACAACGTGCAGCCGACATGTGAACAAATAAAGACATCATTTTGTAAAAAGTCATCATCTTCAGTCGCTAAGCCACCCCGCTTTACTGCTCACGGGGAAGCCCAGGCGTCACAGGTACCATTCAAGGCAGCAGAGGCCGACCCTCTCCTGTCACGCTTGTGGTCCCACGCCCCACCCGAATCCTGCTTCAAACCCACACCCAAGTTCTAAGCCGTGGCTAGATCTCCCGTCTGTCCTCTCTTGCTTCTACACTTCAGAGGAAGCTGGTCACTTCGTCAGCAAAGCCTTCCTACTCTGTTTTCTTCCTCTTTTTTTTTTTTTTTAAAGAAATATTGAATTCCATTGTTTTGTACCTGAAACTAACATAGTAATGTCGGTCAATTATATCTCAAAAACAAACAAATTCACAGAAAAAGAGATCAGATTTGTGGCTATGAGAAGTGGGGGTTGGAAGGAGGAATTAGGTGGAGGCAGTCAAAAGGTACAACTTTCGGTTATAAGATAAATAAGTACTGGGATGTAATGTACAACATGATAAAGATAATTAACACTGTTTATGTTATACATAAAAGTTGCTAAGAGAGTAAACATAAGAGTTCTCAATACAAGGAAAAAGTATTTTTATCTATTTCTTTAATATTGTTTCTATATGATGATGGATGTTAAGCCTATTGTGGTAATAGTTTCATTATGTATGTAAGTCAAATCATTACATTGTACACCTGGAGTTTATACAGTGCTGTGTGTCAATTATATCACATAGAGTATAATCTATAACAACACTGAATCACTATACTGTACACCTGGAATTAATATGACTTTGTAAATCAACTATAGTTCCATTTCTCAACAAGGGACATGGAAAAGAAGTAGAATGATGGAAGTAGATTTTTTAAACTTTTATTTTATATTGGAATATAGTTGATTAACAGTGTTGTATTAGCTTCAGGTGTATGGCAAAGTGATTCAGTTATACATACACATCTATCTAATCTTTTTCAAATTCTTTTCCCATGTCTGTTTTCTCCTTCTTCGCCTTCCCTCTCTCCATTTAAGACTCTGAAACATCTCTCAGGGCCAAGTTTAGATCTAGTCCCCATCAACAGACCTTCTTGGACCTTCTACCCTCAACTCCATAAACACTGGCTTCCCCCGCCCCCACTGTATCCCTTATTATGCAGCTCTACATGAGCAAGATTTGTATGCATGACTGTCTCCCCCTACCTTAGACTGATGGCTCCTCTGGGGTAAATGCTCTTATCACACTCACCACGGATCTTCTTCCTCTCACCTCCTCCCTCCTCACCCTCTCCTCCAACCCAGGCATCTGAGTGCATTTCACACAATAGACACCCCAGGTAAGCTTGTTCAACAAAATCCATTAATTTGTTCTCTGTTTTCTTGGCAATGGCTGATGGACTCCTTGGGGCTGAATAAAAATTTTAGCTAACATGATGTTGGATAAAAACTTTAACTGCTTTTCTCATATGCCTTTTAGAAATCTTTTGCTGTATTCCATCACTCCACCTCCACCTGATAATCTCTTAAGTAGCTTGAGGTTTCAGGGAAAGGGCAACTGATTGACTTTTCTACCTCTTTCATATTCCCAGTCAGTTCTCTCTTCTCCATTGCCATCACCAGCACCTTCAATGAGTTCACCTTTGTGGTTCGAGGGTCCTGAGATCAGAATGTCTGAGTTTTAATACTAGGTGTGCTGATAAACAGACCTTGAGTGAGTCATTACTCTCTTTGGGTCTCAGTTTCTTCAACTGTAAAATAAAAATATCAGAGTCACCCATTTCAGAGAGAGGTTCTGGAGGCCTGATGGGTGAGCAGGGCACCTTGTGAAATGAAAAGCAAAGGGATATCTTGAGAACCAGGTAATCTATAAACCTGCCAATGACACCTGCTGTCTGCTTTCAGCCCCATGCAGTTTGTAAGATGCCTGTAGATTGTAAGCCGAGTGAGGAAAGAGATGGTGTCTGCTCCTGGCTCCCGACACACAAGAAGAGCATAAATAAGCTTTGCAAAGCAAAGCCCAGCTCTGGAATTCTGCAGCAGCCCAGAGATCCAGCCCTGCACATCAAAGCCCTGTGAAACACTAATGATCTCTCCTCTGTAGCCCTGCAGAGCAGATCCTGGCTGGCGAGAGCTCTCTTCATTCTCCACGTGCCCCCAGCTTCCCCTCTCTGCCCACCCACCCCTGTCTTCCAGGCAAGCCACTGTGTCTCCGGCTGTTTATTACTGCCTGGGTCCTTCTCTGCACTGCTGCGAGGCACTGTCTTTGACGAGTTTAGCCTGAAAGGTGATTCAGGCTAAAAGTGATTCAGAAATAGATTGCATTGTGGTTTAGGTCCATGGCAGCCCTCCTCCGTCATCACGTTTGTAAGAGGCTTCATAATGGCTTTAGGGTCTTGGTGTCAGACTCAGGGATTCTAGCGGTTTCAAGACAGATAAATGCTACAACCAAATGCACAAGCAGACGGTGGTGTCGTGAGTTAGCGGTGAAGGTCCATGTGCCAGTGCTATGAACCAGTCACACCTCCTTCCTCTTTATCTGCTTTTTTTGTTGTTGCTCAGTTGTGTCTGACTCTTTTGCGACCCCACAGACTGTAGCCCACCAAGCTCCTCTGTCCATGGGATTTCCCCGGCAAGAATACTGGAGGAGGTTCCCATTTCCTTCTCCAGGGGCTCTTCCCCACCCAGGGATTGAACCTGAGTCTCCTGCTTGGCAGGTGCATTCTTTACCACTGAGCCACCAAGGAAGCCCCTCTTTATCTGCAGGCTGATAGAAATCAAAAGATGAAACATAATTCTGTTTTGTTGTTTTGTTCAGCTGGAGAGGGCAAATGCTACCCACTCCAGTATTCTGGCCTAGAGAATTCCATGGACTGTATATAGTCCATGGGGTCGCAAAGAGTCGGACACAACTGAGCGACTTTCACTCACTCACTCGCAAGATATAGTGAAGGGACTTCTCTAAATGGAAAAGAAAGGGCCTCAACTAGAAATACAAAAAATACAAAAGGAAAAATCTCACTGTTGTGTTGTGGAACAAGCACTAGAAAACGGAGGCTTCTTTAACCTAGCCTTAGTTAGCATCGGTACTCTTATTAGCCTTGTGATTTGATGAAAAGAAAAAGTTCAAAATGTTATTGGGAAAGAGAGAAGTACCAAAGACAGAAGAGACAGGGGTTTACAGTGACTGGCAGGGAAGAGCTGGTGCAGGATCTGGGAGGCCTGAGGCTTGGACCTGATTTAGTCATCACCCCATATGCTGAGGGGCTGTAAGGGCTATGGAAGTAGGAGGGAACCAAGGGGGTGGACTCAGTAAGGATGGGATGAGTACTGACGGGAAAGAAAGGAGGCAGGTGGTTTTCCCAAAAGATTCAGAAATGATGAGCAGTGAGGGGAGCAGGGATGATGGCTCCTTGAGCACCCAGAAGAGGTCCCATTCCCATCACTTTTAAACAGTCTTAAATTGCTGCAAATATGATGTTGGGTTGTTCCCTTTCTTTTGTCTTGAATATACAGACTGAACCCAGGAGGAGGGGGAGGGTAAAACTGGAGATGACAAGATGACAGCTGTGGTCCATGGGATGAATTTTTTCCCTGTGAAAAGCCAGCTACATACATGGGGAGACGCCTGTCCACCCATGTCCCCTCTGTCCACCCTGCCTTAATAACATATAACTCTTCACACACTGCCCAGGCAAGCAACTGTAAAAATACTCAGTAAGAATTCCGGTAAAGACAGATTGCTGCTGCTGCTGCTAAGTCACTCAGTCGTGTTCGACTCTGTGCGACCCCATAGATGGCAGCCCACCAGGCTCCCCTGTCCCTGGGATTCTCCAGGCAAGAACACTGGAGTGGGCTGCCATTTCCTTCTCCAATGCATGAAAGTGAAAAACGAAAGTGAAGTCACTCAGTCGTGTCCAACTCTTTGTGATCCCAAGGACTGCAGCCTACCAGGCTCCTCCATCCATGGGATTTTCCAGGCAAGAGTATTGGAGTGGGTTGCCATTGCCTTCTCCAATTGGGCCCTACTAAAAGGCACAAGAAGAAGGAAGAGCTCTGTGATGGCCAAGTGGGAAGAAAGGAGACTGCAGTCTGCTATGACTGGCTTAGATCAACTCTTTACATCCCTGTGATGTCTGAGATTAAGATCTGAGTCTGTGCTTCCACATTCATCTTTCTATAAATGCCCTTCTTCTGATGAAACATTATGTCCATCATCCAGAGACTAAAAACCAAACATCTCAACTCAATCTTCATGGCCCCTCAGAACACTACTGGCCAGACCTCTCTGCCTTGACTCCCATGATTGATCAATTGCTTCACTGATCAAACTGACTGATTAACTTACTTACCATATTTTTGAAATATCTACCCTGTGTCAGTCTCCCTGCTAGTTACTAAGAATCTGGATCCATGAATTAGGCATCAACATGATCTTTGGTACCTATTTATTTTCAGCCCAACTTACTTGGTCTTTTGGGCCACTTTGCCTTCCCACTGGTAACTGTCTTGGACCTAAACCCATTCTACCTCAGGCTTCATTTTCAGTGTTTACCACAAAGTCCACTCAGGCAGTGGCATTAACAATCTAGCACAGTATCAAAAAGAAAAACTCATTTTCTCTAGCAGCACATGATAGAACCTCTAAAAGTCAAAATATCACGTCTTCCTGTATTCTCTACTTTGTATACATTCTGGGAGACATCCAGATACTCCCTTTTCCTGTGCATAAATGAGCAGCTGTGAAATCAGCATGGGTTACCAGTCTTCCTTCTTGTTGAAGGAGTTGCATGGGAGCAGGACTCGTCGCATTGGGGTGATGTAGTTGCTTCAGATGTATAATGAATGGTATCCTGTTGGGAGGGAATAGCTTGATAGCAGCTGACAGCACTTGGCAAAGCATTTTTCATGAACTATGGTGTGAAATCACCACTATGTCAAGAGTAGTCTTTATGAGCCACTGGAAATCAGGGACTAGAGAAAATAAATTTATGTTGCAGAATGGGGTTTTACAGGGAACATGCAGTGGAGGGAACCCAAGGTCCCAGAGCCATCTTTGTTCTGCCGTTTGCTAGTCATAAGGCCTTGTTTAACTCCATTTCATGTTCCAAGATTCGCCTCATGATGCCTCCTCTAAGAAGCGTTCCTTACCCACTCCTTCTTCCCACAGTCTGATCAGGTGGACCTCCTGTGTGCTTAAGTAGTGTCTATGTTCTTCAGTTGTCACACCACAACATAATAGTTATACAAATACCTCCCTCTCTTGCTATATCTTGTAAGTACAGTAGCATGATTAAGGATACAATTATCAGGCAGCCATGGTTGCAATTCATTGTTCTGCTGTCTCCCAGCTGTGTGAAATAATATACTTTTCAGAAGGCTGCTGTAAGGATTAAGGATATATAAAGCAAATAACACAGAATATAACTTAAAGCTAATAAAGCTGCTGCCTTTTATCTTTGTCCGTATTCTATAGCCATAATGCAAGCCAATGCCTGGTACACACTGGCAAAGCCTGTGGTGGTAATGGTGGTGATGCAATGATGGTGGTGGAGGTGACAATGCTGGTGATGGATGATATGGTGATGATGGTGGTGGTGTGAGTAATATGATGGTGATGATGGTGGCGAAGAATGATATGGTGGTGATGATGCTGGTGACGAATAATGCGGTGACTGTGGTAATGGGTGACTGTGGTAATGGGTGATATGATGGTGATGATAATAGAGATGAGTGATCCGGTGATGGTGGTAGTGATATTGTAATGATAGCAGCAGTGGTGTTATAATGGGGATAATGGTAATGCACTGATGGCAATGATGCTGATGTTGTGATGGTTGCTGAATCATATGTAAGGATAATAAAATCGGCAGCTAACACTGAGAGCTGAATGCATGTCAGGCATTGCACTAAGTACTTGCATATATCTGATTTCATCTTCTTGATATCTTCCAGATACTAGTATCCTCTTTCTTTAAGAGAATGAAATAAGGTTTCAGAAGTTTAGTAATGTGCCTGCTGCTAAGTCACTTCAGTCGTGTCCGACTCTGTGTGACCCCATAGACGGCAGCCCACCAGGCTCCCCCATCCCTGGGATTCTCCAGGCAAGAATACTGGAGTGGGTTGCCATTTCCTTCTCCAATGCATGAAAGAGAAAAGTGAAAGTGAAGTCGCTCAGTCTGTCCGACTGTTAGCGACCCTATGGACTGCAGCCCACCAGGCTACTCCGTCCATTAGATTTTCCAGGCAAGAGTACTGGGGTGGGGTGCCATTGCCTTCCCCAATGTGCCTGAGATCCTATATTTAAGAAATTAAGACAAAGTCAGAATTTGGCACAAGCTCTGTGATATCACCACATAGATGCAAAATACTCAACTATTGATTATTTGGAAAAAGGAAGGAAGGAAAGGAGGGAGGGAAGGGAGAAAGAATTGGTTTGGTTTTTGATCTTAGGATTTTTTTCTGAAAATGAAGATAGTAATCCTTGCTTTTATGAAAATCAAATGAAATAAAGGATATCAAACCCCCTGAAAACCATCTAATCCTCTCTGTGTATAGAGATCAAATTGACATTGTGCTCTGAGACATTACTGATGTTGTGAATTCTGTAAAAAATTTTATATACAAACATATTGCCTCGGGACTTCCCTGTGATCCAGGGGTTAAGACTTTGCCTTCCAGCAGGGGAGTGTTTGATCCCTGGTCCCGGAGTTAAGATCCCACATCCCTTGGGGCCAAACATCCAAAACATAAAATAGAAGCAATATTGTAACAAATCCAATACAGACTTTAAAAATGGTTCACATCAAAAAAGTTTTTAAAAAGTCATATTGTCTGTCAATAAGTTTTTTCTTAACTTCTTCTTTTACAAACAAACAAACAAGACCAAATGAGCATCAGCAGCAGCTCCATAATTAATCACTCGACCACTCAACAAATATTCAACTCTAGGCACTGGGAGTACAGTGAGCAAACCAGACTGAAGCTCCTGCCCTGAAAAAGGTGCTGAGAGCTGACCCTTGGGGCATGGGGATTAGGGCTATCAGTCCTTCCACAACCAAAACGTCACGTGTAACTCCTGAGTCCCCCAAAACTCGACTCACAATAGCCTACTACTGGCCAGAGCTTAAACAACTGATTAATGCACATTTTGTATGTTATATTTATTATATATTGTATTCTCACAATAAAGTAAGAAAATGTTAGTGAGAAAAGCATTAAGGAAAAGGTATATACAGGTATTTATTGAAAAAAATCCCCATATACGTGGACCCACCCAGTTCAAATCTGTGTTGTCTGAGAGTCAACTATATTATAAATTTCAAAGTTGCTCAGAGACAAGATCTTAATTGTTCTCACCACAAAAGAGAACTGGTAATTAGGTGATGTAACAGAGGTTTTCACTAATACCACAATGGTAATCATACTGTAATATATAAAAGTGTCAAATCAATGCACTGTACACATGAAACTTAATACTAAGCTATATACCAATTATATCTCAATATAAATAAAAATAATATAAAATTCCTTGTTCTCATGCAGCCCTCAGTCTAATGACAGACAAGAGTATAAACAAGAAGGATATATAGCGTTATAGTGGAAAATAAAGCATGGAGGGACTAGGGAGTGTGGGAGTGGGGGTGGCAGCCTTTTAAATAAGGGAGTCAGGGAAAGCCTCTGATAAGTTAGCATTTGAGCAAGGCCTGGAGAAGGTGAGACGGGGAGCTGTGCTGGGGAAGAGTGTTCTATATCCCAGAAGACAATTTAAAAGTAAAATTAGGAATGTTCAGAAACAATGAGGTCACTGCAAAGCAAATGCTGGGAATGAGCTAATGCCGGAACAGCAAGGTCTCTTCCCAGGGGCACAGTGAAGAGTGGAATTCAGTGTTTCCCCTAGTAACCTCCCAGCACTGGTCCTGAAGCCTCAGGCAAGATGTGATGTCATGGGGGGAAAGGCCATTATTGTAGCACAGTTCCCTGGGCAACGGGCCGTGGGCTGGAGAGAAGTGATGTCTACCCACCACTCAACCATCCCTGCACAAAAGGGTGCGAGATGGCTCACCTGAGCCATGGCTTTCTCACTCCTCTCAGTGGGGAAAGAAAATCAGGGCTTCTCACCACGTGGGAAGGAACAAGATTAGTCCAGCCCAGCTCCACAGGGGTCTATAATGAGATCAGCACTGTTTATTAAAACCCATAATGATATGAAATGAAGCTAGCCATCTACTATTCAGATTTATGGTTGATGCCAAATTACACAGAATTACAAGCCCAGGAGAAGATGATGAGAGAAGTTATCAACTGGAATGAAGTGCTTAGAGGAATAGGTAAACAGTCCAGGGAAGATTTTTAATTTAGATAAACCTAAGAAGAATCTCTGGAAGGTTCCAAGGTCAGGAGGAGAAGAGAGAGATAAAAATAGCTACTCAGGTGGAAGAGACACAGGGTTCTGGGAAGGCTGTCGGTGGCAATGAGACCAATATCATGATAAATTCAGAGGAAATGAAGTCACTGGAAAATATGACTATTCTGGGAATCCATAGGGTCGTGGGATAGTATGTGGAATAGAGCACCAGACAGAGCTTGGGGGGTGGAGTTCAAGTCAACCAGGAACTGGCTCTGGGACTGGGGAAAACCTCTTTATATTTATGACCTTTAGCTTGCTCTTCTGCAATGATCTATGATGTGGCTCTCAGCCCAATATCATTGGTTCTCTTACATTTAAGAGGATGTCATGAGCTCTGAGGAGACTCAACCCATTCCAGCAGACCTGGATGGGGCTAGTAAAAGATACAGGCTCATGGCAGAGGCCCCGCAGAAAAGCAGTCATTTGGGAGATGGACAAAGCTCCAGGCCTCCTTAGAGACACTGAAAAGTTTAAAGGTTGCAGAATCAAGAAAGGATAGTGGATATGAAGGTGTAGTATAACTGGGCTGTACTGAGACTGCAGAGATAATAAAAGGGATGATTGAGCTAAAATAGTTCAGAGGTGTAGGTAATGCAGGATGATGGTGGTGCTAAGTAAGACAAACTACAGGCTGGGTGTTTTCCAGGAAAGAGGTGACGTTTGGGTGACTCTAAGATGGTGTGGCAGTCTAAGATGCGTGGACAGCTATGTTCTGGACCATATGGACCAGCCACGTATCCATTTCAGAATCTGCCAAAGGAGATTTGCAAAGAAGAGCATCTCAGAGAAAGAACGTCAAGCTCATCACAGTTGCTCAGGTCTTTGGTTAACTCATCACTTCAGTAACGTGGGAGCTAAAAACATGCTAAGCTGGGTCTCCAGGGGTCAGCAAACTTTTTCTGTTAAAGGCCAGATGGTAAATATTTTTGGCTTTGTGGATCACAGGATCTCGGTTGCAACTATTCAGCTCTGCTGTTGGATAGTGAACATAGCCATAGACTATACGTAAATGAATGGGAATAGCTGTATTTCAGTACAACTTTTACAAAAGGAGGCAGCATGATTCAGCCTGCACACCATAATCAGTCAACTCATGTTTAAATGCATGATGGCCCCATCTCATAGCCGATGTGTTCTCATCTGTATCCTGAAATCTGTTCCCTTTTGTGAATAATTTTTTCCCATCACAGAAGAGAGTGAAGATGGAAAAGCCCTTCTCCAGTAGGTGTTCTAAAGAATGGAATCACTTGTTGACCCATGTGTCACTAGAAATGTATTTCAACATGACAAAAATCCCAGGTGTTCAACATGGTTATTGGTTTGTGAGGATGAATCTATAGAACATTAGATGCTTGCATGAGTGATGCGTTTAAGACAGATTCACCAATGTGGAGGCAGGTTTTTACTTCCTCCAGTGAGGAAGAGTTGTAGAAATAGACTCTCAAGCTGAGAGGAGAGATATTTGAAGGAACATCAGGGAAAAGAGAGAGGAAAGTAAGATGGATGAAGGAATTCTGTTATGGCAGGTTGTAATGATGCATCGGGTGCTTTATAGTTTAGAAAATATTTTAGGAAGGACTTTCTTGACTTACCTCTCAGAAGATGCAAGGGCATTTTCTCATAGGTGCCCCAAACATGGAGGAATTCAATTAATAAGTAGGCATAATGATAAGTCATGCTTACAATAGTGCAATAGTAATTCATCAAGTAGCAACCAGTGGTGAGGCACGATGCCAATGCTTCAGTTCAGTTTAGTTCAGTTCAGTCGCTCAGTTGTGTCTGACACTTTGCGACCCCATGAATCGCAGCATGCCAGGCCTCCCTGTCCATCACCAACTCCCGGAGTTCACCCAGACTCATGTCCATCGAGTCAGTGATGCCATCCAGCCATCTCATCCTCGGTCGTCCCCTTCTCCTCCTGCCCCCAATCCCTCCCAGCATCAGAGTCCTTTCCAATGAGTCAACTCTTCGCATGAGGTAGCCAAAGTACTGGAGTTTCAGCTTTAGCATCATTCCTTCCAAAGAAATCCCAGGGCTGATCTCCTTCAGAATGGACTGGTTGGATCTCCTTGCAGTCCAAGGGACTCTCAAGAGTCTTCTCCAACACCACAGTTCAAAA
>SJYX01018221.1:269657-293716 GCA_006410675.1 Oreotragus oreotragus | reverse complement strand
ATGTCTGGCTCTAGATTAGTGATCACATCCTCATGATTATCTGGGTCGTGAAGATCTTTTCTGTACAGTTCTTCTGTGTATTCTTGCCACCTCTTCTTAATATCTTCTGCTTCTGTTAGGTCCAGACCATTTCTGTCCTTTATCGAGCCCATCTTTGCATGAAATGTTCCCTTGGTATCTCTAATTTTCTTGAAGAGTTCTCTAGTCTTTCCCATTCTGTTCTTTTCCTCTATTTCTTTGCATTGATCGCTGAAGAAGACTTTCTTATCTCCTCTAAATTGAAGAAAGTAGGGAAAACCGCTAGACCATTCAGGTATGACCTAAATCAAATCCCTTATGATTATACAGTGGAAGTGAGAAATAGATTTAAGGGCCTAGATCTGATAGATAGAGTGCCTGATGAACTATGGAATGAGGTTCATGACATTGTACAGGAGACAGGAAATCAAGACCATCCCCATGGAAAAGAAATGCAAAAAAGCAAAATGGCTGTCTGGGGAGGCCTTACAAATAGCTGTGAAAAGAAAAGTGAAAAGCAAAGGAGAAAAGGAAAGATATAAGCATCTGAATGCCAATGCTTCAGGCATCACTAAATCTTCACATCAGCCAAGGGAAGCACACATGAGAAGCATTGTACAAGTGAAGAAACGGACAGTCAAGCTTGGTAACTGACCCAAGGAAACACAATTCATAATTAGTGCCAAAGCTCAGCCCTGAATTCACATCCAACCCCATAGCTAACCCCTTAGTCGCCACACTCTCCTACTCCGTGGCTACAGCACTCCTTCATTAGCTGATATGTTCAAGTGGCAACTCAGTGTTTGGATGACTTCAGTGACCTACAAGGATCCTTTAAATCAAACTTTCATTGTGGTTGAAGGGCAGAGAACTAAATTATCAAAATGTACAAACAGAGATAGAGATCAGAATGTAATATCCACAAAGGCAAGGTCCTTATGTTTTATCCACAGTTTTATTTCTACCATTTAGTTGTGTCTGATAAATCTTTGAATCAATAAATCAATGCATAAACACTTGGGATTACTTCTCTTTTAGTATTAAAAACCTCATAACCATTTAGCTGAACAATTTTATGCCTCATACTTCTCTCTCTCTTTTAACCACATAGGCTAATTCCCTGGGCATGGTAGGCATTTAATATTAGCCAATGATGAAGAATAACAGCTGACTCCGAATATGTCGAGTGCTATACAGCTACAGAGGGCTTCCCAGGTGGCTTGACGGTAAAGAATCCACCTGCCAGTTCAGGAGATGGGGGTTCTATCCCTGGGTCAAAAAAGATCCCCTGGAGAAGGAAATGGCAACCCACTCCAGTATTCTCGCCTGGGAAATCCCAGGGACAGAGGAGCCTTGTGGGGTACAGTCCTTGGGTCGTAAAAGAGTGATTGAACAGCAACAACAATATAACTACAGTAATCAACTGCAATTAACCACTTTTTATCCCCTCCAGCTTCCATGACAGATGCATCTACTACTTACTGTCTTTGTGTTGGAGCTCAACCTTTTTCTCTCCTATTTATGGATCCAGGGTAGAAAGTAAATCAGAGAGGAATATGCTAAAAATATGCTCTGATTTATAAATGGTACCTTGGTGGAAACCTTGTTGATTATATTAATAATGATGGGTTACTTGTAACACAGTTTACAGCTATTGACAGAATAAAGCTGGTAAGACTTTTATGTGACTCCATGTGGCAGAGCTCAGACCTATAGGAAAATCAGGGTAAGAGCTGGGGAGATGTCATCACAGAACCATCCAAGAATGAATGGGCAGAGAGGCAAAGTCATGAGCTCCCAGACCTCAGATGTACTGAAGCAGAGATGACCACGGGTGAGGTTTAGAGAGGACAGTTACATTGTGGTCAGGCACATCATCACTAAAATCCCTTTAAAATATAAACTTCTTGGACTTTTTAAGTCCTGCCTCAGTTTACAATGACATTATCCTTTGGTAAACAAAATTTCTGTAAAACTTTTTATCAGAATGTAATAAATACCACTTGCTTAACTTTTTTCTCCTCCTTGAACAGTCTCAACCTTTGCCAGGACCCCAGTCTATGGAAGATGTATTTTTTCTTCCCCTGCTTTAAGAGTGCAATGATTTTTAACTAATGAAGTTCATTCTAGGTCACACAACACAAGCTCATGAGTCCAGGCAAGAGAACTGCCATGACAATCGGTACATAAGAATTAGTCCAGCACTATCTTTTCAATCCTGGATTGTGCTGAAATGACTTGAGGTGGGGTCTAGCCATGAGGGACTTTTAAAGTTGTCTTGATTCTGAAACACAGTCCTGAAATGGGATGCGGTTATTTTATTTTCACAGTAGCCTGTAAGGTGAATGGTGTTATCCTAATTTTACTTAGAAGTAAACTGAAGCTCAGAAACCAGGAGTCTGTGTGATTGGAGGTACAGCAGGAGCTGGGGGGAAGGTCTGGGACTAAAAATCCATAATAGTTTTCTGCAGATACAAAAATCTCCCTACCAGGCAACTTTTCATGCAACACTATAACTTTAGGACTTATTTGGAGATTGTTAATTACTGGTTATGTGTACAGGTTCATGTGTACTTATAATAAAAACAGCATTCTTTTAAAAATACATGAGTGATACATGTTTATTGTGGGTAAATATAAAATATAGATAAGAAAAAGGGGAGAAAGTAAAGTACCTAGATTACACAACTCTGAGATAACCCTTTTAATATGCTGATACAAATCATTTTAGACTTACTATCCATTTACTAGGTTTTTAAATTAGTTCATAAGACTGGGATCAAGGTGTATGTAAAGGTTTTCACTCTTAAACATTCACTCTCTGTATTATAAGCATCTTACATGCCAGTAAGTAGATACCTTGTGCCTGTTAGGATGGCTATCATCAAAAAGACAAATGGGATAACAAATGCTAACAAGGATGTGGAGAAAAGAGAACACTTGTACGCTGTTGGTAGCAATGTCAATTGGTACAGACACTATGGAAAACAGTTTGGAGTTTCCTCAAAAAGTTAAAAATAGAACTACCATATGATCCAGCAATTCCACTTCTGGGAATACATCCAAAGGAAAAGAAAAATCTATGTCAAAGAGACATCTACACCCCCATGTTCAGAGCAGCATTATTTACAGTATCCAAGGGATGGAAAAACCTAAGTGTCCACTAATGGATGAATGGATAAAGAAGCTGTGGCTTAATTATAAAATGGAATATTATTCAGCCATGGAAAAGGAGGGAAATCTCCATTTGTGACCATCTGAATAGATCTTGAAGGTATTACACCACAGGAGATAATCCAGACAGGAAAGATAAACTCTGTGTGGTCTCACTTGTTTGGTGAATCTAAACAAACAAACAAGCAAAAAACAAACAAACAAACAAAAAACCTCTTAAAAAAAGAGAACAGATTTGCAGTTAGCAGAGGCAGGAGGTGGGGTGGAAGAATTGGATGAAGGTGGTCAAAAGATACAAACTTCCAGCAAGGTAAATAAGATCTATGGCTGTAATGTACTGTATAACATGGTGGCTATAGTTAACACTGCTTTATGGTATTTGAAAGTTGTTAACAGACTAGACCCTAAGACTTCTCATCACAAAAAATAACATTCATTTTTTGTATCTATATGAGATGATGAATGTTAAATAAACTTATTGCAGTAATCATTTCACCACATATGTGAATATGTAAGTCAAGTCATTATACCGTATACCTTAAACTTGCACAGTGCTGTATGTCAACTGTATATTTAAAAAAAAAAGAAAGACCTTTTTTTTAAGCAGATATTCCCCCTAGTTGATTACATAATTCCTTCATGTACTAAAGCATAGTATGTTCAACAGAATCTTATTGTTAGATGGCTGACATCGGTGGGTTTTTAAAACAACATACTTAAGTGAACAGTGTACAACTTACCAAAGCTCAAAAGTGGAATGTTTAGGTAATAAGCAGTTCTGATGAACGTAAAGATGCAGCATTCAGGTCACCCCTCCTCAGTCTAGCTGGATAACTGAGGTGGAACGCACACATTAATGACCCCCCCATTCCTATCACTGTTGAATGACAGGTGTGACCAGCACTCTGATGCATGAGTACTCAGGCCCACTGAGTTTACTTTCAGGTTTGAAACTGGGCTCCACATACCAGGACATTATAACTTGTGGGTTCTTGAGACGTCCTTGCCTACTCCAAGAGCAGAAGTGAGATCTCTGAAGTTAGAAGTCAGCACAGAATTGTCATCAGGAAAAGGAAGGGAAGCTACTAATTCAAACCCTGGAAAAAGCTGATGTTTCCCTAGAAATAACAAGAGAATCAGATTAGAGCCCAGGAGGAAAGTGTCATAAACTTGAGAAAGATCCAGGTGACAAGGGTATGTTGGAAGTATGAGATCAGAAGAGCAGAGTTCTAAGAGATTCACGGTAATCACATCCAAAAAGTGGGCAGATGTGATCAAATCATGGACTCTGGTGTGTTGGGAGAGGAAAATGAATCTGGCCTGTTTTCGAGAAGTTGGCAGAAAATAAATTTGCCAGTCCATCCATTTATAGAATGAAAGGGATGCTCTCAGTGATCCTGCAATTCCCAGAACATCTTTTCCTTCCTTACTGAGGTTCAGGAGAGACACCAGGGCAGTTAGTAAAGTGCCTGAGATCTACATTCTTGACCTGGCTTCAGTCCCTCTCTGTGCAACTAAGAAATTCTTTCCTCCATCTCTTCAGGTTTTCTAGCCATTGAATAAGTACAGCCATTGAATAATTATAGTATACACATCAAGAATTCCAGGTCTACCAGTTACTAACTATAAAACTGGATTTCTTCTTTACTTTCTTTCCAGTCTTCAAAATTTGCCAGTCCTTGAAATAGAGCTTAAAATATGTATCAGACTGTACTGAGTATTAAAACAAAAATGAGATATATAAAAAGCTTAGCTTAGGACCCATGACACAGTGGATGCTCAGTAATTACAGGGGTTGGCAGCTGTTTCATTTTCTTTGTTCCTTCCTAGCTCCAAGTATTATTCTATGACAGGTGTTAGAGGCATATAGAGATACTAAGATACATTCATTGCTTCCAAAGAGTTACAGCCCACTGTGGGGAGCAGACATGTAAACACAGCTGTAAGGGAAGATCAAGAAGAGAGCTGTATAAACGAGGCAGAGGTGATGTATCCTCACCATGGGGGCAGGGGGCGGGCTTCATAGGGGAGGCATCCAGGGAGTGGGTGCCAAAAGATACAAAAGTTACGGCAGAGTAGGAGTAGAGGTACTCGGATAAAAAAGTAAAAGGCACAAGTGGATGGATTTTTACTATTATTGGTTCAGTTCAGTTCAGTTCAGTCGTTCAGTCGTGTCTGACTCTGCGACCCATGGACTGCAGGACGCCAGGCTTCCCTGTCCATCATCATCTCCTGGAGTTGACTCAAACTCAGGTCCATTGAGTTGGTGATGCCATCCAACCATCTCATCCTCTGTTGTCCTCCTCTCAGTTTTATTTATAGTCCAACTCTCACATCCATACATGACTACTGGAAAAACCATAGCCTTGACTAGAAGATGTTACTATTATTGTCTAATTCTTCCTAATGAACTAATTTTGTCAAGGTGGAAAAAAAATCAGAGTATATATTTACAACTGAATCCAAATCAACTCCTGCTAGAAAATTAAAATTTGGCTCACTTGATCAAAGTTATCAAAGCCTGATGTGTCTTTGTTTTGCTACTAATAGTCTGACTTTGAACATATGATGTCATCCACTCTGAAACTCTAAAATGAAGACTACATTCTTCCTATCCACTTCCATCAGTTGTTGTGAAAATAAACTGAAATAATATAGGATCTATGAAAGGCTTGTGAAAGCACAGATTACTGGACCCTGCCTTCACTGGCTCTGATTCAGTAGGTATGAGGTGGGACCCAAGAATTCATATTCCAAACAAGCTCTCAGGCAATGCTAATGTGGCTGTTACAGAGGACTATATTTTGGAAACTGCTACTTTAGGACACTGATTTTTTTCTCAGCTATTATTCACAATTGGTTCAAGAGTAATGTAAGTGTTTACTATGCTTTATTTTGCTTCTTGCCCCTTAAGAGACTCTATAAGGAGTATGTACAAGTAGAAGACACAATATTTGCTCTAGCTATCCCTACACAATACTGGCCTTGCTCAGTCATACAGTTAATGAATATGTTGATTTGATTTGTCCTTATATAGCTTCTAGTCTTACTAGAAAGACATCACCATTTTATTAGAATGATAGCATTCACTGGAATAAGATTAAGTCTTTTTCTAGTTTTCTTTTTCCCCCCTCAGTCATGAAGACTACGATTCCTAAAGGACCTTTTCTTTCTTCTCTCTTAACCTTTCATACAAATTGCATCCTTAATGTGGCGGCTTTCTCTCTTTCTGCTCCTATGACCACGTCTCTCAGTAGTCTTAAAGGCCCTCGGTTGGGTGAGATTTTGATTAGTGTTAGGAGGACAGATATTTATGGAACTAGAGTCAGATGGACTTCCTAGGTGGCACTAGTGGTAAAGACTCTGCCTGCCAATGCTGGAAATGCAAGAGACACAGGTTCGATCCCTGGGTTGGGAAGATCCCCTGGAGGAGGAAATGGCAACTTACTCGAGTATTCTTGCCTGGAGAATCCCACGGACAGAGGAGCCTGGCGGCTACGGTCCATGGGGTTGCGAAGAGTAAGACACAAATGAGCACCTGAGCACAGACCCAGATACCTCCTCCAACATCTGAAACAGGTTTTCTAGCCATCAGAACTCTAAATCACTTTCAAAATGTTCTTTCTCCCAGAAGTGGAGTCTTTGCTTTACACATACTCCCATTGCTATAGTACACCCTTATCTCAGGAAGCTCACAGCCAATCACCAAGCTTTCACAGCCCATCCACTTCCTGTACCCCATCTCCTTTCTTGGCCTCCGAGTGCTCATGCTTTACATGTCTTTTGCACACTCTGGTCTTTGAACTTCTTTGGAGAGTGACATTTTCCAGAGCCTGGCACCAGCCATGCCATGGGCATTGCCTCTCCATGATCATGAAGTATTTTAAAGTATCTGTTTCCTCTTTGAAAGAGGAAGAAGCCACTCTAATTGCTTCAAGCAACATGATCAAGAGAACTTGCTGCACCCTCACTGAAGCAGTTACTGTACATGTAGGGACTCAGTCGAGTCCGACTCTTTGCGAACCCATGAACTATAGCCCGCCAGGCTCCGCCGCTCATGGAATTCTCCAGGCAGGAAAACTGTATTGTCATTCCCTTCCCCAGAGAATCTTCCTAACCCAGGGATCAAAACCCAGTCATTGCAGATTCTTTACCATCTAAAGCAGTTACATCCTCTCTTCAAAATGTGGAATGGCCTGTCTATGTGTAGCATGGTGGGACTTCTGGTCTTTCTACACAAAAACCTATTTTCTCTCTGTCAGAGGTCTCACACTGGTGTTCCATGGACTGTATTCACCTTGGGTAAAATAGATTTTTGTGTTTTTTTTTTTTAAAGAAAGAAAAGAAAATTGAATTTGTGACCAGCATTACAAAGAGAGAGAGAGAAAGAATTT
Source organism: Oreotragus oreotragus (assembly GCA_006410675.1). Taxonomy (NCBI): domain Eukaryota; kingdom Metazoa; phylum Chordata; class Mammalia; order Artiodactyla; family Bovidae; genus Oreotragus; species Oreotragus oreotragus. The sequence goes on along the minus strand of SJYX01018221.1, from coordinate 286,130 downwards.
CTATAAAATTTGGATTCCCAGCTTATCAAAAACAAAAAGTTCAGAAGCTCTGTCAACCTGGACTCCCATTGTTTTGTTTTTCTTATTTTTGGTGGGGAAAAAATTTATTTAATATTTGTCCTCTTTTTTCTTTTTTTCTCATTTATTTTTTTAAAAAATTAATTTATTTATTTTAATTGGAGGCTAATTACTTTACAATATTGTAGTGGTTTTTCCATACATTGACATGAATCCGCCTTGGGTGTACATGTGTTCCCCATCCTGAACCCCCTTCCCACCTCCCTCCCTATCCCATCCCTCCGGGTCATCCCANTTTTTTTGGGATTGGAATGAAAACTGGTCTTTTCCAGTCCTGTGGCCACTGCTGAGTTTTCCAGATTTGCTGGCATACTGAGTACAGCACTTTCACAGCATCATCTTTTAGGATTTGAAATAGCTCAACTGTAATTTCATCTCCTCTACTAGCTTTGTTCGTAGTGATGCTCCTAAGGCCCACTTGACTTCACACTCCATTGTGTCTGGCTCTTGGAGAGTGATCACACCTTCATGACCTGTCTCTTATACACATCTAGATGTGTATAAGAGACAGCCTCCCTCCCCATCCCACCCCTCAGAGTCATCCCAGTGCACCAGCCCTGAGCACCTTGTCTCATGCATCCAACCTGGACTGGTGATCTATTTCACGTATGGAAATATACGTGTTTCAGTGCTATTCTCTCAAATCATCCCACTCTTGCTTTCTGCCACAGAGTCCAAAAGTCTGTTCTTTACATCTGTGTCTCTTTTGCTGTCTCACATATACGGTCATCGTTACCATCTTTTTACATTCCATATATATGTGCTAATATACTATATTGATGTTTTTCTTTCCGGCTTACTTCACTCTGTATAATAGGCTCCAGTTTCATCCACTCCATTAGAATGGATTCAAATGTGTTCTTTTAATAGCTGAGTAATACTCCATTATGTATATGTACCACAGCTTTCTCATCCATTCATCTGCTGATGGACATCCAGGTTGCTTCTGTGTCCTGGCTATTGTAAAGACTCCCATTGTTAAAGGCAATATTGAAGGAACCGAGGGCTGCTTGCCTCCTTGGGTCCAAGCTCTCCAGTTTGCCATGGTGCATACTAGTAGGCTTGTCACTCATTTATATTACCTGCTTGCTTGCTGAAGGTACTGATGTTAGTTGCTTATTTTAGCTCTTCTCGACAGGCTCACAGACCTGCAACACTCAGAAGCTAGAGAAGTTCCTTAGAGCAGGGATTTCCCATCAGATCCACCAGGTAGCCTCCACCAATTCCAATATCCAGGCTGGACCCAATGCTAATTAAGTAAGAATCTCTAGAGTAAGACCAAGACATCAATATTTTTTCTTAAATCCCCAGATGATTCTAACATCCAAACATTTTTGAGAATCAGAACTTTAGCAGTGGTTCCCAACCTTCCTGGCACCAAGGACTGCTTTTGTGGAAGACAATTTTTCAACTGAACAGGAGTGATGGGGTGGTTTGGGGATGATTCACAGGCATTACATTTATTGCATACTTTACTTCTATTACTATTACATCAGCTCCACCTCAGATCATCAGGTATTAGATCTCAGAGGTCGGGAACCCCTGCCTCAGAGGGGTTTTTCCTCAACATTACTGTGCATATGAATTACTTGGGGAAACTGGGTAGTCATGTTCTAATTCAGTAGGTCTGGGTGAAACCTGAGATCTAGAATGTCCAATAGGCCAAGGTTGCTTGTCCCAAGACAACACTTTGCATAGCAAAATCTTAGAGCTCTTCTAAGTCCTCTGGTCCTGTTCACAGGTTTAAGGGATGCCAAAATAATACTGTATTCATCATAGGTAAGTATCTAAACTTAGGAAGAATTTACTCTATTTTTAAGAATTTACTTTTAAAGCCATGAATGATAGTGGTGTCAAGGACATTTCTGTAACCAAGTGGGTCCTTTTCTTCACTGACTTACATTCTGTTATGACTTCTTGACTATTAATATAAGAGGCAGGGGTAGGTCTTCATTCAACAGAACATTATTTCACCCCAGTGGTTCTCATCTTTTGTGATGGTGGGTGGGGTGGAGATTAGAAAATAGATCCTTACTTACCTCTCCCTGTTATTGTTCAAGATCACAAAACTATGAATTAGAGGAGCCAATGGGGATCCCCAAGTGGCGCTAGTGGTAAAGAATCCACCTCCAATGAGAGAAATGCAAGAGATGCAGGTTCGATCCCTGCGTTGGGAAGATCCCCTGGAGTAGGAAATGGCAACCCACTCCAGTATTCTTGCCTGGAAAAATCCATGGATAGAGGAGCCCAATGAACTACAGTTCATGAGGCCGCAAAGAGTCAGACATGACTTAGTGAGCACACACAAACACATGCACACACACAGAGGAGCCAATCCACAGAGAAATATATTGCCATCTGTCTTTGTAATCAGTCTAAAACCCTGAGAGTTTCTTTGTTTGACTGGGTTTTAAGTTCTGGCAGCCTCTCTTTCAGGTGACAGGGAAGCATCCAAACAGGTCTAATCGCCTGGTTCCACAAGTGAACGAATAGGTAACTTTCAGCAGTTTAATCTGAGGTCTGAAGTTGGAGAGCTGAAGCTGGAATGCATTCTGGACTTTCTGGGGCCAAAAGATTTCTTCCGGGCTAGCCATTTCTCTGAGCTAAAAACACCACCAAGGTGGATTCATTTTTTTTTTAGATCCATGTTTCTCAAAGTATTATTAAGAGGCAGTGTCTATCAGACTCTCTGGAGGCTAGAAATCATTTTCAGGCCCCATCCCCAGAAATTCTGAATGGGTAGGTCTAGGGTGGGAGCCAGGAAATGGCATTTTTAAGAAAATTCATCCATGTAAATCTGATGCCAGGGGAGCTCCAATGTAGGGAAATATAATATGTACATAAATGACCTCCCTCCTCCCGCCCCCCGCTTCCTGCTAGTATAAGGGCTATTTTCTTCTGAACCTGAGCCTAGGAATCAGTTCAGCAGCAGCCTCTTCATGTGATGAATGATGACAGACATCACCCAGGATCCTTTTGCTACTAGGATGAGCAGCCTGAAACTGAGGTATAATCATTTTATTAGCAGAGAATAGCTGGGAGGTTTTCCAAATGTGTTTACTACAGGAAGATATAAAATGGGTAAAACTTCTCTCAGTCTTTAGGTTTTGAGGTCTCAGCACAGCACTGTTTTGCAACTTTTTGTTTTGTTTTGCAACTTTTAAGAAAAGAATTAATAATGATTACTCCCTCTGGATGACTTTAAAAGCCTCAGATCCTGCTATTCTCCGCTAGATGTGACTATATCCTTAGACGATGCCCCTCGCTGAGTAGCAGTAAATACAGAGTGACAATTCCATTTTCTATGCATTGTCAGACACAACTGAGAGACTAAGCACATGGATTGCTCATTCAGTCAGTCAACGTTAGTCACCCAGGCATGTCTGACTCTTTGCGACCCCATGGACTGTAGCCTGCTAGGCTCCTCTTTCCATGGATTCTCCAAGCAAGATTACTGGAGTGAGTTACCATTCCCATCTCCAGGGGAATCTTCCTGACCCAGGGATTGAACCCAGATCTCCTACGTTGCAGGCAGATTCTTTATCATCTGAGCCACCAGGGAAACCCCTATGCATTGCTACTAACACAGAAAAATATTATGTACATGACTTTTGGAAATCTGTTACCATCCAAACAAACAGGTATAAATGCTTAATAATTTATGATATTTTAATATTGAAAGTGCTTTTGCCACTGCTCCTGCTGTACTAGAGGAATCCTGTGGTACACTGTTATAGAAGCCCTTTCCCCTAGCAGGCATGCCCCCACTTCCTCATGCCTCTCCACCGTGATTCACTGTTATAATGCCAAGGCCAGGGAGAGCAAGAAAGGCGGCTGGTGCATGCCTGTCACTGCAGGGAGCCTAGGCCAGAAGAGAATGACTGGCCTCTGGGTGCAGAGACCTATCTGGAAGGCCCCTGGGCATGTGAATTGGCCTGTCCAGGCTGGGGTTTCAGACAGTCTGACAGCCTGCTCAAGGAGACTCAGGTATACACTTCAGCAACTCGATCACTCTTCCCCTGCTGGATGTCAAATGATTTGATCCAAAAGGAGAGAGGCTGCAATTGCCTTGCCGAGCGACTAAATAACAACCTGGCCTTTTTAATCAGGAAGAATCTCAAGTGATACAGAAAGGAACAGTAGAAATTAGAACGACAATATTGATGATGATGGCATTCAGAGCAGCAGCCAATGACAATAATTAAGAGATGGTAATGTGGCAGGCACATGTTTTATCCTGTGTAACCCGCACACCAACCCTTGGAGGCAGCGGTATGACTTTCTCATTTTACATAAAGAACCTGAGGTTTAGACCTATTAAGTGACTTGTACCTGGTGATATAGGTAGTATAGGGCTGGAGTTTGAACCCAGGTCCATCTCACCTTCAGGTCCGTTCTACTCTCCCCCACTGCACAATTATAATGCAATTGCTTGTTGCAGCTACCATTCTGGAAGGCTTTCAACTGGTGCACTAGGCTATGCTTCTGGGGAATCTTGATCTTTGCATAGTATGGGAGCTGACACTGGTCCTTTCAGAAATTCAACTATTTTCTCATCCAGCTGTGGCCAAGAAAGAAGAGGCTCAGAGATCAGCTGGTGTCTCAAAAGGTCATTCTTTCCTGCAGATTAGTTAATCCATATGTAGGTCCTCTTATCCTCAGTCCAGTAATCCAGCAAGATCCAGAAACTAAATATTCCCTGGAGACCTTCTAGTCTATTGGAAAAACTACAGAGTCAAAAACTAGCATTAAAATCCCAGGTCTTCAAGGCAGTAAGTCTCATTTTTCTTCTAAGCTGGGATACTCGGCTAGGTGTGCAACCTAGCATCATGTCTAGAATGCAATAAATATGCAACTGTTATTGGTTACAAGAAAGAATATCACTAGTAACGGCTATAAACTTGGAGAAAGCACTGTATTTTCTTTCTCCAATTTTTCTATCTTTGAAATAAGTAGGTGTGGGCTACCTGTTCAGGAAGGTCTTTCAACTTCAAAATTTCAGTTCAGTTAAGTCACTCAGTCATGTCCAGCTCTTTCCAAACCCATGAACTGCAGCACACCATGGACTGCGCAGTACATCATCAACTCCGAAAACCTATCCAAACTCAAGTCCACTGANTGTGGGCTACCTGTTCAGGAAGGTCTTTCAACTTCAAAATTTCAGTTCAGTTAAGTCACTCAGTCATGTCCAGCTCTTTCCAAACCCATGAACTGCAGCACACCATGGACTGCGCAGTACATCATCAACTCCGAAAACCTATCCAAACTCAAGTCCACTGAGTCAGTGATGCCATCCAACCATCTCATCCTCTGTCATCTCCTTCTCCTCTCGCCTTCAATCTTTCCCAGCATCAGGGTCTTTTCCAATAAGTCAGCTCTTCGCATCAGGTGGCCAAAGTATTGGAATTTCAGCTTTAGCATCAGTCCTTCCAATGAATATTCAGGGTTGATTTCCTCTAGGATTGACTGGTTGGATCTCCCTGAAGTCCAACTCTCAAGAATCTTCTCCAACATCACAGTTCAAAAGCATCAATTCTCTGGCACTCAGCTTTCTTTATAATCCAACTCTCACATCCATACATGACTCCTGGAAAAACCATAGCTTTGACTAACAGACCTTTGTTGGTAAAGAAATGTCTCTGCTTTTAATATGCTGTCTAGGTTGGTCATAGCTTTTCTTCCAAAGAGCAAGCGTCTTTTAATTTCATGTCTGCAATCATCATCTGCAGTGATTTGGGAGTCAAAAGAGAAAAAAAAAGTCTCACTGTTTCCATTGTTTCCCCATCTATTTGCCATGAAGTGATGGGACCAGATGCCATGATCTCTGTTTTCTGAATGTTGAGTTTTAAGCCACCTTTTTCACTCTCTTTTTTCACTTTCATCAAGAGGCTCTTTAGTTCTTCACTTTCTCCCATAAAGGTAGTGTCATCTGCATATATGAGGTTATTGATATTTCTCCAGGCAATCTTGATTCCAGCTTGTGGTTCCTTCAGCCCAGCATTTCTCATGATGTACTCTGCATATAAGTTAAATAAGCAGAGTGACAATATACAGCCTTGATGTACTCCATTCCCAATTTGGAGCCAGTCTATTGTTGCATGCCCAGTTCTAACATGCCGAAGTTGAACTTCTTGACCTGCATTCAGATTTCTCAGGAGGCAGGTCAGGTGATCTGGTATTCCCATCTATTTAAGAATTTTCCATAGTTTGTTGTGATCCACAGAGTCAAATGCTTTGGCATAGTCAACAAAGCAAAAATAACTTTTTCGATGATCCAGCGGATGTTGGCAATTTGATCTCTGGTTCCTCTGCCTTTTGTAAAACCAGCTTGAACATCTGGAAGTTCATAGTTCATATACTGCTGAAGCCTGGCTTGGAGAATTCTGAGAATTACTTTACTAGCGTGTGAGATGAGTGCAATTATGCGGTAGTTTGAACATTCTTTGGCATTGCCTTTCTTTGGGATTGGAATGAAAACTGGTCTTTTCCAGTCCTGTGGCCACTGCTGAGTTTTCCAGATTTGCTGGCATACTGAGTACAGCACTTTCACAGCATCATCTTTTAGGATTTGAAATAGCTCAACTGTAATTTCATCTCCTCTACTAGCTTTGTTCGTAGTGATGCTCCTAAGGCCCACTTGACTTCACACTCCATTGTGTCTGGCTCTTGGAGAGTGATCACACCTTCATGACTATCTGGGTCATGAAGATTTTTTTTTGTATAGTTCCTCTATGTGTTCTTGCCACCTCTTAATATATTTTGTTCTGTTAGGTCCATACCATGTCTATCCTTTACTGAGCCCATCTTTGCATGAAATGTTCCCTTCTTATCTCTAATTTTCTTGAAGAGATCTCTAGTCTCTCCCATTATATTGTTTTCCTCTATTTCTTTGCATTGATCGCTGAGGAAGGCTCTCTTATCTCTCCTTGCTATTCTTTGGAACTCTGCATTCAGATGCTTATATCTTTCCTTTTCTCCTTTGCTTTTCACTTCTCTTCTTTTCACAGCTATTTGTAAGGCCTCCCCAGAGAGCCATTTTACTTTTTTGCATTTCTTTTCCATGGGGATGGTCTTGATCCCTGTCTCCTGTACAATGTCAGGAACCTCATTCCATAGTTCATCAGGCACTCTATCTATCAGATCTAGGCCCTTAAATCTATCTCTCACTTCCACTGTATAATCATAAGGAATTTGATTTAGGTCATATCTGAATGATCTAGTGGTTTCCCCTACTTTCTTCCATTTAAGCCTGAATTTGGTAATCAGGAGTTCATTATCTGAGCCACAGCCAACTCCTGGTCTTGTTTTTGCTGACTGTATAGAGCTTCTCCATCTTTGGCTGCAAAGAATATAATCAAGCTGATTTTGGTACTGACCATTTTTGATGTCCATGTGTAGAGTCTTCTCTTGTGCTGCTGGAAGAGGGTGTTTGCTATGACCATCGTGTTCTCTTGGCAAAAGTCTGTTAGCATTTGACCTCCTTTTGTACTCCAAGGCCAAATTTGCCTGTCACTCCAGGTAGCTCTTGACTTCCTATTTTTGCTTTCCAGTCCCCTATAACAAAGAGGACATCTTTTTTGGGTGTTAGTTCTAGAAGGTCTGGTAGGTCTTCTTAGAACTATTCAACTTCAGCTTCTTTAGCATTACTAGTCAGGGCATAGACTTGGATTACTGTGATATTGAATGGTTCGCCTTGGAAACAAACAGAGATCATTCTCTCATTTTTGAGATGCATCCAAGTACTGCATTTTGGACACTTTTGTTGACTATGATGGCTACTGAATTTCATCTAAGGGATTGTTGCCCACAGTAGTAGATATAATGGTCATCTATGTTAAATTCACCCATTCCAGTCCATTTTAGTTCACTGATTTCTAAAATGTCAATGTTCACTCTTGCCATCTCCCGATTGACCACTTCCAATTTGCTTTGATTCCTGGGCCTAACATTCCAGGTTCCTATGCAATATTGCTCTTTACAGCATCAGACTTNATAATGGTCATCTATGTTAAATTCACCCATTCCAGTCCATTTTAGTTCACTGATTTCTAAAATGTCAATGTTCACTCTTGCCATCTCCCGATTGACCACTTCCAATTTGCTTTGATTCCTGGGCCTAACATTCCAGGTTCCTATGCAATATTGCTCTTTACAGCATCAGACTTTACTCCCATCACCCATCACATCCACAACTGGATGCTGTTTTTCCTTTGGCTCTGTCTCTTTATTCTTTCTGGAGTTATGTCTCCACTGATCTCCAGTAGCATATTGGTCGTCTACTGATCTGGAGAGTTCATCATTCAGTGCACACCTTGTTGCCTTTTCATACTGTTCATGGGGTTCTCAAGGCAAGAATACTGAAATAGCTTGCCATTCCCTTCTCCAGTGGACCACGTTTTGTCAGAACTCTCTGCCATGACCTGTCTGTCTTGGATGACCCTACACAGCATGGCTCACAGTTTCATTGAGGTAGACAAGGTTGTGGTCCATGTGATCAGTTTGATTAGTTTTCTGTGATTGTGGTTTCATTCTGTCTGCCCTCTGATGGAGAAGGATAAGAGGTTTATGGAAGCTTCCTGATGGTCCTAAAGATTGGTCAATGTACTCTCTGTAATCATATGCATAGTACCCTTAAAACTTGATTTGCTGATGTGTTCAGTTGTTTCTGACTTTTTGCGACCCCATGCACTGTAGTCCACCAGGTCCCTCTATCCATGGAATTTTCCAAGCAAGAATACTGGAGTGAGTTGCCATTTCCTTCTCCAAAATTTGATTAGATTTTGTATAATTTATATATAGTAAATTGGAATTAGTTTTATAACTAACAGAAATTAGTTCTATTAGTTCTATAACTTTTGACAAATGTATACAGTCACGTAACCACCACTATAATCAAGATATAGAATAATTTAATTAGTTCAAAAAGTGCCCTTAGATACCTTTGCAATCAATTCCCTTCTGCAACTCCACCCTAGACAACTAGTGATCTTTTTTCTCTTCCTATAATTCTGTATTTCCCAAAACACCATGTAAATGGAGTCATAGGTTTTAGAGTCTGGCTTCTTTTCATGAGCATGATGCTTCTGAGATTCAGTCATGTTGCTGTGTGTATTAACAGCTTGTTCCCATTTATACCTGAGCCAATATTCCATTGCATATGGAAGTACCACAATTTGCTTATCTATTCCAGATGATGGACGTTTAGATGTGACCAATTTGAAGTATTTATAAATGAAGCTGTTACAAATATTCATGTATAGGTTGTTCACATATATTTATTAATATCTCTCAGGTGATTATTGTGAGAGTGGGTCCATGCAGAATTATTGAGTGTATAGATATATTATTTTTTCTGGGGAGATGGTTCATAGTTTTTGGCATACTCCCCAAATGGTCAGGATTTACAAAAGATTAAGAGCCACTGATCTTTGAAAAACAATAGATATATGTGTATGTATCATTGAATCAGTTTGCTGTATACCAGAAACTAACACAACACTGTAAACCAACTATGTTTAGTCACTTCAGTCGTGTCTGACCCTGTGATCCTATGGACTGTAGCGCACCAGGCTCCTCTGTCCATGGGATTCTCCAGGCAAGGACACTGGAGTGTGTCACCATTTCCTCCTCCAAGGGATCTTCCCAACCCAGGGATTGAACCAAATTCTCCTGCACTTCCTGCACGACAGGCAGATTCGTTACCCCTGAGCCACCAGGGAAGCCTAACAAAGTTTGTATTCCAACATAATTTTTTTTATAACTGAGGTATAGTTGCTTTACAACATGTATTGATTTCTACCAACAGTAAAGTTTATCAGCTATATGTATACATATATCTGCTTTCTCTTGGACCTCCCTCCCACTTTCCCCATCCCCAACCCATCCGTCTGGGTCACCACAGAGCACAGATCTGAGCTCCCTGAAAATGATTATGGAAGAAAAAAAAAAAAAGAACAACTGATGCCATTGCTGCTTCCTTTTATGTGTGGAGTTCCTTAAGCTCAATGAGCTGACTTCTCAAATGGAATATTAACAAATTGAGATGCAGCCTAGCTTAATAAAATAGGCATTGGGTTAGATTTGAGGTGCTGTCCCACTGTAGTCTAGTCTTTCACTTTGTGACATTGTCAGTCCTTTCTCCTTTTCCAGGACCTCAGTGGGTCCTGGAAGCTAAGCTCCATTTCTCCATCCTATGTTTACCAGGCAACATAATGCAAGCTTCTTGCCTGGCCTCCTGCCCCTTTGGAGTTCTGGCTAAGACACTCCAAGGATCCATCATTCAGATTTGCCCTGCTTCTTGCAGAGGCCCAATCAGCTCTAGAGTGAAAGTTTCTATGCACTTGCACTCATTGTTGTTCATTATTGCCTATACCTGAGAGGATGCACCCCAAGAAAAATGTTTATCAAGGCGCAGCAAACAAGAAGGTGGTGGGGGGTGGGCAGGGGGTGACCAGATTTCCAGTCCCAGAAATTGCTAACAGAAGCTCAATAGAGATGGGAAAATCACTGTAATTTCCCTTGCTTAAAATATTGAGTAGCTCCCAAAACCTTCACAACATGCAGAAGACCTACCCTTTGCCTGCCTCTCTAATGCCCCTCTGTCCTGCCTCACCTGCAGTACCCTCCAATGATTCTCCCCCACCAATGGTTTGAAAGATACCATGAAGACTTTGAGCATAAGCTATGAACTTTTGGCTCTGAGGCTCTCCAACATTAAGCTGGACAATGATATACCATTTAGTAGAGTTCTGAAGACGCTCCATGTAAGGAATTAAGCCAGAGCAGCAGAAAAATAAAGGCCTGCATATGTGGAGGAGACAGAGTAACGAGGCCAATTCTCAGGCAGCAACTGTCTCAGCAAACCAATAAAGATGAACTTAAGGCCAAGGCACAGGGACTTTTTTTTTCTTGGTTGGCATCTGTGTTTATGTAACTCCTTTCTTCTCAATTATACAGGTGTCTCCATAATACACATCTTGAGGATAGCGTTACAATAGGAGAAGATTCTTCATGTGGTCTTGATTTATCCAGTTGCCATTTATTAAACCTGGGAGCAGGGCGGCAAGGATCAGGAGTCCACTAAGACATCAGATCCTGGCCCCCCAAGCAGCTTTTTCAGGTGGAAATCATGAAAGCTACCCATCTCTCTAGTGTCTTCTCTGGGTTCAGCATCTTGCTAAGTGTTATATCCACTGTCTTACGAAATCATTATGATAAAATTAACACCATTTATATTTTACAGATAAGAAAACTGAGAATTACACTAAGATAGTTCCTTGGCAAAGGTCATGAAGCTACAAACTTGTAGAGCCTGCATTCAGCTCAAATGCCCGTGATGCCGAAGCCAATCCATGTAACTGCCCGTTACCACGAGGGAAATCAAGTTCATTCCTTGACCTTATGAAGCTTCCATTTCCTCTGTAAATGGGATAACTAAGTTCACAGGCTTCCAACATTTGCAGAAACTAAAGATAATTAATGTAAAGTACGTATTTATCATAATGCCTGGCACAGTGAAATTCTCAGTATAGTCTAGTTGCTATTATTATCCTCACTATCATCATTATTGTTTGCCAAAAGAGAGGTATATGCAGAGTATCATAGTGGTTGAAAGAAGAGGCAAACACTTTCGCCCACAGGACAGTCCAGGTGTGCGAGGATAGGTGTAAGGCTCATAAAAATTCAAACTTGACCTCAAAAGCACGAATATAAGAAACAGCAGCTCAGTGCTCTGTGATGGCCTAGAGGGCTGGGATGGGGTTAGGGTTGGGAGGGAGGCCCAAGAGGAAGGGGGTATATGTATACTTAGAGCTGATTCATGTGTTGCACAGCAGAAACCAACACAACGTTGTTAAGCAATTATCCTCCAATTAAAAATGAATTTAAAAAAAAAGAAAGAAAATACATCAAGGACTCATACAGCTCAACCTTCAAAAAACAAAAGCCTGAAAGAGTGCCACTGACATATACACACTACAATATGTAAAACAGCTAGCCAGTGGGAACCTGGTGCATGACCCGGGGGATCAGCCCACTGCTCTGTAACAACCCAGAGGGGTGGGACAGGGTGGGAGGCAGGTTCAAGAGGAAGGGGACATATATACATATATACACACACATACACCTATGGCAGATTCATGTTGAGGTTGGACAGAAAACAACAAAATTCTCTAAAGCAATCATCCTTCAATTTTTTAAAAAGAGAAAGGGGAGATATATATACACACACACACACAAACACACAACTATGGTTAATTCATGTTGTTGTATGACAGAAACCAACACAACATTGTAAGGCAATTATCCACCAATTAAAAACAAATTTTTTTTGAATAAACCTAAGTCTAAGTTTAATGCCAATAATGTGTGTATATGTGTGTTTTTTTTTTTTTGAAACATGAGGAACTTCCTTGGGGCGGGATGGGGGCGTGCAGTGGCTAAGATTTTTCATTCCCAATGCAGGGGGCCCATTGATCCCTGGTCAGGGAACTAGATTTCTCATTCCACAAAGAAGATCAAAGATTCCATGTGTCAACCAGAACAATCAAATAAATAAATAAATAATGTTTTTAAAATCTCTTTCTAATGAAAAAAGAAAACAGGAGTGAGAGCATACAGATAATATGAAAAAACCAGTGATCACTAAAAATGGTAAATAGGCCATTTTGGCTGATTGATACCTAGAAAAATGCAGAGAAGGTAGACAGATGCTTGGGGGTGAGAATTTGGTGAACTGAGTTGAGCAGAAGCATAGTTTTATAGGAAGAGAGGAAACACTAAGCCATTATGAGCAGGGGAGCAGCAGAAGATCCTGAGAAGATTCTGGAAAGATTCTGCTGGCCAATCTACCACTGTGGCAGAGATACATATAAGGGAGTCACAGGAGACAAATAAGACTTGGGAAGGACCAGTTCATGATAAGTCTGACTCAATACAACACTGCGTATCAGCAGTCCCGAACCTTCTGGGCACCAGCAACCAGAAGACAATTTTTCCACAGATGGGGTCAGGGGTGTACTTCGGGGATGATTCGCCAAGGAACATGCAACCTAGACCCCTTACATGCACAGTTCACAGTAGGGTTCTCACTCCTATGGCAATCTAATGCCCTCACTGATCTGACAAGAGGTGGAGCTTAGGTGGTAATGTGAGTGATGCTGAACACTTGTAAATACCGATAAAGCCTTGCTTGCTCACCCACCACTCACCTGTGCAGCTAGTTACTCACAGACCAATGGTCTGTGGCCCCCAAGGGCTGGGGTCCCCTGCTGTATACAATTAGGAAGACCTCTTTGGGCTTTAGATGGGAATGGAGAATTGGAGATCTCTGTACCAACCTTGTGAAATGCCCAAGACTTAACAGGTCTTACAAGGTGCATTTTTAACAAGTCATGCTATTTTAAAAAGTCCCTTCTTTTGCATCGTTAATATGCAATTCATGCATGTCTTTCAAGTCCATCAGATTCTCGGGACAACCCTGTGATGAAATGAAGGAAATATTTTGACTTGTGAGCTTACTGAAGTCAAAGATTGTATGTGTGTGATTGCTTGACTTTTGCATACTTGATTGAGTGTGAGTGAGTGAACATACACTGGACTCAAGCAATCAAAGAGAGGAGACAGGATGAAACAATCTCAAGGTATCTGGTTGGTAACACATATGACTGAGACTTGAACCCAGGACTTTTCATCTCTCCCAGTGTCATTATTTTCATACATATCCATTTGCTGCTGCTGCTGCTGCTAAGTCACTTCAGTCGTGTCCGACTCTGTGTGACCCCATAGATGGCAGCCCACCAGGCTCCCCCATCCCTGGGATTCTCCAGGCAAGAATACTGGAGTGGGTTGCCATTTCCTTCTCCAATGCATGAAAGAGAAAAGTGAAAGTGAAGTCGCTCAGTCTGTCCGACTGTTAGCGACCCCATGGACTGCAGCCCACCAGGCTACTCCGTCCATTGGATTTTCCAGGCAAGAGTATTGGGGTGGGGTGCATTTCCTTAAAGAGGTGCTTTCCGAAGGTATACACAATTGAATGACTTGGAATCCTGCTTGCTTTTCTTTCTTTCTTTTTTTTTCCCCCCTTCCTAAAAGCAATGCTCTGCCTGTTCCCTTTTAAGTCAGTCACAGAGGGAGCACTGGCTTTGTGCCCTCTGAGAGCCGATTTTCCAGCCTCTGCTCTGATTCTGATGCGAGATAATGGAGCTTAGCCTTCAAAGATATGAAAGGTACCAATTGTTTTGTTCTCCAAGCACTCAGAGGCAGCTGTTGTTTTTTTATTTCCCCTTACAAAGCTTTCTTTTCCTTACAGCAAGGAGGGTGAAGGATAGAAGGTAAAAGGAGGAAGTCAGGTTCATCTACGCCCTGAGGTCTTGAATAGTTTGGGAAAAAATGAAATAACACAAAACTCTAACTTCTCATTGTTCTCTGCTGCTTCTACCTCCTGCTGTCAGTCTACTCTTTCCATCAAATATGTACAATCTTGGCTGTGGAAAAGATTTTTAAAAAGTCTCTTTTCATTGGGATGTACAGTCAGTCCATCTTGAAGAAGCGTGGCATCAAAGAAGTTCATTGTCGCTCTCACTCCTTCATTCTTCCCTTCCTCTCCCCTTCAGGGGGAGCAAAAAGCCAGGGTTGCAAAGCGACTTTTCATCTCAAATTGTTCTCTTTCCATTATTTTCTTGGATCTCAGGGAATTTTAAAAAAGCAGATATTCTATAAATACCATTATTGAAGACACTAAATGCTAATTAATAAGATTTTATATTTGTAGTATGCAAAGTACACTCCTTTTACAGATAGAAGCTTATGCTGCTGGGTTTTAAACAAGTACATGGAGGAGCTATTTTGTGCATGTATGTAAATTGTGTCTGCTTGTTGAAGGGTGTGCCCAGATCAAGGTGTAAAGAAAAAGTGAAAGCCTCAGGGCTCAGTCGTGTCTGACTCTTTGCGACCCCATGGACTGTAGCCCACCAGGTTCCTCTGTCAATGGAATTCTCCAGCAAGAATACTAGAGTGGGTTGTCATTCCCTTCTCTGGGGGATCGTCCCAGTGCAAGGATTGACCTGGGTCTCCTGCGCTGCAGGCAAATTCTTGACTATCTGAGCCACTAGGAAAGCCCTGTCAGTGACCTATGAATAATTTATGGTCCTCATGGTGGCCAAATCTAGAGTGTCAGCTTTGCCAACACTCAAAGACAGTAAGGTTCAAGGTGCCTGCATCACAACAACTGAATCCTTGAGAAAATGCTCTAAACATAGTTGTTGCACTGGTATCTATCTGCCAGGATAAATATCCAGTCATGTGGACTGGACCCTGGAGTCTTCAAACAATGCAGACTTTTCTAATAGGGAAGTCTTCATGGGGAACCCAATTCTGATTAGAGGTATTTTTGTTTTGTATTTTGTCATCATGAATGGGAGCATGGGGTTGGGATACAGACAGATGTTATGTATTAGTTACCTATCACTGTATAACAAACTACCCTAAAGGGTAGTAGATTTTTGCAATAATATTTATTAGAGCTTATGGCTCTTTGGGTTAGGCATTCAAACAGAACACAATGGAGATAGCCTGTCTCATACTGTCTGAGATCTCAGCTGGAAGACTTGAAAACTGAAGGCTGGGATTATCTGAAAGTTCTCTCATTCTCATGTGGTCTTTGCTGGAGCTGCTAGTTGGAATTCCCACTCATGGCCTCTCCACATGGCCTGGGCTTCCTCACAACATGGCGACTGGGCTCCATTAGTGTGGAGAAACTGTAATAGAGACCATGATATTATGATGCCTCATGGAAACTTATGTCAGCAACAGAAAGTAGATGGTCAAGACAGGAAAAAAAAAAGACAGAGAGAGAAACAGGAATAAAGGAGACCAAAAGTGGAGATATGTGTCTAACATTGCTTCAAAGAACCAACAGATAAAAAATGAAAACTTCTCCCATTTGTTGTACCTATGTATTGTGTAAAAATCAATGTATTAGAAAATTGTATGTAATAATGAACTGTGGAAAATTCTGAAAGAGATGGGAACAGCAGAGCACCTGACCTGCCTCTTGAGAAACCTATATGCAGGTCAGGAAGCAACAGTTAGAACTGGACATGGAACAACAGACTGGTTCCAAATAGGAGAAGGAGTATGTCAAGGCTGTATATTGTCACTCTGCTTATTTAACTTCTATGCAGAGTACATCATCAGAAACGCTGGGCTGGAAGAAGCACAAGCTGGAATCAAGATTGCCAGGAGAAATATTAATAACTCAGATATGCAGATGACACCACCCTTATGGCAGAAAGTGAAGAGGAACTAAAAAGCCTCTTGATGAAAGTGAAAGAGGAGAGTGAAAAAGCTGGCTTAAAGCTCAACATTCAGAAAACGAAGATCATGGCATCTGGTCCC
>SJYX01018221.1:233914-269536 GCA_006410675.1 Oreotragus oreotragus | reverse complement strand
GCTTACTCCTTGGAAGAAAAGTTATGACCAACCTGGATAGTATATTCAAAAGCAGAGACATTACTTTGCCGACTAAGGTCTGCCTAGTCAAGGCTATGGTTTCTCCTGTGGTCATGTATGGATGTGAAAGTTGGACTGTGAAGAAAGCCGAGTGCCGAAGAATTGATGCTTTTGAACTGTGGTGTTGGAGAAGACTTCATGGGAGTCTTCATTGCATCATGTGAGATCTTTTGTTGCAGCCGGTGGACTTAGCTGCCTTGCAGCATGTGGGATCTTAGTTCCCTGACCAGGAATCAAACCCACATCCCCTGCATTTCAAGGTGGATTCTTAACCACCTTGGATGAATGGAGAAGACTCCATTCTGAAGGAGATCAACCCTGGGATTTCTTTGGAAGGGATGATGCTAAAGCTGAAACTGCAGTACTTTGGCCACCTCATGCGAAGAGTTGACTCACTGGAAAAGACTCTGATGCTGGGAGGGATTAGGGGCAGGAGGAGAAGGGGACGACAGAGGATGAGATGGCTGGATGGCATCACCGACTCGATGGACGTGAGTCTGAGTTAACTCCTGGAGTGGGTGATGGACAGGGAGGCCTGACGTGCTGTGATTCATGGGGTCGCAAAGAGTCGGACACGACTGAGTGACTGAACTGAAGTAATAATAAATTTAAAAATAAATCATCCAACCAACAGCCTTGCCCTTGTTCTAGGCTCACCACTACTGACAAACTGACATTACCTGAGTCCCTCCTTTGCCTAAGCATTTTCACACTTAATTCTCTCAACATCTTGAGGAACCCAGTGTTATAATTTTCTCTCCCTTTTCTGAATCAGAGCTTTGAGGATATGTAACCTTCCCAGGATTCCACTCATAAGTGCTGGGAAAGTTTGTTTTTAAAGATGTAGAGCCATTGTGCATTCTCAGACACTCACCTATTTTAGTCTCTGAATACTTCAGTGGAAACCCTATCTAATACTCATGGTCACATAAGCAAGCGTTTTGACTGACTGGTTCAGAAATTCCTATCACATGATCAAATTTAACCTTTTTTCTGCCAGCAGACTTGCCTTTGATTTCTCATGTCATTATTTTTCAAAGCAACTTCCCATAAAAAAAAAAATCTGCACTAAAGGATTTTCCTGGTGGGCCAATGGTTAAGACTCTGAGCTTGTACTACAGAGGATGTAGGTTCAATCTCTGGTCAAGGAACTAAGATCTCACATGCTAAGCACTGTGGCAAAAAAAAAAAAAAAATCTACAGTAAACAAGGAAGGGTACTTCAACAGATCTATACTTCTAAGCAATTGCCTCCTCTCCCAAAATAGTAAACCAGCAAAAGCACTCTATTCAAATAGGAATAAAAGTTTTCTCCATTTCAGTTTCTATGGTTGTCTTTTTTTCTTTTAAAAGCTTTATTAAGACATAAGTCACATATAATACAATTCACCACTTAACATGCTGAGTTCAAAGTCTTTTAGCATATCCACAAATGTGTGTATCCATCATCACAATCTGATTTTAGAACATTTTCCTCCAAAAAAAATAGTAGTTCTGTACCCATTAGCTGTCACTCTCCACTGCCTGCCCAGTTGCCAGTCCTAAGCAAACACAAATCTACATTCTGTCTCTATAGATTTGCCTATCCTGGACATTTCATATCACGGAATCATACAGTATATGCTTTTTTCTGACTTTTTTCACTGAGCATATTTTCCAGATTTATCCATGATGTAGCATGTATTAGTACTTCATTCCTTTTGTGGGTCAAAAACTATTCTAGTGTATGGATCTATCACATTTATTCATCCCTCCATTGATGGACATTGGCTATTTCCCTTTTGGGGGCTATTATAACTAATGAAGATATGAACAAGCTGTACAAGTTGTTATCTGGGCACATGTTTTCATTTTCCTTGGGTAGTAGTGGAATTACTATATTATACAGTAACTCTGTGCTTAACTTTTTTAGGAACCGAAAAACTGGTCCCAAAGTGGCCGCACTATTTTACATTCACACCAGCAACACCAGAGGGCTTCAATTTCTCTACATCTTCACTAACACTTGCTATTGTCTGTCTTTTGGGCTCTAGTCATTCTTGTGGGTGTGAAATGGTATCTCACAGTGGGTTTGATTTGCATTTTCTTAATGACTAATGGAGTTGAACATCTTCTTATGTGCTTTGTAGCTATCTGCATATCTTCTTTGGAGAAATGTCAATGCAAATCCCATGCATATTTTTAAATTGCTTATTTGTCTTTTTATTGTTAAATTATCTGAGGTCTTTATAGATTCCTAAAACAAGTCCCTTATCAGATACATGTTTGCAAATACTTTCTTCCACTCTGTCTTTTCTTGGTGGTATCATTTACTCCACAATATGTTCTTTGAACATTTATTTTGATGTCCTTTGGTCATTTATGCATCTGTTTCATTTTATGTTGCTTCTGTTTTCATCCATTCCTTCCTTCATTCATTCATTGAGTACCTACTATGTGTCAGGAATTGTTCCAGGCAGTGGGGCTACATTAGTGTACAAGGTAGGACAATGTCCCTGCTATCATGAAACTATTTTTCTAGTCAGAGGAAACAGAGGATACGGTAAATAAATAAATATATTAATTAATTTTAGATAATAGTGAATATTTGGATGTTCAAAGTTCCCCGACCAGGGATCAAGCCCAGGTTCCCTGCAGTGGAAGTGTGGAGTTTCAATCAGTGGACCACCAGGGAAGCCCCAGTAGTGAATATTTTTAAGAAAACAAAGTGGGGTATAGGGTAGGAAGTTTTCATGGGGCAAGTGTCAGAAGTGGGGAGCAGCTTTAGATAAAAAACCCTATTTGCATTTCAGGCCAGATAATTCTTTAAGGGGTGAGGGGGGCTGTCCTGTGCAATTACAGAATCTCTTGCAGCACCCCTGGCCTCTACCCACTAGTCACCAATAACACCGCCTGACCCAGATGTAACAAGCAAAAATATCTCTAAACACTGCCTAATGTTCCCTGGGAGACAGTTACCCTCGGTTGAGAACCACTGAGGATGATGGTTGAGGATGGCATTTCTCAATGGAGACCTGGGGAAAGGAGTTGAATTTATGGGAAGCTGTAAGGCAAAGCCATTCAAAACAGATTGTAGATCAAGTTCAAAAGTCTGAAGATGGGTGTGTGTTTGTCTATTTGACAAAACAAAACCAGGCTTTGAGTTAGAGTGGAGTGAATAAAGAGAGGATTGGTAGAATATAAAATCTGAGAGGTGGGCTGGGGCCAGGTTAAGACGAACCTAGCAGACAGTAATAAGGAATCTGGGATTCATTCCAAGCGTAATCGAAAGACAATGAGTTAGGGATGGTGTCTTAGTCCATTCAGGCTACCTATAACAAAAACACCATAGACTGAGTGGATTAAATAGCAAATGTTTTACTTCTCATAGTTCTGGAGGCTGAGAAATCCAAAACCAAAGCACCAGCAGATTATAGTCTGGTGAGAGTCCACTTTCTGATTCATAAATGACTGTGTTCTCTGTGTTTCATCATAAGTTGTAAGGTAGATAATTCTCTGAGGGTTCTTTCATAAGGGCACTAATCACATTCACAAGGGCTCCTCTCTCATGACCTAATTATCCCCAGATGCCCCCCACCTTCAAATACCTCACATTAGGGATTAGGTCTCAACATATGAATGTAGAGGGACAAAAACATTCAGCCTATATCATTCTGCCTCTGCCTACCCCTCAATTCATTCTATCCCAACACCCGTTAAAGTCTTGATTCATTCCAGCATCAAAAGTCCAAAGCCCAAAGTCTCATCTAAATATGTAAAACTGATATGTGTGTTTGTATGTTAAATCACTTTAGTCTTGTCCGACTCTTTGTGACCCTTTGGACTGTTGCCCACCAGGCTCCTCTGTCCATGGGGATTCTCCAGACAAGGATACTAGAGTGGGTTGCCATGCCGTTCTCCAGGTGATCTTCCCAACCCATGCATTGAACCCACATCTCTCACATCTCTTACATCTCCTGCATTGGCAGGTGGGTTCTTTACCACTAGTGCCACCTGACAAAGTACTATTCTTCCCGAAGCAAATTCCCCTCCACCAATGAACCAATGAAACCAAACAAGAGTTTCCAAAATACAGTGGTAAGACAGATAGAGGAAAGGCGTTACCATCCAAAATGGAGAAAACAAGAAAGCGATAATGAGTAATGGGTCCCAGGTAAATCCAAAACCGTAATGGGGAAAACAACACTAAACTTTAAGGCTCCAGAATAACCCTCTTTGTCTTAATGCTCTGCCTTCCAGGCCCACTGGGATGGCAACCTCGCTCCCATGGCTCAGTGGGATGGCCCCGCAGCATCTCTCTGTCGGCATCCCATACTGGTGGCTCTTGTGAGCTTGAGTCCTATGCCAACAGCTCTCCAGGTTGAAGCCATGAGCCTCTGATTCTGCCAGTGGCCCATCCTTTGAAATCTAGGTGGAGGCAGTCTTATCCCCATGGATCTGCTATGCACGGCCCATTCCACAGCTCTCTGCAGGGGCCTCAACCCCAAGGCATGGAGGGGGCATTCTGGCCCACTTAAACAGGACAGGAGGTCCTCCTCCTTTGAAACCCTATGCACTCCCTCCCCATGCTCTCACTCTCTGGGCCTGTGATAGGAATGGCAGCCTTGATAGTTTCTGAACCACCTTCTGTTTATTCTCCTGTTGTCTGGGAGAAGAGCTTCCAGCTTCCAGCTTCCATTGAATGGGCTGACCCATACTAATCTCATTAAACCATCACTTGGCCATACTTCTAGTGTTCCCTTTTTTTGCAATATAAATGGACTGAGAATCTTCAAGTGCCAATTCTTTTTTACGTAATGAGTCCCCTCTTAAATCATTTCTCTCCTCTGGAATTTTACTATAAGCAATCAGGGGGCGCCAAGCCACACCCTTCAATACTTTCTTTAGAAAACGCTTCAGCTAAATATGCAGTTTCATTGCTGGCAAGTTCTACATTCCACAAAACACTAGAACAGAAACAATTCAGCCAAATTCCTTGACACCTTTTCTCTAGTTTCCAGCAACACCTTCCTTATTTTTTTCAGAGACTTTATCAGAATGAACTTTACCATCCATTTTTCTACCAACATCCTGTTCATGATTACTCAGGTATTTTCTAAGAAGATGGAGACTTTCTCTACCCCCTTTCTTTTCTCTCTCCAAATTCTAACTAGAATCACTTTTAACAATCCATTCTTAGCAATACAGACTTTTCCAAGCATACACCTCAACAGTCTTCCAGCCCCTCTCCCCATGACCCAGTTCCAAAGCCATTTCAGCATTTTTAGATATTTGTTACAGCAACATCCATACTTCTCAGCATTGATGTCTGACCTGGTCCATTCAGTCTACTATAACAAAACTACTCGAGACTGAGTGACTTCACATTTATTTCTCACAGTTCTGAAGGTTGGGAAGTTCAAGGTCAAGGCACCAGCAGGTATGGTGTCTGTTGAGAGCTTGTTTCCTATTACAGAGATGGCTATGTTTTCACTCTGTCCTCACGTGGCAGAAGGGGCAAGGGAGTTCTCCTGAGTATCTGTTAGAAGGGCAGTAATCCCTTCTCATGAGGGACTCCACTTTCATGACCCAATCACTTTCCAAAGCCCCCACCTCCAAATACCATGACACTGGAGAACAGGTTTCAACACATGCATTTTGAGAGGGCACAAGCAGGCAGCACTTGGCCGGTGCTCTTAAATACAGGAACCGAGCAGCAGATTTGGGTTTTGTCCCATGTTTTCTTGCTCAAGGACCTAGAACTAGTGGTAGAGCTGAGACTAACAGTCATGTTTCCTGACTCAGCCTAGTGGTCCTCCCTTTTTTTTAGCTTTCCTTTTTATCTATTTTTTGGCTGCACTGTGGCCATGTGGGATCTTAGTTCCTTGACCAGGGATTGAACTCACACCCCATATACTGGAAGCGCAGATTCTTAACCACTGGACCACCAGGGAAGTCCCTTGTCCTTCTATTAAACAAGGGAAACTAAGCAGTTCTCACCTATTAACTGTTGTGAAGATTACACATGACCATTAATATAACTAGCCATTCCCTCAGTCCACCTTATTTAAGAAGTCCCAACATGGTTGTTGACACTGGTATGAAAATCAAAGAAAAGAAACTCTAGTCTATTGTTAATTACAGTATAGTTCACAGACCAGCGGCATCACTGTCACCAGGGAACTTGTTAAAATGCAGAATCTCAGGCTCCAACTCAAACCTACTAAAGCCTATTTTAACAAAGTCCCATCCAAGTTGTATGCATGTTAAAGCTTGAGAAGCACTGATCTAGTTTATCAAATTATCATCAGAAGCAGTTTCATAATTCAGATGATTTTTGATTGGCTTTCCCTGAGTCAGAAGATTGATGATGATATCACCAAGTTTTTATTGTAACACCATCCTGATTCCTTTGTTTTCAATAATTCTTCACTCACAAGGTTACAGGTTAAGAAGTTGTCCTTAATTAGGACATACATCCTTTCCTTTCCATTTCTGTGGTCACCACCTTTGTCGCCTGCTCTACTCTGAACCTGGACTACTGCAGATCCAAACTTATCCTCCACCTCCTTTATACCCTTCCATTTGCCGAAAACTCTCATTTGCAAATCTCATCTGGCTTTTTCTTGACTTCAAGGTAAAATTCATATCCTAATGCTGGCTTTGAAGGCCATTCTATTCAAACCCCAAAACACTTTCCAGACAATCTGTGGCATAGATGCTCTTCTGTCCATGCTCTGTTAATCCTCTGGAATGCCCTTTCCCATCATTTCTACTGTATTCAGGGCTCCGCTGAAATCCCACTTCTATCATGAATGTCACATCTACCCAGGTTTCTGTTGCCTCCCCCATGTTCTGAGGTCCTGTGGCACTTCAGAATTATAATTTCAGGTAAAAGTCTATGTCTCACAACTAGATCATAAACTCATGGAGAACACATTGCATCTTTATCCCTCTTCCATATTCAGCATCTGACAAGGCACTAAGCACATAGTAGGTTATTAGTAAGTATTTTGCTTCTGAATCTGATGAAGTTGTAAAGTCCAGAATTACGAGCATATCATTCCTACTAAATTTTTTCCTCTAAGGGTTCATAGTACAGTTTAGTAATTATGCAAACAGCGTTGTTTATAAAATCAGCCATGGGTAGGCAGCCTCTGATCAGAAAGACGGTAGGCATTGGAGACAGTCCAGAATTTCAAGCCAAATAAAAGCTGTGAATGTTTATTTCAAGAGCCACTGTATTCTGTGGAGCAAAGCTCTATTCTTGGTGTCAGAACAAACAGGTATCCTCTCCCACCTCCCTTCGTGGCCCTCAAGGCCAGCTGCTCTGAGGGCTGTGTCAGGTGTGGAGCCCCAGTTGGACTGTCCCAGCTGAGCTGGTCAACCAGATACAAAACGCTGCTAACATTTACCCTAACTTTGTATTTTGCTACAGTTTTGTGTCTGCTTAGCACTTCTCTCTTGAGGCTGTTGGCAACTGTGTTGGTTATTCACTTAGCTCAGCATATTATTAGCTTTTTGTATATAGTTATCCCAGTATGTGTGGGAGATTGGATCCAGGACTCCTGTAGATACCAAAATCCATGGATGCTCAAGTCCCTTATATAAAATGGGGTGGTACAGTAGAGTCAGTTAGTTTTCCTATTCCTGGACATTGGACTGTAAAGAGCCCCATAAGGAGACACACTACTGACAACCTTCATTGTGTATGTACTAGCTCCTTTGAACCTCCTAAAACCAAAGAGATATAGGGGAAGTGCCACCATTCTCTTGTAATACCTAGGGACATGGAGGCACAGACAAGTGACCTAACTTGCCCAGGATCACAATGTTTGTTCCAGAGCTGAGACTGGAGCTCAGGTTTCATGAATCCAGGGCTAAAATGCAGTTAATAGGCTCACTGCAGCCTTACAGGCTGATGGTAAGCAGACAAAGTTTGATATTTGAATCCATATGGTCTATTTCAGGAGTCCACGCTCTTGCTCAACTATCAACATGGCCCTATCCGATATTCCACATTGATTCATTTAAAGAGAGATATTTGCCATTTCTGTTCTAAAACAGGTTTGCCAAAATTGGGAGCAGCATCCTCTGTCTTTGAGGTTCACTGCTTCAAACACCTGTCTACTTTCCCTTCAAAGTTATCCCTTTAATAATGACGTTTAATTCTGATTATACCTGAGAAAGAAATAAGAAACTATTCAGATGCTAAATGACTAACATCTCAGTGAATCTAAAGACTCATGTATTTCCTATAAGAAGGCTCTGGAAATGGATCGTGCAGTTAACAGAGTTTTGCTGACCCACTAGTTTCTAAGTGGTTCAATGAATTTGAATTTACAAACCCATTTTATAGCAAAGAACATATGTGCTAAGGACAGTGTCTTACAGGCTAGGCTTTGAGTGGCAATTATTTTCTTGTGCATCATGGTAGGGATGCAGGATGAACAAATTATTCTTCCCACATCAAAGAAGGGAAATGAAGAGACAATGAGTATTCTAGGAAGTTCATGGTACGAAAGTAAACAGTTAAATGTCTGGTATCAGATTATTTAGGAATAAATCACTGCTCTACTTCGTAATAGCTTTGTGACCACTGGGCTCAATTTCTGAGCCTCAATTTCCTTATCTGCATAATGGGTGTCATAACGACAATTAACCCCACAAGGCTGAAATAATGACTAAATAAGAGGATAAATGTAAAATACCTGGCCCACTGCCCAGCCTGCAGTGCTTCATAAAAATCAATCATCATTATGTTTACATATTAATTAAGAATTCCTACACTCCAATAAAATAAGAAGTCTTCCTTATCCTTCAGAAACATTTATGGGGTGTTCTCCCAGGCCGGAAGGAGCAATCCCCTCAAATGTACCATATCAAGAGTCACTGGGGGTTTAATGGAGATAAGGACAGAAATGAAAGACAGAAGTGGAAGTCAGCCTTTAATATTACATGGTTTATACTACAGTCTCTCAGTCTCAGCACTGCTGACATTCTCTGCTGGGTAAGTGCTTGTTCTAGGGGCTCTTCTTTTGGCCAAAGGATGCTCAGTAGCATCCCTGGTCTCTGATCATTATGAGATGCCAGTAGATCCCTCCTTCCTCCACTCATGACAACCAAAACATCTCTGTACACTTCCAAGTGAACCCTAGAAGGCAAAAATGCCCCCAGTGGAGAACCACGGACTTACATACTACATTTGCCCATCATAGGGGCATGTATGGTCATGGGGTAGCCAGAGACAGACCAATTCAGAAGTGTGAATTTTTTTTTTTTTTTCTGTAAAAGTGCAGACGGTGAGTATTTTAGGCTTTGTGTCTGTCACAGCAACTGAATTCTGCCATTACGGCATGGAAGCAGCCACAGACAATGCATAAACAAATACGTTCAAGGGAAATGTCTTTCATAGACACTGAAATTTGAATAGTATATAACCTCCATGTGTCACTAAATATTCTTTTTTATTTTTTTCAACTACTTTAAGTTATATAAAAAAAACATTTTTAGCTCACAGATCATATAAAAACAGGTATTGGGGTGGATTTGTCTCATGGGTCGTTTTTGCTGACCTGTGTGTAAGGAGCACCTGAAGTCCTGGGATAAACATAGTACTTCTCCTGAAAGTATCAGACTAATTTTAAAAATTGGGAAAAAAAAAAAGGTTTTATCAGAATAACTATTGCTATATTCTGGAGCAGAATCCAAACCCATATGCATTTTCAAGATAATACATATTTCAAAGTAATGTCTGGCTTCCCATGTGTTGCTTGGAACTATGCCTCCTGGAGGCCATCCCTGCCATTATTCTCCTCTGCTTTTAGGCTACTTAGGTGAAAAATTTGAGAAGCTGCCATTGTAGGAAGAAACTAACTCACATAAATGTCTTTTGGGCTTTTCATAACTGATTGTTCTTGAGTGGGATCCAATAAGGCACCTAGAAATATTCTAAGTGCCCTGCTGGTTCTCTAATGTATTTCATCCAGAGACTGGTTGAGTAATATTTAACTGTCTAATCCAAGGTGGTTCCTATAAATCCTTTTTTGAAATATTCAAGTGTCTCCTCCATACACCTGGTATCTAGAGTCTACTCCCTTCTCTTGTCAACTAAGTAGCCTATTACTCAGCATAGTGACTACTTAAGAGATTAACGAATGACCCAGGCTCCACCTTCAGGAGGCTGAAAATTTCTGGTAATATTAAAGTTGATTCGTGTGTGCGTGTGTGTGTGTGTGTGTGTGTGTGTGTGTGTGTGTGTNGACATTCTCTGCTGGGTAAGTGCTTGTTCTAGGGGCTCTTCTTTTGGCCAAAGGATGCTCAGTAGCATCCCTGGTCTCTGATCATTATGAGATGCCAGTAGATCCCTCCTTCCTCCACTCATGACAACCAAAACATCTCTGTACACTTCCAAGTGAACCCTAGAAGGCAAAAATGCCCCCAGTGGAGAACCACGGACTTACATACTACATTTGCCCATCATAGGGGCATGTATGGTCATGGGGTAGCCAGAGACAGACCAATTCAGAAGTGTGAATTTTTTTTTTTTTTTCTGTAAAAGTGCAGACGGTGAGTATTTTAGGCTTTGTG
This sequence comes from Oreotragus oreotragus, assembly GCA_006410675.1. Classification (NCBI taxonomy): domain Eukaryota; kingdom Metazoa; phylum Chordata; class Mammalia; order Artiodactyla; family Bovidae; genus Oreotragus; species Oreotragus oreotragus. Next base: position 258,908 of record SJYX01018221.1, on the reverse strand, counting down.
TCTGTCACAGCAACTGAATTCTGCCATTACGGCATGGAAGCAGCCACAGACAATGCATAAACAAATACGTTCAAGGGAAATGTCTTTCATAGACACTGAAATTTGAATAGTATATAACCTCCATGTGTCACTAAATATTCTTTTTTATTTTTTTCAACTACTTTAAGTTATATAAAAAAAACATTTTTAGCTCACAGATCATATAAAAACAGGTATTGGGGTGGATTTGTCTCATGGGTCGTTTTTGCTGACCTGTGTGTAAGGAGCACCTGAAGTCCTGGGATAAACATAGTACTTCTCCTGAAAGTATCAGACTAATTTTAAAAATTGGGAAAAAAAAAAAGGTTTTATCAGAATAACTATTGCTATATTCTGGAGCAGAATCCAAACCCATATGCATTTTCAAGATAATACATATTTCAAAGTAATGTCTGGCTTCCCATGTGTTGCTTGGAACTATGCCTCCTGGAGGCCATCCCTGCCATTATTCTCCTCTGCTTTTAGGCTACTTAGGTGAAAAATTTGAGAAGCTGCCATTGTAGGAAGAAACTAACTCACATAAATGTCTTTTGGGCTTTTCATAACTGATTGTTCTTGAGTGGGATCCAATAAGGCACCTAGAAATATTCTAAGTGCCCTGCTGGTTCTCTAATGTATTTCATCCAGAGACTGGTTGAGTAATATTTAACTGTCTAATCCAAGGTGGTTCCTATAAATCCTTTTTTGAAATATTCAAGTGTCTCCTCCATACACCTGGTATCTAGAGTCTACTCCCTTCTCTTGTCAACTAAGTAGCCTATTACTCAGCATAGTGACTACTTAAGAGATTAACGAATGACCCAGGCTCCACCTTCAGGAGGCTGAAAATTTCTGGTAATATTAAAGTTGATTCGTGTGTGCGTGTGTGTGTGTGTGTGTGTGTGTGTGTGTGTGTGTTTAGTTGCTCAGTTGTGTCCGATTCTTTGCGACCCCATGGACTGTAGCCTGCCAAGCTCCCCTGTCCATGGGATTTTCCAGGCAAGAATATTGGAGTGGGTTGTCTTTTCCTTCTCTGGGGCATCTTCCTAACCCATGGATCAAATCCACATCTCATGCATTGGCAGACGGGTTCTTTACCGCTAGTGCCACCTGGGAAGCACATTCATATGAAAGCAAAAGTGAAAAGTCGCTCAGTAGTGTCCGACTCTTTGCAACTCCATGAGCTATACAGTCCATGGAATTCTCCAGGCCAGAATACTGGAATAGGTAGCCATTCCCTTCTCCAAGGCATCTTCCCAACCCAGGGATCAAACCTAGGTCTCCCACATTGCAGGCAGATTCTTTACCAGCTGAGCCACCAGGGAAGCCCAAGAATACTGGAGTAGGGTAGCCTATCCCTTCTCCCGGGGATCTTCCCAAACCAGGAATCGAACTGGGGTCTCCTGAATTGCAGGCAGATTCTTTACCAGCTGAGCTACCAGGGAAGCCCATATTCATACGAGATGATCCCATAAGAGGCTGTCATCAAAAATGATACAGTGCAAAAGAGCATTGGATTGGCAAGCAAGGGGCTTCTCTTTTAGCCTCTTCTATGCCTTTTATCCTGAATGGGAGAGTTACTTTTCTCTTCTGTCTAAAGTGCCTTTTTGAGAAGGATTCTGAGGCACCATTCAAGTTGAGCAGGAAAAAAAGCGCCACAGTTGATTAGAGCTGTCTGCCACGGATGGGAACTCAGGGGGTGGCCGGTACAAATGCCAGGGTGTTGCCATACTTAGTTTCAACGATCTCTACGGTCGTTCCCTCCTAACTAGAAACATCTGCGGTTGTCTGCCTCAGATGGCATGGTTTCATGGTACTGATGGGATCCAAAGAAGACAGGACCACCATGGGATGCAAAGGTCAGGGGAAGATTCCGTGGCAGAGGTGAGAGAGCGGTCAGAGCTGTGAGGCTGTTTATTCTCCCTCACAGCTGGGCTCCAGCAGAATACATGTTGCCTGGCTTGGCTTTTGGTTGGCAGGAGACTGAGCGCCCACTGTTGTTGTGTTGGCACGGCAAGAGGGAGGCCTGCAGGAGCCCCCATGTCCCCACCATTCTACTCCCTCGCGCAAGGGGACGTCTTCTTAACGAGCCTATCCCAGAGAGTCTGGCCTTTCAGACAAACAAATAATCACCCACAGGAGATGCTCACAAGAGGCCTGGAGAAAAATAAGGCCCCTTTGAGTGACAGCCGAAATAAAGGAGACCTAAGAGGTCTGAAGTTAGCAGCTAATGAGCACATCTCCCCCTTCATGCTTTCCTGCCTGGCCAGGACAGCTACTGTTGAGGATGCCAGGAATCTCCGTGTCGAATTCACACAGGAAGAAGCCTTTCTGGCCTCTGTCCCAGTACTGACTTTTTTTTTTTTTTTTTATGTTGGGGGTAGGGGCCTGCCTGGAGGAAATAGGCAAGGTGAGAAGAAATCTAATTTTGACCTAAAGCAGTATCAGTTCAGTTCAGTCACTCAGTCGTGTCCGACTGTTTGCGACCTCATGAATCGCAGCACGCCAGGCCTCCCTATCCATCACCATCTCCCGGAGTTCACTCAGACTCATGTCCATTGAGTCGGTGATGCCATCCAGCCATCTCATCCTCGGTCGTCCCCTTCTCCTCCTGCCCCCAATCCCTCCCAGCATCAGAGTCTTCTCCAATGAGTCAACTCTTCTCATGAGGTGGCCAAAGTACTGGAGTTTCAGCTTTAGCATCATCCCTTCCAAAGAAATCCCAGGGTTGATCTCCTTCAGAATGGACTGGTTGGATCTTCTTGCCGTCCAAGGGACTCTCGAGAGTCTTCTCCAACACCACAGTTCAAAAGCATCAATTCTTCAGCGCTCAGCCTTCTTCACAGTCCAACTCTCACATCCATACATGACCACAGGAAAAACCATAGCCTTTTTCTCTAATAATAATTAGAGAAATTAATTTCTCTAATAATTAGTTTTCTCTAACATATATATGTATTTTTCTGATACATATATATGTAGATAAGCTGATAAATATGTATTAAATTAATACATATATATACATATATATGTATCAGTTTTCTCACTTGGGAAATGGGCATAAACCTCCTCCTAGAATTATTGGGAGGATCAAGTAGGAAAGCACCTAATACAGTGCTGGGCACAGCGCTCAGCCTTCTTCACAGTCCAACTCTCACATCCATACATGACCACAGGAAAAACCATAGCCTTTTTCTCTAATAATAATTAGAGAAATTAATTTCTCTAATAATTAGTTTTCTCTAACATATATATGTATTTTTCTGATACATATATATGTAGATAAGCTGATAAATATGTATTAAATTAATACATATATATACATATATATGTATCAGTTTTCTCACTTGGGAAATGGGCATAAACCTCCTCCTAGAATTATTGGGAGGATCAAGTAGGAAAGCACCTAATACAGTGCTGGGCATTCAGTCAGCATCTGATATATGGTAGCTGCAGTCATTAATACCAGCAATAATATCATCATTTTCCTCTCTATGCATAGAAGTACACAGGAAAAATCTGGAGATGAGGGATCTGGTTCCAGTTCTGCCATGATCTCCCTGCGAGATTTGCAGGTAATTCATCTCTCATGTCAACTGAAGAGTACTGGACTGGCATCTTGGTTCATTTAGTAAATATGCTATGAAAACGTTCTAAGTGCCAGACTCTGTCCCAGCTGCTAGATATCTAAAGGTGAATCAGAGGCAGTTGCTATAACTCAAGGGATTCCAGGCATAACCAGGGAGACAGGTAATGCACATAACAGGATAATATGAGAATTACTATTTCTGTGGTGACATGTGCCAAGTGTTCTGGAGTCCCAGGCAAGAAATCAGCCAGACTAACATTCTGTTCCAACCCAAGCTTCCATGAGTATGTAACAGAAGCAAAGAAGAGACAAGCGGAACAGCCATGGCCAGTAGAAGAATTCATCTGACTGGCAAGGGACCTGAAACTCAGGTCTTCTTCTTCTAGGACCTGAGTTCTCCCCAGATACCAAGCTGTCTTAAAATAAAATCATTCAGGAAAAAGTGATGTGGGACTTCCCTGGTGATCCAGTGGAAGAAAGAAAAAGTGATGTGCAAAAAGGTGATAGTACCTGGGGTCTGGGAACAGAACAGGAGACTTCAGTTTGAGTTTCAGAACTGAGACTGTGATAGCTTGACAACTTTGGGAAAGCTGTTGAATGGCTCTGAGACTCAGTTATTTCTCCAGCAAGAAGGGCATGACTGTGATACCTGCTTCACCCTCTGCTATGGTGTGGAGAGAGGAGATTGCTTAAAGGCTTGGCAAACTGCAACTTACATCAATTCTAGTTTGTGGTGTTTCTATTGTTATCCTTAATAATAATAAAAATGAAAAATATCCAGCTATGTTATAGAAAAAAATGCTCAATGGCCAGTAATTGAATTTGGGTGTCCAAAGAAGTAGGTAAGGGTTTTGTTCAATTTTTTCCCAACAATCAATATCTTTTTTCCAAGAGAATAGGCTGAATGGCAAGCCTCTTTTTAATTCTGATAAAAGCTGTCTTGATGTTTATATCTCGGGTATGTATGAGAAACAGAAGGAGGGAAGGAGGGACGGAGATTTCTGTTTCTCCCTAAAGCTCATCAGGGAAATCATTTCAAGGTAAGAATCTTGGGACCTGATCTCTGACTAATTGAAATTGCTATGGGCTGTTGTGATAGGAATCCCTGAAGGGGGTGACTGATTATCTAATGACAGAAAGAAAGATTAAACAATTGAAGTAAACAAAAGCCTTTGTGTGAGGGAAAACAAAGGGGAAATGATGTAGGAGACATATAGTTGGGAATGAGAGGAGAAAAGGGTTCTAGTTCTTGGAGGTAGATGACCTTGAACAAATCTCTTCCCACTATTTGGTCTCAGTTTCCCTACAGTCGGAGAAGGCAATGGCAACCCACTCCAGCAGTGGAACCTAGAGCTTGGTCTAGACAATCCCTAAGGTCCCTTTCAGGCTTGCCAGAGTGTAAGATTTCCGCCTGCACAACACTGAAACACAGCGGGAGTGAGGGAGAGACTGGGAGAAAGGGGGAGGGGGAAGAGACAGGAGATCTGACTGATAAATGGAAAGGGAAACAGACTCATAAAACCCATTGACTCAAATTAAATGGAGAATTCATGTTGATTTAGAGCTGGCATTTTCAGGCTTCTACATCACAAGGAGACTCTATTTAATCTTGGGATGGTCTCTTGGGCCTTATCTTCCTCAGCTCAGTAGTGCTATGCCCAGAGCTCCCCTGGAAGTTGAGATGAAAGAGAGACAGACAGAGAGCTGTTTTAAAAAGGAGAATATACTTGAATCACCTGGGGAGCTGGCCCATACCCCAACCCCAGGTATAGGCTAAAAGACCATGAAAGCCCCAACCAGGTGTTAAAATTTGGTTGGCTACCCGCTTAACTCTTTATAGCCTGGTTTCCAGTCCCTAAGAGATGATTTTGTGTAGGGAAATAAAACACAATTTGTACACTCTCTGTTCAGTAATGCTGTTTACCATTTTTAGGATGCACAGAGGGTAGAAAATTTGAGATCCACAATCCAGCACTCCAGATTTGGAAACTGACCCTTTGAAAGTCTGGGAAGCCCAGAAGTTTGAGAAAAGTCATTGAACATCAGCAAACGGAGACCATTTAGAGAGCTTCCAAAATCTGTTGTGCAACTAATAAGAAACAGGCTCCTAGGGTCCTGGACAGGCTCCAGGGCTTTGCCATAGCCACCTGGGAATCTCAGCAGAGCTGGGACTAGAACTCGGAATGAGAACTGAACTCCAACACTGTATTACCAAGTTTCTCGTGAGCTGGCTCCAGTGGCTGCACACCTTCCCAAGAAGCACAACGACACCAAGCTTTCTGGCTCGTTGCAGAGTAATGTCAGAAACAAATTTAGAATTCTCCTTGAGCATGAGGGACATCAGGTACCTTAGATACACAATTAGACAGGAATGTTGGATTTGTGCAGCTTTGGTGACTTGTATACAGCAGGTCTTAATATAAACCACTAGCACTAGGGGAAGAATTATATGTTCATCCAGACACCCAACTGCTGTTCCTGATTCAAATCAGGCCAACATCCTGATTCAGATATAGAGAGTTGTGCTGTCAAGAGAAATAGACTAGGAGTCTGAAGACCTACTTTTTTTTTAATTTTTAATTTTTATTTCTTTATTTTATATTTTACTTTATTTTACAATACTGTATTGGTTTTGCCATACATCAACATGAATCCACCACGGGTGTACATGAGTTCCCAATCCTGAACCCCCTTCCCACCTCCCTCCTCATACCATCCAACCTGCCAACACTCACTAGTCACCTAACCTTGATACTCATTTAAATTCTGTGAGCCTCATTCTTCTCATCATTAAGAGAGATGATGAGGACAGTATCTGCTGAGGAGAGTTAATTTGAACCAAATGAGAAGAAAAAAAAGAAACCAAGAGGTATGGAATGAAGTATGAATTTCCAGGACCTATTTTATATACATTATAAGAATTTAGTGGAGAAGGAAATGGCAACCCACTCCAGTATTCTTGCCTGGAGAATCCCATGGATGGAGGAGCTTGGTGGGCTACAGTCCATGGGTCACAAAGAGTCGGACACGACTGAGCGACTGGAGGACAATCTATAAGAATCTTGAGGAGGTTAGAAAATGCTTCCTGGGAGAGATTAGGAAGCAGCAGAGTCTTCAACAACTGCATTGTATTTACAAACTAGAAAGGAGGCAATAGCCTGAGCAAATGTCCCACTACACTTTCTTGGATGTTTCTTAATGCTTTGGACTCTGTACTTTCATTTTAAATAATGTTCCAATCCTTGACACCTCCTTTCAACACTGTTTTCTATTTTACTTTCCTGAATTGGTTCCCTGGGGAAGAATGGGTCTATTCATTGAAACAAGTCACATCATAGAAACTTTTCTTCCCTTTTATTGAACTTTTGTATAATATATTAATTGTCAAAAAAGTAAAGACTATATCCAAATAATTCCACAAGCGAGCAGCCACCTTACACTTTAATTATAGTATGTTCCCTCTCCTCCTTGCTCTCTGGTTGCTAAATTGTACTACTAATAATTATAACTCCTTCTATGTGTTCTAGACTTTACAGTTTGTAAGGAATGGTATTTGTATCGCTACCTGTATCCCTCACAGTAAGCCCATAGAGCATTTTAGGTTGTCTGTGCTTTAGAAAGGTCACTAGTAGTTGCCCAGGTTGCCTGATACATAGTCTCAATAAATACCAGATGGATGGATGGATGGTTGGAAGGATAGATAGGAGAGGAAGGGGACTGAATTGATAGCTTCTCCAAACATCCACCAAACTATCATTTTCCTCAATGATAATCCCAGATTCAGCAGAAATCCCAGACCACAGAAGGCAGGCCTGCCCTGCAGCCATTTACCTGTGGCCTACCTTGGAGTCTGTCAAATGGGGATGGGCACTAGGTCTGTCTGCTATAATTCTGTGATATAGGAAATCTAGTAAATTTCCTGTGAAACAAAGCGTTTAACAACCAAGGCTGTTTGTGCAAGAGACTATCCCCTTTAGCACGATGCATGATAGTGTAACTGCTGCTGCTGCTGCTAAGTCACTTCAGTCGTGTCCAACTCTATGCAACCCCACAGATGGCAGCCCACCAGGCTCCTTGATCCCTGGGATTCTCCAGGCAAGAATTTTGGAGTGGGTTGCTATTTCCTTCTCCAATGCATGCATGCATGCTTAGCCACTTTAGTTGTGACAGACTCTGTGCAACCCCACGGACAGCAGCCCACCAGGCTCCTCTGCCCATGGGATTCTCCAGGCAAGAATACTGGAGTGGGTTCCCATTTCCTTCTCCGAGTGTATCTGCAGTTTCCCTTGTATAAAAAAAAAAAAAAAAGAGAATTCTTGCTGTTCCCAACCTGTGGCATAGAGTTGAGGGTAATGATGACTGGGTTGCAGGGATATCATGCAGAATAAAGAGAAGGGCCAGCAGACTACAAATCAGTAGACCTGGGTTTGAGATCCAAAGCTTGTAAACATCATTCATTCACTTATTCATTCATTACATATTGAGTTCCTCCTCTGTAGCAGGCTCTGCAGTCTCTGGGAACACAAACATGAATAAAAGGAAAAGGCACTTGACTTCATGGACCTCAGTTCTAATGGCGGGGAAGGCAATGGCACCCCACCCCAGGACTCTTGCCTGGAAAATCCAATGGACGGAGGAGCCTGGTGGGCTGCAGTCCATGGGGTCGCTAACAGTCGGACAGACTGAGCGACTTCACTTTCACTTTTCTCTTTCATGCATTGGAGAAGGAAATGGCAACCCACTCCAGTGTTCTTGCCTGGAGAATCCCAGGGACGGGGAAGCCTGGTGGGCTGCCGTCTATGGGGTCACACAGAGTCGGACACGACTGAAGTGACTTAGCAGCAGCAGCAGTTCTAATGGGGTAAGACAGACAAAGAAAACACACACACTAAACAAATAAATACCTAAATATTATACATGTAATCATGGGATGATGATATTTAAGGCCTGTCTTAGAGGCTAAGAAGGGACGGAAAAATCTGAGGGAAAATTAGCTCTACAAAACATTGAGGGAAAATGCATTCAAGTCAGAGGAAACAGTTCGTGCAATGATTCTGTGATAGGAAAAAGTTTAGTGGTAGAGTTTGAGGAACTGAGGGGCAACCAGGGAGCTGGAGCATTTTTAGCAAGGGAGCTAGCAACAGATGACACTGGGAAGACAGAGATGGGACCAAACAAGGCAGAGCAAGGGACCATGGAGAGAAGTTCAGGTTTTATTTCGTGTGTATGAGAAGCCACCGAAAGGTTCTAAGTAGAAGCAGCACATGATGCAATCTCTGTTTTAAGTCTCTGACTTCGGCCCAATTACTTAGTATCTCTGACTTCCTTTATTCTCCTAAAAATGGAGTAAAAAAAAAAAAAACGAAAAACTCCCATCACCGTGTCCTTCCAAGAGGTTGTTGAGGAATCATATATAATGTTGATCATAATACATGGCTCCAAGGAGAGTTGGATCAATGTTGAATTGATTTGAATTGTTCAATAACAATATGAATACACATTATAAGCCATAAAACATGTCACACATATGTAAGGTTTTATCAACATCATCATTTTCCCAAAGCCCAGACTCCTTCACAAGAACAGATAAGATAATCGGCTACAAATGCCTTGAAAATCCCATCCCCATAAAAAGCACTTTATATTTCTGTTCACTTGTTTATTAGAGTCAAGATTTAGTTTCTTTATTCCACAGCACCAACTTCTTCTCTATTTTTGACCTGGGACACATCAACTAGACTCAAGTTTGCTATTTAACCCTAAGAAATAAAAATATCCAGAGAGAATACGGTGGACAGGATTGGGATTCAGGTTAGCAAGTGTGTGCCTAGAACTGGGCCCTTTCTCACCTCTCCTTCTGCAGCAGGTGGGAGCTTGTCCCCATCAGTCATAACTCCCCTATGAAGGACTTGTGAAGAATAATACTGACAATGATGATAATAAATGATTCGTAATGCATATAAGATATATATACACACGCGTGTGTATATATAGCCCTTTGCTTCTTTTCTCAAAGCATTTTTTTTTACCATATATATGTGTTAGTATACTGTATTGGTGTTTTTCTTTCTGGCTTACTTCACTCTGTATAACTCTATAATTAGTATACAGAAGTTTCTTATTTGCCCCACATTCTAGTATGCTTAAAATAAATTTCATAATTAAAACTAATAATGATAAAAGTAAAACAAGTCCACTTTTAAAAAGGGAAACCATTCATCTGAGGATATGCAAAATAATACACTATGAATTCTGGAAGAGTTCCAAAAGCATTTTGAAAAATGTGTTATTATTGTAAGAAGTTCCCTTCTGATTTACCAGATGTGTATAAGATGTGTATAAGAGACAGAACCTACACAGCATATTGCAAAGTAGAGACATTATTTTGCTGACAAAGGTCCATACAGTCAAAGCTATGGAGATGTGTATAAGAGACAGCATTATAAGCCATAAAACATGTCACACATATGTAAGGTTTTATCAACATCATCATTTTCCCAAAGCCCAGACTCCTTCACAAGAACAGATAAGATAATCGGCTACAAATGCCTTGAAAATCCCATCCCCATAAAAAGCACTTTATATTTCTGTTCACTTGTTTATTAGAGTCAAGATTTAGTTTCTTTATTCCACAGCACCAACTTCTTCTCTATTTTTGACCTGGGACACATCAACTAGACTCAAGTTTGCTATTTAACCCTAAGAAATAAAAATATCCAGAGAGAATACGGTGGACAGGATTGGGATTCAGGTTAGCAAGTGTGTGCCTAGAACTGGGCCCTTTCTCACCTCTCCTTCTGCAGCAGGTGGGAGCTTGTCCCCATCAGTCATAACTCCCCTATGAAGGACTTGTGAAGAATAATACTGACAATGATGATAATAAATGATTCGTAATGCATATAAGATATATATACACACGCGTGTGTATATATAGCCCTTTGCTTCTTTTCTCAAAGCATTTTTTTTTTCTATCTATTGTTTTAATTTAGCTCACACTCACGCACAGAGGCAGAGTGGGAGTGTTCTAATTGGGGAAAGGGCCATGAAGCACGTAACTGGTTTGCCTCAAGGTCATATGTGAGTGATGGAAGAGGTGAAACCAGGTCACAGAGTCCCTAAATCCTGGACCAGCACAGTGTCAAGACCCCTCATCTCCCCTGGGAGGCTTAGGAGAGAAAACTGAGATCCTAAATAAATAGGAATTAGAGCATTGTGAGACTTTACAGAACCTCTGATCCTACAGTCTAGCCCTCTTCCCCAATTCTGCACACAGAGAAACAGGAACTCGAGCAGGAGCACACATGGGCAAGTAATCTTCCTACCACCTGCTCAAGTACCTATTAAAGTTCCTGCCACCCTGCCTGTCAACCCCATATATAAGCTGGGGGCTGCCGTGGCTGGGGAAGACAAAAGGAACCCCAGCAGTCTGCAGTTTGCTGCATGACCACAAAGGGGACAGGACTGGGAACAGCTCTTCAGTAAGCTGAGAGTTTTTTATTTTTTTAATTTCCATTGGGATATAATTGCTTTACAACGTTGTGTTAGTTTCTGCTGTACAGCAAAGCGAACTGGTTGTATGTGCCATTTGTAGAGACGTGGATGGACCTAGAGACTGTCACATGAAGGTCCCGGAGACCCTGGTGCTGACCTTGGGCCAACCATCCATTTGCCCTAGGCCTCTCTTGCCCTCCTCTCTTGCTTTGAGGAAAGTAGCAAGGGGCTATATACACACACGTGTGTGTGTGTGTATTACTAATCATTTGTTACTATCATCATTGTCAGGGGTTCAGACAAAGTGAATCTTTGAGTTCTTTCCAATATTATCATTACTTTATTCCACCATGTATGCACTGGATAGGATATATTTGGCCATTTTGATTATATATTGAGTCCTTTGTAATGTAAAAGGCTCCTATATTTTGGCTCATGGAATGCATGATGTTTCCTTAGTTTCAGATATGGACACCCTCTACAAAAAAAGACAAGTTTTCTATGATTTTCCGGGAACCACTTCCTTCTCCCAAACTCCTAACTTCACCTCCAGTAACTCAAGAATTTTATCTGCCCTAGAACATTATCTCCAAAAGTCTGTCAGTCAAAAAAAGTAGATGCATATTGAGGACTCAACATAACAACAGGCACTATGCAACCAGATAAGAGAAGCACATATAAAGAATAAGAAAGGACCGAGCATTTAGTAAGTGCCCTCTAAAAGCTAGTTTTTGCTGCTATCATCATCATCATCGCCACCCACACCACCACATCAGAACTGGTCATTTCCCAGAAGAGGTTGCTTTATCTCACCTCTCTCTCACAACAACTGAACAGAGGAGAAACTTTTATTCCCACATTTTACAGATGAGTTAAATGGCACAGAGGGAGACTGTATAATTGGCCTGACCTCACACAGCCAGTCCTCACACCCAGAAGGACTGGTTCATAGGAGGCATCTTTAAAGCAATGCACTGGCTGCACTGGCCTTCTATGCAGCTTGGCAGCTAGATCTTGTCCAATTTGAGCCTAAAATGTGATGTGGCTCAGAGGCAGCCAAGTTCACTGGGATGGACATGAGTTTTGGGGTGGGACCCTGATGTCCAGGTGTGAGCCTTCTGGTCTTGGCTTGCCCTGGGGCCAAGCTTCTCTGTGGGTGAAATGGCTAAAAATACCCACCCAGCTCTTCTAGAAAGGACATGAGGGTCCAACATGATCATGGATGAGAATATACTTTGTATTTTGTAGCCTTCTACTCAGATGCATGTGTTCATCTCATTGATATTACAGTCTGGTCCCAGTTTCCGGGGGGTCAGCCACAGAGAAGCCAGCTCAGGCTGTGACATCTCATTAGAGACCGAAATTTGGATTCAGGGAGAGGAGAAGGGAGGGGGCGAGAGCTGCCCTCCGCTGACTAGGTTCCTACCGCTCTCTGTATTCAGCGCAGCTTGCTGGTACCTTGGCAGTGCCGATTGGTAGGGCATCTCTGACTTTGATGTTGCGTGTGTCAATATCCTAATGGGTGGGGGCGGGGGTGTGCAGCTGAGATAGAGTGTGAGTTTGGAAAGATGTCTCATGACAGGTTTTGCCTAAAGATGTTTCAACGATAACTCTTTAGAAATAACAAAGGGAGTCTATGCATTTCACAGGGAACCCGGGGGTTTGGGTAGTCGCTCAGTTCGACGTTGGCATGCAGACAGCGTCCTCCTCTCCTTTCCTTCCCCCGCTGCACATCTGCGAGAGATCATAGCTTGTTACTGCAGTACAGTACTGTGTTTAGTTACACTGACGTTCTACCCACGTTGACAGCAATAATGGAAGGACGGGAGGCTGTTTCCTTCTAGAAAGTCCACATCGGAAAACCTTAGAAAGTCACTCCTTTTTCTTAAAATGTAAATCAAATTGCCTTGTGCTGCTATTTAAAACGTGCCCCCTCTCCCCGCACCCCGCTCCCGGCTTCTCTTCATGCTTAAAAGAAAATCCAGAAGCCTTCCATGACCCGGATGTTGAGCCTGATCTGACGTCTGCTGACCTCTCTCACGTCACCTCTCAAATAGCACCCCCACCTCACGATGCAGGAGCCCCACTGGCCTTCTCTCTGTACCTCATGCACGCCAAGCTTTCTCCTACTTTAGGGACTATGAGCCCAAAGTTCTTCCTGCCTGCATTGCTCTTACCCCCAATTTTCCATGGTTGGCTCCTCCACATCCCAGGGTTCCAGTTTGTCTCAGAAGTCTCTACAGCCAGTACTTCCCCGACTTTCCTGTTTGGCCTGCATTCCTCCCCACATCTGTGCCCACCACATCACCTTGCTATATCATCTTGGCAATGGCACCCCACCCCAGTACTCTTGCCTGGAAAATCCAATGGACGGAGTAGCCTGGTGGGCTGCAGTCCACGGGGTCGCTCGCAGTCGGACAGACTGAACGACTTCACTTTCACTTTTCTCTTTCATGCATTGGAGAAGGAAATGGCAACCCACTCCGTGTTCTTGCCTGGAGAATCCCAGGGATGGGGGAGCCTGGTGGGCTGCCGTCTATGGGGTCACACAGAGTCGGACACGACTGAGGTGACTTAGCAGCAGCAACACACAGCTACTCATCTACCTAGGGGTGGTCTCACTAGGAGATTAGTGCCTTGAGAGCAGAGATCGTCACTGTACTTCAAATATTCAGCATGTAAGAGCAGAGGTGCTTTGACACAGGGTAGATGGGCAATGGACACACGTGCGGTGGGTTAAAGAGCCCCTCCTCCTAAAGACTGAGAAGGAAGCAGCAGAAAAGAGGGGCCATCACTGCCCTGTTTTCCCTCTGAAGGTTTTAGGTTAGCACCTTTGGGCTAGGCTAGGACTTTGTCAAATTATAGCACCCAGGGATTCTTGGCGGGGTCTTCATAGATTTCTGGGAAGCCAGCAGATGGGGATCAGGGTGTCTGGAGCTCTGTGAAAGTGTAGGCATACTTCTGGCAAGAATGTTCACGGCTTTTATCAGTCGCGCAGAGGGATCCCTGACTCACCAGTGGCTCTCATCCGCTTTTCCTTTTAAGTAGCTTCGGTCTGGAGGGATGTGAAGTGAGCCTAGAAAGAGGAGAGACTGATGTCTCAGCACCACCTTGAGGCTCTTTCTCTTTTTTCACTATTGGCATGACTCCATTGTTCTGCCAGGAACACAGGGCAGCTTCCCCTTCTTAGCACCAAAGCAACTCTTTCCTGGTTCTTTGTTTCCATTGCGTATCTTGAGTGCCAGAAGCTGGAATCAGACTTCCACATGAATCAAAGAATTTAAGAGTTGGGAAGGCACGTAATTCAATGTTTATGAGCCATGATGTTCACCAGATTTTTCTAGGGAGCTTTTTATAACCGTATGCTTCCACTACTCCCTACCCTGACTTTTTTACTCAGTAAGATTAGAAACAAGATATATTCATTTCCTAGGGCGGGTGGAACTAAGTGCCACAAACAGGTGGCTTCAAAAAACAAGAATGTATTGTCTCACAATTCTGAAGGCTGGAAGTCTAAAATCAAGGTGTGGGTAGGGCCGTGCTGCTTCTAAAAACTGTAAATGAGAATCCTTCCTCTTCTCTTCCTAGTTTCCTGTAGTTGTCATCGCTCCTTGCCATTCATCAGCTCATAGATGCTGAGCTTCAGTCTCTGTCTCCATCATCACACTTGTTTTCCCTTCATGTATCTGTGTCTTTTCTTCTCAAAAGGGTACCATCGTATAGGACTAAGGGCCTTCCCTACTCCACTGTGACCTCATCTAACTAATTACATGGGCAATGAACCTATTTCCAAACAAAGTCACGTTCTGAGGTTCAGGTGGTTGGGACATGAATATATGTTTTGAGAAGACACAATTCAACCCGTGAAAAAGAATACTGGAATCTGTTTTTTTTTTAATCCCACCAATGATTCTTATTGAGAAACACTGCTTTTATCTATCCCTTCAGTGAACAGATGGGAAACTCAGGCCCAGGGAAGGGAGGAGTCCAGACTCACACAGAGACTCAGTGACAATGTCACAATAGGATGCCAGGTATCATCAATTCCCCCAGCATCTCTCCCAATAAGACAAACTGCCTTTTGCTCTTCAGACGTGGTGGTCCCCCCCCAGATTTATGAAGATGAGCATTTAAGTGGGTATTTCCAGTTGCCCATGTCTGCCCACGAGGCCTCATTTACTTGCCCCATGCTTTCTATGGGGGCCTCAGTGGATCCTTTGGTCCTATCACCTGTCTTCATCATGAAGGGGAAGGTTTCAGGGCAAGGCGGTCCACCACAGCAGTCATGGACCTATATCCTGGGTTCCTCCCAGCTGTGCCAGTGTGGGTCCAAATTCTTGCGGTTACTGAATGGTATTTGTATGAGATGTGGGAAGACTTCCTTGCTCTTCTGTCACTTACTCAGAACACAACCATATGGCGCGTGTCAGCACGGTCCTTTCACTTGGGTTCTCATGTGGGTGGGTGCTTGGGAAAAGAAATTAACATCTGGAAAGACATCCTGAGCCTTGCACACAGCGTTTGAGACATTACTCAGTGGTTGTCATGCCCCATTTGTGTTCCATCCAACTGTATTTTTATGCTGGAAGTCTGCATGATCTGTGGATCCCCATCTAAACCAGTTCTTACAAAGCAGATGCATTTAAACTCACAGATCTCAGAATAAGCAAACATAAAGTGTTTAATCTATTATTAATCAGCCTGTTGCCAAAATGATAGCACTCTCGGGGAGGAGGGGGAGAGTTGAGGAAGACATCAATATTTATGGCCTCGTTAGTGAATGCACATTTTCTTTCTCTCTCTCTGCCTTCTCCTCCACTCCTTAAGATGAGAAAAGAAATGTGGAGCCTGTTACACTTTATGCAATTGTACAGGCAGAAAGGGTTTCCCAGGTACTACTAGTGGTAAAGAACCTGCTACCAATGCAGGAGACTTAAGAGATGTGGGTTTGGGCCCTGTGTCAAGAAGAACCCCTGGAGGAGGACATGGCAACCCACTTCAGTACTCTTGTCTGGAGAATCCCATGGACAGAGGAGCCTGGCAGGGTATCAGCCACAGGGTCGCAAAAAGTTGGATATAGCTGAAGCAACTAAGCATGCATGCAACGCATGCACAGGGCAGAAGGGTCATGTTCTGGAAGGAGATAAATCCAAAATGGTATTGCCGATTTGTTAGAGCTGCAGTCACCTCTGCCAGGCTGAGTTAGCAACACCAGTCTGCAATCCATGGTAACACAGTGGGAGAGCTTAGGCACAGAAGGACCTGGGACATCATCTGTTATGAAGAATTCATTTTCTGGATGAGGCACCTGAGGCTCAGAGAGGGGAAGGGGCTTCTTTTGTGACCACACATTTATTACTCAACAAAGTTTAACTGGATGCCTTCTGCCTGTCAGACAACATGTGAGCTCCCAGGGACGCCAAGACAAATCTTAACATGCTCCATTTACGGAGCATGTCTTCAGTGTTAGGTATACACTAAGTCCTTTAAATAATCTCTCCTGCTAAAAACCCTCCAACGGTTTCCAATCGCACTTGGAATAAATGCAGGTGCTTTGCCTACAAGGATCTATGTGACCTTGCTCTGACCTTACTTCATTTTATTCTCCCTCTCCTTCCTCATGCTCCAGCCTCAGTGACTTTCACTGTTATTATTTCTGGAATATACACCAGGCTCTTCGCCCCTTTAGGTCTTTGAGCCAGCTGTCCACTCAGCCTAGATTACTCTTCCCTTCATCATTTCTGGATACTCATTCAAGGCCTGAGGACAAACTTCACTTTTTTAGAGATTCCTTGACAATGAATTCCCCACTCTCACCCCCTTAGTCACTGTCTCTTAGTCAACCTATTTTAGTCCCTTTCTACACAGCAATGTGCTGATAAATGTTTAACCCCTGGACCCAGTGGGGCTGAAGTTCAGTTCAGTTCAGTTGCTCAGTCGTGTCCAACTCTTTGCGACAAGGGAGGCTAACTTGTAGCATTTGCTAATTTCCTAGTGTAAATACTTCCACTACAGGTCATTCAATGCTCCAGGTTATCCATACTTTCGAATGTGAAATTGGGAAGAGATACACAGAGTTCACTCTTGTGAGCCAGTGTGAGCCAGCCCTGGCACACGTCTTACTGTCTGAAATTACTCTGTTTATCTACTTGGAATTCTTTCTCCTTCCCAGGCAATATAAGCTCAGAAAGAGGAGAAACCTTTTCCATTTTCTTTCCAGCTATATTTCTAGCATCTAAAACAGAGCCAGGTATATAATGCCCACTGAATCAATAACTGGAATTGATTATGAACGGTTGAATGAATGAGAATCCTCACAGTCACTCTGTTAATTAGGTTCAACTATTACCCTTATTGATTGGACTTCCCTGGTGGCTCAGACAGTAAAGCATCTGCCTGCAATGTGGGAGACCTGGGTTCGATCCCTGGGTCAGGAAGATCCCCTGGAGAAGGAAATGGCAACCCACTCCAGTACTCTTGCCTGGAAAATTCTATGGACTGAGGAGCCTGGTAGGCTACAGTCCATGGGGTCGCAAAGAGTCAGACACAACTGAGCAACTTCACTTTCACTTTTTTCATTACCCTTATTTGTCAAAGACATCAAAATGCAGAGACAGATGCAATCCCTTGTCCAAGTTTACAGTCGGTACATGAAGAGCCAGATTTGAACCCAGACATATTATCAGTATCTCCAGAGTCCCTGCTCTAAACCCCAAGCTATATGAAGCTGATGATGTCCTTACTCTCAAAGGGCTTATAATCTAATGGGAAAAAAAGATACTTGAACACAAAGAAATAATGTGACATTAAAGAAGTGTGCAGAACATACCCTACAGAAGCTAGTCATTTAGAGCAGATCTAATGCTTCTGGGGAGGAGTGAGGGTGTTCCAGGTGAGGCCATGTGACAAAGGTACTATCTGGTCAAGGCCTTGGAGGATGTCATCAGTGCTTTTTTTCACCATGCCTAGTTGATCCCCACCTGGGACAACTAATGTTACAAAATCTCCCTGGATCAGGAAGAGGAATCAGGCTTCACTCAAATGTAAAGGAAATTGCAGCGGTGTCAGGGACATGGCTTGAGGATCGACTGGATATTTCAATAGCCCTGGAAATCTAATAATCTACTGGGGGCACAGGGCCCCACAGGGACTTAACTTCTCCCCGTCACTGCTCTCCTATGAGGTTCTCTGATGAAGGGTGTGTTTTGCTCTAGGCTAAATGGCTTGCCCATTTCTGCTTTTGATTCTTTCCTTCTTGCTTCAGAATTTCAGGGGGCTAGTGACCACAGATGTTATGAGCACCAAGTATACTACTGCAGGCTGTTTGATTTGTTCAGTAGCCAGGTCTGAGCACCACAGAGCTATTAGGGAAAACTGTCTAAACCTTAGCATTCCCTGCCTCTGCTTCTTCCCTCCCCAACCCCAAATCTATCTTGGAGCCTTCTGTCAACACCATCATACCTTTCTGTTCGTTCCCACTGCTCTCATCGTGACCAGTATTCATTTACCCAGCCATTCACTCACTCACTCCACAAATGTTGAGTGCCTGCCCTGTGACAGGCAGTGCAACAGGCCCGGGGAATACAGTGATGAGCCAAAACAGACATGACTCCTGCCCTAAAGGAGAAGATATTCTAGAGGAGGCAAACAGCAGTTCAGTGAATAATCACAAGGATAAATGGATCATTTCACCTGGGATGTATGTTACAAAGGAGAGCGTGCATAATGCCGGGAGGGTCTCTGACAGGGCATTTGACATAAACAGAAATACCAGGCAAGATTTCTCAAGGGAAGTAACATTTAAACCAAAATCTGAAGGATGAGGAGAAGGATAAGTTAAAGAATCAAAAGGAGGAAAAATCATTGCTGTCAATCAGAACATCATGTACAAAGGCTCTTTGGTGTCAGGGAGTATAACTCTGACCAGTGCAGCGAAAGCAGACGGGTTTGGATGGTGACAGAGAGCAAAAGTGGAGGGTGGAGAGAGATAAGGTTGGGCAGGCCTGGAGAGGCTCTGCAAAGACACTGGCAGGCCGGAGGAACCTGCATGTCTAGACACCTGAACGAATCAATTTTTGTTCTTCCCTATGTTCCCCGTTATGGCTCATTCTATGTGCCCATTGCCAAATTCCTTTTTCTAAAGCACTGTGGTTGCCTTTCCTGTTACTATCCTAGTTCAAAAATTACCCACTGCTTTCCACTTCCTACAGTGTGAAGCCTGAATCCACTGGCATCCAGAATGACTATAATTCAGCACCAACTAAGCTTTCAGCTGTCATCTCTCACTGTGGGGAAATCATATGGTATAAATTTTGAGAGCAGGGGCTCAATAGTCAAATAGCCAGTGTGCATCTCATTTCTTCCACTTTCTACCTCTGTGACCCAGGACAGATTATTTCATCTTGCTGAGTCTGCCTCTTTGCATCTTTAAATCGGATCAAAATAAAAGATTAGATCAGATAAGTATATAAAGCCTCGTGCATAATCCATAATACAGAAAGTACTGATTTAATAATAACCTATTAGACTCCGGGGTCTACTCACCATTGCCCATTCTTCGCTAATGTCTCCTAGCCGGTGATGCACTATTTTTCTTGCCAGTAACAGCTTCTTCTGCATCTATCCAAATGCATCTATCCAAAATGCATCACCAGATCAATACCTGTCTCCCAAATCACCACCATCTCTCTCCCAACCTGCCCTCTACCACCAGCCTTATAGGGAGGATACTTTATCTAAATTAATAAAAATTTTTTGATATTATTATTTGTATTAAATTATTATCTTTTCTTCATTTTTCAGCTTTTGTATGAGTGTCTTCTTTTTATTCTCTCTTATTATTAGCTTTTCACGGTCAGGTACCATGCCACGTACTGGTCTTACCACTCTCGTCACACCTAGTACAATACATAGAACGTGGCTCTTAATAGAGCTTCCTGGGGCAAACAGATAATGGAATAAAAGAGTAAAAGAAGAAAATGTCAATTTTTATAGTGCTATAAGTGGGGAAAAGAAGAAATTAATTGAAGTGTACAGAAAATAGAATTCTATCCCTCGCTTTGAGCTTGTTCACTTATTAATAAGCTGGGGACCATGTTACATACTGTCTATTTAGTCTTGTGAGCATGTTAACATCATTAAGATGACGTTTATGAAGTACTTGTAGTGTACTGGAAAGATGGCATAGAAATTTAAAGCATCATGTATAATCTCTTCAGGAAGAAAATAAGGAAAACATGCATTTTGTGAAGTGCCTTAATTTCAAATCACTGACAGCTGCTGCTGCTAAGTCACTTCAGTCGTGTCTGACTCTGTGTGACCCCATAGACGGCAGCCCACCAGGCTTCCCCGTCCCTGGGATTCTCCAGGCAAGAACACTGGAGTGGGTTGCCATTTCCTACTCCAATGCATGAAAGAGAAAAGTGAAAGTGAAGCCGCTCAGTCTGTCCGACTGTTAGCAACCCCATGGACTGCAGCCCACCAGGCTACTCCGTCCATTGGACTTTCCTAGAAGTACCCAAAGGACTTCATCAGTTCAGTTCAGTTCAGTCGCTCAGTCGTGTCCGACTCTTTGTGATCCCATGAACCGCAGCACGCCAGGCCTCCCTGTCCATCACCAACTCCCGGAGTTCACTCAGACTCACGTCCATCGAGTCGGTGATGCCATCCAGCCATCTCATCCTCTGTCGTCCCCTTCTCCTCTTGCCCCCAGTCCCTCCCAGCATCAGAGTCTTTTCCAATGAGTCAACTCTTCACATGAGGTGGCCAAAGTACTGGAGTTTCAGCTTTAGCATCATTCCTTCCAAAGAAATCCCAGGGCTGATCTCCTTCAGAATGGACTGGTTGGATCTCCTTGCAGTCCAAGGGACTCTCGAGAGTCTTCTCCAACACCACAGTTCAAAAGCATCAATTCTTTGGCACTCAGCCTTCTTCACAGTCCAACTCATACACCTCTTCAAATATGAATTAGTTTGTACTTTTCAAAGCCCCTGATAAATTCTTTTCATTTTAATTCAGAATATTTTAGAGAATTTTGCCTTTAAAATCTAAATAAAACAGTTCCCATAGTTGCTCTGCCAAAGCTACAGTACTAGACATATATAATTATAAAGGGTATGTTATCAGCTTCTCAGGCTGACATCAACCACCCAGAAACCTTTTATCAGGGACTTGAATACTTGAATGTATCATCAATTTAATTGTTCCATCATGTCCATCTCTTTGCGACCCCATGGACCACAGCACACCAGGCTTCCATGTTCATCACCAACTCCTGGAGCTTGCTGAAACTCAAATGTATATCTATTTGTTTAATTTGGTGTTTTATTTTGATCATCATTAAAAAAAATGAGTGTATCTTAGAATGTTTGCTTCATAAGTGAGTACTGCCACAAATTCAGAGTCCTTGCTGTTATCTGTATTTAATATCACAAAGGCACAGAAATAATGCACAGTAACATAATGCAGGGTGGAGGCTAGCTGACATAATGACGTACTGTGTGGGAAAATGATCGGAATACCAAACCACCTGACCTGCCTCTTGAGAAATCTGTATGCAAGTCAAGTAGCAACAGTTAAAATCAGACATGGGAGAACAGACTGGTTTAAAATTGGAAAAGGAATACGTCATGGCTATATATTGTTACACTGCTTATTTGACTTATATGCAGAGTACATCATGCAAAATGCCAAGCTGGATGAAGCACAAGCTGGAATCAAGACTGTTGGAAGATATATCAATAATCTCAGATATGCAGATGACACCACCCTAATGGCAGAAAGCGAAGAGGAACTAAAGAACATCTTGATGAAGGTGAAAGAGGAGAGTGAAGAAGAGGAGAGTGGCTTAAAACTCAACATTCAAAAACTGAAGATCATAGCATCTGGTCCCATCACTTCATGGCAAATAGATGAGGAAACAATGGAAACAGTGAGAGACTTTATTTTCTTAGGCTCCAAAATCACTGCAGATGGTGACTTCAGCCATGAAATTAAAACACACTTGCTCTTTGGAAGAAAAGCTATGACCAGTCTAGGTAGAATATTAAAAAGCAGAGACATTATTTTGCTGACAAAGGTCCATACAGTCAAAGCTATGGTTTTTCCAGTAGTCATGTATGAATGTGAGAGTTGGACCATAAAGAAGGCTGAGCATCAAAGAATTGAAGCCTTCAAACTGTGGTGCTGGAGAAGACTCCTGAGAATCCCTTGGGGATAAGGAGATCAAACCAGTCAATTCTAGAGAAAATCAACCCTGAATATTTATTGGAAGGACTGATGTTGAAGCTGAAGCTTCAATACTTTGGCCACCTGATGCAAACAGTCAACTCATTGGAAAAGACCTTGATGCTGGGAAAGATTGACAGCAGGAAGAGAAGGGGACAACAGAGCATGAGATGGTTGGATGGCATCACTGACTCCATGGACATGAGTTTGAGCAAGCTCTGAGATATGATGAAGGACAGGGAAGCCCGATGCGCTGCAGTCCATGGGGTCGCAAAGAGTTAGACATGATTGAGCAACTGAACAACAAGAAAAATGTGGAAAAAGAGGGAAAATACTGGTGAGAGAACCAATCTTCACACAGTACACAGAACTTTAGACATGCTCAACTCACAGAATCTGTGCAATAACACAGGGTCATATTGGTGCCATCAACATGTTTTGGAATCAGCAAATGGCATAGTCTGTCACATTAAACCCATGTTGGTAATCCAAAACACAGTGGTCAAATCATTTGTGTCTCATTTGTATATTTTCTTCTGTCCTATAATTCTACAGAAGCAGTAAGCAGAGATTTGTGCCCTGTTTTAATGTTTGTACCTTTTTAGTTCAGCTCAGTTCAGTTGCTCAGTCTGACTCTTTGTGACCCCATGGACTGCAGCACACCAGGCTTCCCAGTCCATCACCATATCCCAGAACTGGCTCAAACTCATGTCCATCAAGTCGGTTATAACAAAAATAATTTGTCAACATTGTAAGTTCAGGATGGTTTCCTTTCAAATGGGCCCATCAACTACATAAGTTTGAGAAAACTGCATGAGTAGGTGATAGTCAAAGCTTTCAGGAGAGAGCTGCATAGCGGCCAAGCTTTAGTATACCAAGTCTACAAAACATGAAGGTGAGGGTCAAAAGTGTGGAGAATTCCAAGTATGGAAACCACAGGTTTCCAGGTAAGAGTGAAATACTGAAGTCCTAAAGAGGTGTTCAAGGTTGGATGAAGTGGAGAATTCAAGACGGAGAATGTCACTCAAAAGTCCTGATGATGTTTCTGATGAACCCCTAAAATACCCGACCTCCCCCAAGTCTTATGTGAGTGTACATGCACATGCATTCGTGTGTTTTTTTCTGTGTCTGGCATAGTCATGTGTTTGTATGTGTGTGTGTTTTGTATGTCCATGTATTTGTATGTGCGTGTGTGTCTCTCTGTGGGATGTTCATGTATTTATATGTGTCGGGGGAATGTTCATGTGTTTATATATGTGGGGGGGATGTTCATGTTTTTATATATGTGTGTGTGGGGATGTTCATGTGTTTATATATATGTGGGGGGGTATATTCATGTGTTTGTGTGTATGCATGTCTCCCTTCCTCAGTATTTTAGAGATCCCCTCCCTACTAGGCTGCTTTTCTAATTTCCAAATCAAAAATTCTGTAGAAATAGTACTAATTTTAGAGAAATTCACTTTGCACTCATATCTTCCAGAAAGTCTTTTTCAAACAAAGGCATCCTTATTTCACCTCTTGAAAGCTGTCCTCTATACTGAGACTGTATAGGCAGTAAACCTGTGTTTGCTAATGTTTAAACTTTATTTTCAGCTTCCTGTGTTTATAAACGTTTGTTCTCATTTAGGGTGTGTACAGTACTTGTTAGAAGGACACCCTTTTTTTGTTTGTTTTTTTCTTACCCTTTCAAAGTTGAGAAGAAATTTGTAAGCGTGTGAAAAGGTCTAAGCATTGTACCTTTGATGGAGTACTCTTTTAATTGCAAGCACTGCAAACGTGGGTTGCTATTTTATGGCCGTTGTCCGTGGTGTCAAAAGATTTAGCTACATCCTGACCCAGTCCTAGTTATTCAGGAGCTGCTGAGCAGACATTTGAAATTGCTTTTTAGACCGTATTGGAAAAAGGCAAAAGGGTAAGTAGGGAAGTCAGCTAGATCTTCCTGGTCTAAGCAGAATCCTTCCCATCATTTTCCCCAAATCCAGTTTAAGCCTCATTTTATCTCAGGATTTTTTTTCTTGACTTTTTTCTTGACTTTCCTTAGGGCATGGTAACAGGTTTACTTTATAGACAACTTTGAGTTTTTCAAAACCATTCCAAGGATATCCATCCAAGAAATGGCCAACGTTTACTAGGCACTAACTTGCCACTCAATACTATGGTGAATATTCAAAGTGTCCCACTGAGTATCACACAACAGCCCTGACCAACACCCTCCATTCCAGGTAGGTTAGATCCTTATTCATAGGGTCTCATGGTACCTAAATTCCATGCACAACTCTATATCACATTATTATTATTAATTGCAATTATTAATACAGTAAGTATTTATCTCAGGTATGATTCGGCAAAGGCAATGGCACCCCACTCTAGTACTCTTGCCTGGAAAATCCCATGGGCAGAGAAGCCTGAGCGACTCTACTTTCACTTTTCACTTTCATGCATTGGAGAAGGAAATGGCAACCCACTCCAGTGTTCCTGCCTGGAGAATCCCAGGGACGGGGCAGCCTGGTAGGCTGCTATCTATGGGGTCGCACAGAGTTGGACATGACTGAAGTGACTTAGCAGCAGCAGTAAGGTATGATTTATCTACCAACTGAGAGCCCCAAGGGGACACACGTGGTATCAGTTTTGCATACTGCTAATTCCTACATTCCAGTTTAATGTCTAGCA
>SJYX01018221.1:144318-231185 GCA_006410675.1 Oreotragus oreotragus | reverse complement strand
TTTTCCACATTTGCTGGCATATTGAGTGCAGCACTTTCACAGTATCATCTTTTAGGATTTGAAATACCTCAGCTGGAATTCCATCACCTCCACTAGCTTTGTCCATAGTGATGCTTCCTAAGGCTCACCTGACTTCACATTCCAGGATGTCTGGCTCCAGGTGAGTGTGAGTGATCACACAGTCATGATTATCTGGGTCGTGAAGATCTTTTTTATACAGTTCTTCTGTGTATTCTTGCCACTTCTTAGTATCTTCTGCTTCTGTTAGGTCCATACCATTTCTGTCCTTTATTGAGTCCATCTTTGCATGAAATGTTCCCTTGGTATCTCTAATTTTCTTGAAGAGATCTCTAGTCTTTCCCATTTAATTGTTTTCCTCTATTTCTTTGCATTGATCGCCGAGAGAGGCTTTTTTATCTCTTCTTGCTATTCTTTGGAACTCTGCTTACCCAAAGTGAAAGTTCTATTGCTGTAGTACGTGACTTCAAGAAGGAGCTGGAGAGGAGTGTGAGAAAAAGGCTTAAAGGGCTGAAAAGATGATTTTAGGAAATAGTTCTTTCACTGCAAGAGGCTGTGTACTTCAGGTACTCTGCTATTTTTCGGAACTCACAAAACATAGTAAAGGTCAAAGAGCGTTCCCTGAAACTTGCAGATCATTCTAGATTCCACTGAATTCCTGCTCACACACCTGACAGCATAAATTAATTTTATTGCTTCTTTTCCATCTAGAGTGGACAGAGCCCCAGACTGCAAGTCAGGAGCCCCAAGTCTAGCCCATGCTGGGGCACCATCTTGTTTTTCGTGATTCTGAGCAGGTCACTTGACCTTTCACATCCTGTGTCTCCTCTTCCAAAAAATGGAGAGAGAGGACTACTCACTCTTCCAGTCATTGCTGGGTAGGATCAGGATATTTTAAAATTCCATTTTCTCCCTAAGTAATGCAGTACAACTTATAAAACCAAATTGCATTCTAAGTAATTGAACAAAATTCAGCATTCCCTTCCCTCATCTGTTCCTATCCCAGATTCCAGCTCAGGAGAATCATTCTAAATTTTTTGCCATTTCTTCTGATATTTCACCTTCCTATTGTTTATACTGCCTTTTCCTGATTTCTTATTCTAAATGCTCTTTATTGGATTTCTACTATGACACATGAGGCATGAGGATTGAGCTTACACATCTTTGACCCATTCACCCCCAGTCACATAGCTCTCATTTTCACAACATCATATTTTTTGTGACATTAATATTTATATAACTATACATATTTATAACTACATAAATACCTTCACAGTGGAGCTAAATAGTGTACCCTGAAATTTTGGTTTTCCTGCTTTGTTTATACTATTGTTTGTTTTGTTGATTTTTTTCTATGTTGATTTTTTTCTCAGACCCAAATTGCAGAGCAAACAACAGAACTCCTCTTAGCTATACATGTACATATGAGATCTCTCAGTTTCATTGCTTCCTTTCTCCTAGTTCTCTCAGTTTTCACTGTTCTCCTGAAGACCCCAACCGCATCCCTAGTCCTTCCTGCTCCAGTCTGGCCTGGCTGGACCCGGTGGGCCCAGCAGGAGAGCTGTCTTCGGGGCTGGCTCTCTCAGTCCCTAACTTTGGTTCTCCTGCTCTCCATATGTCTTCCTTCCTCAGGTTTCCATCGACTCTCCCATGTCAGTGGACTGTATCCTCTGGTACCTCCCTAAGAAAGAGTAAGTGAGATAAATTTCTAGGTCTTGCATATCTGAGAAGATATGCACCTCAAAACTCCATTGATTGGGGATTAAATGCAAGCTTGGAAATTTTCATTCAAAAGTTTACAGATATTTCATTCCAACTTTGCAGATATAGCTCCATTAACTTCTCTTTTCCACTGGAGCTGATGAAAGGCAAGCCCATTCTGAGCACTCCTCCTTTCATGTGATCTCCTTTCTTTCTCTCTCTGCAGAAGCTGTAATGACCGCCTCTTTGTCCCTTGAATTATGACTGTGGTTTAAAGTGTTTTTCATTCATGGGTCATTTGTGAGGCTAGGCATTCTGTGAGATTTTTCAATTTGAGAATTCACTTTTAGGAGATCTTCTTCTGTAGTTTATTTAACAGTGTCCCCCTCTCCGTTTTTTCTTCTCTCCTTCACTTTCATTTCCTGCTAGTTGTATGTTGAACTTCTAAGACTCTATCAGACTTTAAGCTGTTTTCTAGGTGCTTCCCTTACTGCTCAGTTGGTAAAGACTGTGTCTGCAATGTAGAAGACTCAGGTTTGTTTCCTGGGTCGGGAAGGTCCCCTGGAGAAGGAAGTGGCAACCCACTCCAGTATTCTTGCCTGGAGAATCCCATGGACAGAGGAGCCTGGCAGGCTAGAGTCCATGGGGTCACAAGAGTCAGACATGACTTAAGCTATTTTCTGGGTGGTACCTTCAACTTTACATTTCAGCATTTTTATTAGCTAATCTATTTATCTATTGCACTGAATTTCCAGAGTTCTTTCTTATTTCTTTATTATATCTTTATAATAGCATCCTATTCATGCTTCTCATCTCTCAAATAAGAGTATCTTTTTTTTTTTGAAACATTCTTTTAGTCCCCGAAATGTGCTTGTTTCCTGTGATTTACATTTTTCTGTTTGTTCATTTTATTTGCTGTCTTCCCATACTTAGAGACCCTTGCCTTTATTCTTAAGGGTTCCCCAAGTGTGCTAGTGGTAAAGNCTTTTTTTTTTTGAAACATTCTTTTAGTCCCCGAAATGTGCTTGTTTCCTGTGATTTACATTTTTCTGTTTGTTCAATTTTATTTGCTGTCTTCCCATACTTAGAGACCCTTGCCTTTATTCTTAAGGGTTCCCCAAGTGTGCTAGTGGTAAAGAATCTACCTCCCAATACAGGAGATGCAGGAGATGTGGGTTTGATCCCTGGGTCAGGGAGATCCCCTGGAGTAGGAAAGGGCAACTCGGTCCAGTATTCTTGCCTGAACAATTCCATGGACAGACAAGCCTGACAGGCTACAGTCCATGGGACCGCAAAGTGACGAACACAACTGAGCACACACACAACTATCTATTTTTATAAATGCCAAAAAGCCAATAGGATGGTCTGCCTGAGAGGAGGAAGGTGGCCAATAGGTGGGCATCCCCCACACCAGGTATACCTAGTGACCCAGTCTAGAATCCCCTCACTTCACCTCCAATGCAGCCTCCAGTCTGCTGCGCGGCTGAAAAGAAGTCTGCATGCTTGGCTGCGTGAGCTGGGAGAGCGGTTCTGCAGCTTTTTATCAGTTTCCATCCTGTTGTACCTCAGCGTTTTGAGTCTCTAATACTTCAAATTGCTACCCCTTTCTGGTGACCTGTGCTATTATTAGCTTCTCTTACTCTCTTATTATCATCCACCCACTTTCTCTGCCCACAGGTAAGCTTCAGCTTTACTCAACTTGCTTATATCAGTTACCTTCCATGTATCCACTTTACAGCCTGCAAATGTTTCACTTCCTTTGCCTCCTCTTGCTTTTTCTCAGTGTCTCTTTGTTCTGTGGGTTCCCACTTGTTTCATTCCTTTGCCATGATTTTTGTGGGTTTGGGGGGAGACAGCAAAGACAAGCATGTATATTCAATACAACATGCATTAGACAAGCACACAGTTGTGAAACTACCTTTTTAATGAACTTTTTATCGTAGTTTTATATTTATAGAAAGGTCTCTAAGATACAGCTGCCCTCTGGTATCTATGATGGAATATCCCTCAAATACCAAAATCCACAGATGTTCAAGTCACTTATATAAAATGGCATAATGCAGTTGGCCCTCCAAATGTGAGACTTCTGCCTCCACAAATACAAAGGACTAACTGTGGTTCAGAGAGTTCTGGTATACCTCACACCCAGTTTTCTCCCTATAATTAAAATCTTACACAAGGATGGTCATTTGTCAAAATTAAAGAACCAGCAGTGATGTATTATTACTAACTGATAAACTAAATATTTGTTTGGCTAGCTCTTTGGAAAGAAGTCACTATGCCCGGTCTACATTTAAGGAGTGGAGAATGAGGCCCCTTTTCTTTAAAGGCAGAGGACTTACATTAACTTCTTGGAATTCTGCCTGGGAGACTGTCTATTCTCACCCATTTATTTACCTATTTCATTATTTACTTACATAGATATGAATTCATGGATGTTTATATTATACTCTGGGTTATAATCCAATACTACTTTATTGATTTTGTGGCTCATACTGAGAAATGCTTTTGAATTGTAAACTCCTATTTAAAAGTAAGATATGATTTAGATAATATAATTCTATTTCTTAGAATTCTTGAGCTCTGTATCACGTAACAAAGTGCTACACACAAAGTAAGAGGCACACGGGATTTGAACATGAAATATTTGAGTGACAAACTTATTAATTTTAAAGATGCGCTGAATCATTTCCAAAATGCCAGTGTCATATTCCATGATAGACGCATAAGGCCTCCCTCAAGGACCTGATATCTTATAAAGAAAGTAAACAATACAGAATAATAAGAAAACAGGTCAGCACTTTACAAAGACCCAAGTTGTGTCACTTTCACAGTTTAAAAGCAACAAATCTCAGTGGCCTGGGTAATCAATTTGGATAGATTCATCATGGCATCCCAGAAGAGACTCGAAATGATTCAAAGAGAGCAAAAGGGAGAGAGGAGAGAGTCTTTTAAGCATACAGAGTTTAACAAGTTTCTATCTATTTGGCTCAGACGGTAAAGTGTCTACAATGCGGGAGACCCGGGTTCGATCCCTGGGTTAGGAAGATCCCCTGGAGAAGGAAATGGCAAGCCACTCCAGGACTACTGCCTGGGAAATCCCATGGACAGAGGAGCCCGGTAGGCTACAGTCCATGGGGTCGCAAAGAGTTGGACATGACTGAGCAACTTCACTTCAAAACTGTAAAATGGAAAACATTTTAAAATACGCTTTCCATTTAGAAGTATATCCTATAGCCCATTGTTTTGTATTTGTTTTTGTGTCTGCGTGTGCATTACAAAATCTCACAAACCATGATCCTTTGTTTATTTCATTGTGGTCTCCAGCTGACAAGACCCCTTCACATGGTGGTTCAATGATCCCCACAGTAGCTCTTGTTAAAGAGGCAGATACAACAGTTGTCACCTACAGCTCAATTTTGCAGACGGGGAAATGGAGACCCTTGATTTGCAGCAAGTCATGTAAGCAGCATATTGAAGATGCAGATCTAAAACCCAGGGTTCCCAACTCCAAATCCAGTGCTCTCTATTCACCACCCAGTAGGTCCTGTTGTGACACCAGGAAAGCTGGAGTGGGAGGGAGAGGGTGGGAGGGAGAGAGAGAGACCCTGAAATCTCAGCTAATAGCTTACGAATTCCCTCATGTCCTTGCTCTCCCTTCTCAAGTGATATTTGCTGCAATAGCCTTAAAGGGCAGAGTGGGTTAAGAGTGCTTTCTCCTTTCTTTAGCATCCATTCTGCATCACTGTTCTTTGCCAAACATTGACAAGCAGTTCAATGGAAAAACACATGTAGCTTCCAAACCTTCCTATCCGTGGAAGCCCAGTCCTGATGCAGCTCAGCTGTCATTCAAGCCAGTGGACCAGGAGAGTGGGAGAGACAGGTCTCTCCTCACCTGACACTCAAAGCAGTCCAAGCTTGCCTGGCTCCCCAGCCTCCCCGGGCACCCTGCACACTTGGCTGTCTGCTATGAACAGAGCAGAGAGAGCAGGCAAACATCAGCTGGAACACTTCACCTTAAAGTGAATCCTTTGAAGGGTTCACTCTGTGGGAGAGAGACAGTTTTGAAAATTTCAGCTCAGCAGAGCCTTATGCTCTGTTTTGAAGGGGTGCTTTGGTCAATAGAAATCTGGTCCTTAGAACTTGCTTTCCCTCTTTTCCTTTGTCAGTTTCAACACTTAGGGGGCCACTTGAATATGAATTGGTTAATGACACTTTTAAGAGTCAGGATCTCTAGAGGTCTGTGCTGTGGTTCCTGCACCCCCTTTTGCTATTTCCGAGAGTCTGTTCTTCTCTCTAGGACTGTTGCCCATGGAAGGGTCACCAAGTCCTTTTCAAGAACTCAGGCTCTATACTCAGACTGCTAGGGTTGTACTCTGCTGCCTCTGTTTCATAGGTATTTCAGGCAAGATCCTTAAGGGTATCTCTTACTTTCCTCATCTGAAAAAAGGCAACAATGAGAGTTCTTGCTTCAGGGACTTCCTTGGTGGTCCAATGATTAGGAATCAGCACGCTTTCACTGCCATGGACCTGGATTCAATCCCTGGTTGGGAAACTAAGACCCTACAAGCTGTACAGTGTGGCCAAAGAAAACAAAGTGCTTGCATCATTGCATCAGAGGGTCATGGCGCGTTCACTGAGATAAGGCATGATTCCTAACAGCCAGAAGTGCTCTTAGAATGTTAGCACTATTATTAGCCATTGTTGAGCAAACTTGGCTATTTCTAAGTGCCACAGGAAACATCAAGATAGATAAAAGACCACCTCTGCCCTCAGACTGCAGTCCAGGAGGAGCTCTTGAGAATGCATGCAAATAATCAGTCACAAATTATATATATGAGCCCAAACATACAAAGTCTTGTCAAAGAAGTATAGTCAAATTATCTGCTGGAAAAAATTCAGGAATAGGGCGATCACAACCTTTTCCTTTGATTAGAATGGTTTCAGAGATGAGGTAGCTGGAGTTTGGTTTGTGGGTTTGTTTTAGTCTATCTTAGAGGAAAAAAAATATATATATATATATAAGCAAAGATAACAGAAGGGGATTAAAACTACATTTTGAAAACACCAAATAGTCCATTTTCTGGAACACAGGGCAAACAGAGAAAATATGATAGATAAAACTGGCAGAGCATCTGTGCTTAGAATAGGGAGAGTTTTGCATGAAGAGATGCTGAATATCACTAATTTTTGGAGAAATGCAAATCAGAACAGCAATGAGGTACCACTTCACACCAGTCGGAATGGCCATCATCAAAAAGTCTATCAATAATACATGCTAGAGAGGGTGTGAAGAAAAGGGAACCCTCCTATATTCTTGCTGGGAACATAAACTGGTGAGATCACTATGCAGAACAGTATGGAGGTTCCTTTAAAAACTAAAAATGAAGCTATCGTATGATCTAGCAATCCCACTCCTGGCGTATATCCAAAGAAAACTCTAATTTGAAAACATACAAGCACCCTAGTGTTAATAGCAACACTACTTAAAATACCCAAGACATAGAAGCAACCTAAATGTCCAACAACAGATGAACAGGTAAGAAAGATGTGGTATATGTATACAACGGAATATTATTCAGCCATAAAGAGAATGAAATAATGCCATTTGCAGCAACACGGATGGAAATTATCATATTAACTGAAGTAAGTCAGAGAAAGACATGTATCATATGATATCACTTATATGTGGAATCAAAAAAAAACACAAAGTAAATGAACTTATTTACAAAACAAAAATAGACTCACAAAAAACAACCTTGTGGTTACCAAGGGGAACAGTGAAGAAGGGAGATAAATTAGGAGTTTGGGATTAACATGTACATACTAGTATATATAAAATAGGTAAACAGCAAGGACCTACTGTAAAGCACATGAAACTACACTCAGTACCTTATAATAATCTATAATGGAAAAGAATCTGAAAAAGAATATATGTACACACACATATATGTGTGTAGCTAAATCACTTTGCTGTATACTTCAGTAATTTAATTTTTATTTTATATTGGAATATAGTTGATACAATGTTGTGTTAGTTTCAGATATACCACTTGGCTGTATAATTCAAACTAACACAACATTGTAAATTTAACTACATATCAACTGAAAAAAAAAAAAAAAGAAGAAGAAAACATGAAGAGCCTTGAATGCCCTGCTACAGAGCAGAGGGAATAACTGAGATCAGAGGGCAGCCTCAAGAACTGATTTTTATAATTTATCAGCCTTCCTTAACTACATGTGAAATTTTATTTCCATCTCAGGCATCCCTCCATCCTTTCATTCATTAAGTATTAATATTTATTGTACTCCTGAATTCAGTGGTCAACTGAAAATCACACAAAGTTGCCCGTCCATTTAATTAAATGGAATTAAAGTCAAACTATGGTAACTGGCATTAAGTAGCTTAGCTTTCATTGAGTTGACCAGAGTGGGGCTGCTGATTTTATATGATTTCCTTTCTTTGTGGCTGACTTGAGGTCCACTGCTAGTTCTAGCTTAATACTGTCTATCACTTCAAATAGACGCCTTTTATCCAAAGAAATTCACTAAGCATCTATTAGGCTAGGCACTTAAGAACATATGAAAGTATAAGTCATAATACTTAACCTAAATGACCATAATACTCATAAAAATACTACTCATGGATGGTACTCATAAAATTATTTCAGAGTGGTCAAGCCTGCCAATGAACTTGCCACCAATTCAGAAAACTAAAGTGACTGCATCTATACTATAGGGATGAATTCCGGGTGGTTGGGAAGGGCAAGATCACAGATGGTAGGTCCAGAGAAAGTGGGGCTTTGAAGTAAGTAAAAGGCAGGGAAAGAGGAGATGCTATGCCTGAGATAGCATAGGCATTAGTGTCCCAGTGTAAAATGAAGACAGCTGCTAGCTTGGCTAGAGTCTGTGCAGGGTGATAATATCAGTTGGATGAAGCAGGCAGAGTGCTGAGGGCCTTGATGGTCAGCAGAGTTGGTCACAGGTGGTCTGTAGTGTGTGTTATCTCCTACTAATTGAGCACAGAAGTATGGAGATTGTAATGACTAGGTTTCCAAATACTAGGAAAAGAGAGATTCTCGCTAATCCTGAATTTCTTAAGAAAAGAAATGTCATGTATCCACCATATTTTCCACCACAGGGGTTCACAGGGATCTCAGACCACTGTACTCAAGGGGCCGACAAGTATAGGAAATGATAGTCTCAGATTTCAGACTGAAAAGGAAGCATTCTGAGTGGACTAAAGAGAAATGCCTGTCTGTTCCTGGCCAGACTAGGGGCAGGAGGCAAACTCAAAAAGGAAGCAGCTAGATGTCCACCACTTAGGAACCCTGCTGCTAAAAATTATTTCAGAGTTCCCCTCTGTCTGGCAGGCCAGGAATTTGGGTTTAGGTGAGCTTTGCACAGACACTGCCAACCCAACAGACCTGGGTGGTGAAGCCTTCTGTTCATCTCAAGTTTAACTATAGGCTCAACTATCAGAGTGGCGTTGCACTCTGGGATCCCACTAGAATGGTCTCATCTCGGCCTCCAGGGGCTTCCTTGTCTCAAGAGGAAGGCAGAAGTCTGAGCCGATCAGATGCTTGAGGGTGAGCTGATTCCCCTTGAGGTAGTGAGTTTTCCATTCCTGGAAATTTTCAAGCAGAGGATAATTTGGCAGGGATACCATCAAGAGAATTCATTCAGCAGCTGGTTGGTCAGAATGATTATAGCTCCCACTGACTGAGCACATCCTGGCTGCCAGGCTCTATGTTAATATTTTATATGCTTTCCCCATTGTGTCTCCAGAAGGTAAGGGATGCTGTTATCCCCATTATACAAAAAAAGAAAAAGAAAAAAAAACCCTGAAACACAAAGAATCTGGTGTCTTGCAGAAGTTCCTCTAGCCAATGAGTGGTTGAGTTAAGATCTGAACCAAGCCTGTCCACACTTTTTTTTTTTAACTTTTTATTTTCAGAAAAGTATCCTGACGTTCACACTCTGCACCATGATACCATACTGGAGATGACTTGTAGCTATCCTCCAGCCCTGCTATTTCATAGTGAAGGTGTCTTTGGTTCCTGACCTTTCACCGGGACATGAAGGGCTTGGAATTAACTTTCAACTTACTCTCATGTGTGGGGGTGTGTTTCCTGTTGTCAGGGTACATGTCCAAGGCAAAGGTGAAAATCAAATCAGAGTTTAAAAGAAACAGGGGAGGATGGGCAGAGAACGCCCCTCCACACAACTCTGGAGAGCCAGGGCTGGAACTGAAAAGCCCAGAAGTGAACTAGCCCATGGGCCGAGAGGCCAGAGACTGACCTCGGACCCTGGAGTGCCAGATGGGAGAGCCCGTCTGCTACCCAGCTCTGCCCATACCTTGTTCTCAGGATGATCTTAAGCAGGTCCCTTAGATGACTGGAGTTTCTGAGTTGGAAGGGAACTTAAAGTGCCCTACCCTAGATTGTTGTAAACTATTCTCTCCAGAAACACAGAAAACTCACACCTCACTCTTCAAATATTCATTGTGAGCCTGCTGTGTGCCAGTACTGGTCCAGAATATTGGTCCAGGGGCTACCTCCAAGGCAGCTCCAAGGAGGGAAACTTGACCTCTTCTCCTCACTACCTAACCATACTCTGCCTCATACTGGAATTGCAGTTAAGATCTGTCAGAAAGAAAAGCTTCAATTCCTTTAAAAAACAAAAACAAAAACAAAAAAAACCCACCTTTATTCTAACACTTCCGTTTGAAAGAGAGCAAAGTCCAAAGAGATGAAGTGACTTGCCCAAGGTCCAGGTACCACTGCTAACTAGTCATCATGTGAGGAGTGAACATCTTCCCACTATTACCCCAGGCCCCACATCACCCTGGGCCTCAATTCCCAGTCTAGGATGGAGAAAAGGGACCAGACTATCTCTACTGGTATTTTCCGAGACTAACGTGTTTTCATTTTCTAAATTTCTTTTCTTTAATGATGTTTTATTGTGGTAAAATTCACATAATATAAAATATTTTACCATATTTAGCTGTACCAAGTGGCACTAAGTATATTCACATGGTTGTATAACACTCACCATCATCCAGTTCCTGATTTTTTCACTTTCCTAAACCGAAACTCTGTCCCCATTAAACACTGAGTCCTCATCCCCCTTCCTCCCAAACCCCCTCCCTGGCCCCTGGCATCTCCCAGTGTACTTTCTAACTATGAATTTGACTGTTCTAGGTACCTTATATACATGAAATCAAATAGTATTTGTCTGCACACACCATATATTGGAATGCATTTTTAAGACTAGCTTAATATATGTCTTACAAACAGACACTACCTTCTTTTTCTTCCCCCTGTGCTATGCTTGAACACTCATTACTTAGCCTGTATCGTCCTTGGTCCTACAGTAAGGGTGTGCTGACTGCTATGACTGCTACTTTAGTATAATTATGATCTTCTGCGTGTAAACTCTATGACTGCTAGATGCCTTTTCTTTCTGTGTGCTTTGTGTTCAAGCTGGGGAGCTGGTCTGGGCTTTGTTCAACCACACTGAGCTTGTTCCAAGGGTCTCAGGGAAACAGGGAAGATGAACAGATTGTACCAATTACCCGTACTTAATGAGCACTCAAGGTAGTGAGGGCTTTAGCAGCTGGAGCCTATTTTCATGTGGAATTGCAAATATGTCTATATTTCTCACATGAGGACTGATGGCCTCACAAGGATGATGTAATGGTTAGTAATAAACTGCCCTGAGCAAGAATCCTGTCTGTGCCATTTACTATTGGTATGCTAAGTTCTTCAGCCTCAACTTTCTCATCTGTAAGATAGATTTGATAATTCCCATGGCAGAGGAATATTTAAATGGTATGATCACTAAATGATATGTCGAGAATCTTGTAGAGGGCTGGACGTATATTAAGTGCTCCATAATGGTAATGCTCAGCTCAGTTCAGTCGCTCAGTCATGTCCGACTCTTTGCGACCCCATGAATCGCAGCACGCCAGGCCTCCCTATCCATCACCATCCCCCGGAGTTCACTCAGACTCACGTCCATCGAGGCCATGATGCCATCCAGCCATCTCATCCTCGGTCGTCCCCTTCTCCTCCTGCCCCCAATCCCTCCCAGCATCAGAGTCTTTTCCAATGAGTCAGCTCTTCGCATGAGGTGGCCAAAGTACTGGAGTTTCAGCTTTAGCATCATTCCTTCCAAAGAAATCCCAGGGTTGATCTCCTTCAGAATGGACTGGTTGGATCTCCTTGCAGTCCAAGGGACTCTCAAGAGTCTTCTCCAACACCACAGTTCAAAAGCATCGATTCTTCGGCGCTCAGCTTTCTTCACAGTCCAACTTTCACATCCATACATGACCACAGGAAAAACCATAGCCTTGACTAGGCGGACCTTAGTCGGCAAAGTAATGTCTCTGCTTTTGAATATACTATCCAGGTTGGTCATAACTTTTCTTCCAAGGAGTAAGCGTCTTTTAATTTCATGGCTGCAGTCACCATCTGCAGTGATTTTGGAGCCCAAAAAAATAAAGTCTGACACTGTTTCCACTGTTTCCCCATCTATTTCCCATGAAGTGATGGGACCGGATGCCATGATCTTCGTTTTCTGAATGTTGAGCTTTAAGCCAACTTTTTCGCTCTCCTCCTTCACTTTCATCAAGAGGCTTTTTAGCTCCTCCTCACTTTCTGCCATAAGGGTGGTGTCATCAGCATATCTGAGGTTATTGATATTTCTCCCGGCAATCTTGATTCCAGCTTGTGTTTCTTCCAGTCCAGCGTTTCTCATGATGTACTCTGCATATAAGTTAAATAAGCAGGGAGACAATATACAGCCTTGACGTACTCCTTTTCCTATTTGGAACCAGTCTGTTGTTCCATGTCCAGTTCTAACTGTTGCTTCCTGACCTGCATACAGATTTCTCAAGAGGCAGGTTAGGTGGTCTGGTATTCCCATCTCTTTCAGAATTTTCCACAGTTTATTGTGATCCACACAGTCAAAGGCTTTGGCATAGTCAATAAAGCAGAAATAGATGTTTTTCTGGAACTCTCTTGCTTTTTCCATGATCCAGCGGATGTTGGCAATTTGATCTCTGGTTCCTCTGCCTGTTCTAAAACCAGCTTGAACATCAGGGAGTTCACGGTTCACATATTGCTGAAGCCTGGCTTGGAGAATTTTGAGCATTACTTTACTAGCGTGTGAGATGAGTGCAATTGTGCGGTAGTTTGAGCATTCTTTGGCATTGCCTTTCTTTGGAATTGGAATGAAAACTGACCTTTTCCAGTCCTGTGGCCACTGCTGAGTTTTGGTCAAAGTCCATCGCAACCCACCAGTGAGGAGATAATAGCCAAAAACTTCCCTAATCTGAGAAAGGGCCGGCGCACTCAGCGGGGGCCGCTTGCGAGAGCCGGGCCGGCGCACTCAGCGCGGGCCGCTTGCGAGAGCCGGGCCGGCGCACTCAGCGCGGGCGAGAGGAGCTACCCCACGTCCGAGGTCAGGGGCAGCAACCTAGAGTGCCAGGCTGCGACGGCGCAGGAACGGCCGAGAGGAGCTACCCTGTGTCTGAGGTCAGTGGCGGCCGGGAGGAGCTTCCCCTCATCCGAGGTCAGTGGCGGCCGGGAGGAGACACCCCGCGTCTGAGGTCAGGGCGGCGGCCGGGAGGAGCTACCCCGTGTCCGAGGTCAGGGGCGGCCAGGAAGAGACACCCCACGTCCGAGGCCAGGGGCGGCCGGGAGAAGCCACCTTGCGCCCGAGGCCAGGGGTGGTGACCCGGAGGAGCCACCCTGAGCCCGAGGCCAGGGGCGGCAGCTGGGAGAAGCCACCCACGCCCGAGGCCACGGCCGGCGGCCGGGAGGAGCAACCCGAGGAGCAGGGGCTGCGCAGGCGCAGGAGGGCCTAGAGGAGCTGTCCCACGTTGAAGGTCAGGAACTGCGGCGGTAAGGAGATACCCCTCGTCCAAGGTAAGGAGCAGCCGTGAAGAGACAACCCACGCCCAAGGTAAGAGAAACCCAAGTAAGATGGTAGGTGTTGCAAGAGGGCATCAGAGGGCAGACACACTGAAACCATACTCGCAGAAAACTAGTCAATCTAATCACACTAGGACCAGGGCCTTGTCTAACTCAATGAAACCAAGCCATGCCTGCAGGGCAACCCAAGGCGGGCGGGTCATGGTGGAGAGGTCTGACAGAACGTGGTCCACTGGAGAAGGGAATGGCAAGCCACTTCAGTATTCTTGCCTTGAGAACCCCATGAACAGTATGAAAAGGCAAAATGATAGGATATCAAAAGAGAATCTCCCCAGGTCGTTAGGTGCCCAATATGCTACTGGAGATCAGTGGAGAAATAACTCCAGAAAGAATGAAGGGATGGAGCCAAAGCAAAAACAATACCCAGTTGTGCATGTGACTGGTGATAGAAGCAAGATCCGATGCTGTAAAGAACAATATTGCATAGGAACCTGGAATGTCAGGTCCATGAATCAAGGCAAATTGGAAGTGGTCAAACAAGAGATGGCAAGGGTGAACGTCGACATTCTAGGAATCAGCGAACTAAAATGGACTGGAATGGGTGAATTTAACTCAGATGACCATTATATCTACTACTGCGGGCAGGAATCCCTCAGAAGAAATGGAGTAGCCATCATGGTCAACAAAAGAGTCCGAAATGCAGTACTTGGATGCAATCTCAAAAACGACAGAATGATCTCTGTTCGTTTCCAAGGCAAACCATTCAATATCACAGTTATCCAAGTCTATGCCCCAACCAGTAATGCTGAAGAAGCTGAAGTTGAATGGTTTTATGAAGACCTACAAGACCTTGTAGAACTAACACCCAAAAAAGATGTCCTTTTCATTATAGGGGACTGGAATGCTAAAGTAGGAAGTCAAGAAACACCTGGAGTAACAGGCAAATTTGGCCTTGGAATGCGGAATGAAGCAGGGCAAAGACTAATAGAGTTTTGCCAAGAAAATGCACTGGTCATAGCAAACACCCTCTTCCAGCAACACAAGAGAAGACTCTACACATGGACATCACCAGATGGTCAACACCGAAATCAGATTGATTATATTCTTTGCAGCCAAAGATGGAGAAGCTCTATACAGTCAACAAAAACAAGACCAGGGGCTGACTGTGGCTCAGATCATGAACTCCTTATTTCCAAATTCAGACTTAAATTGAAGAAAGTAGGGGAAACTGCTAGACCATTCAGGTATGACCTAAATCAAATGCATGGTAATGCTATTACTATATTTTTTTCTCCTCTGTCTTATAATCTCCAGTAAGCCTCAGAAGCTTCAGAATGAGTGCTATTTCATTTGTGAGGTTGCTATCATGTAATTCAGGAGACCCTGATTCAATCACTGGGTTGGGAAGATCCCCTGGAAAAGGGAATGACAACCCACTCCAGTATTCTTGCCTGGAGAATCCCCATGGACAGAGGAGCCTGGTGAGCCACAGTCCATGGGGCTGCAAAGAGTCAGACATGACTGAGCGACTAACCCTACTACACTATCATTCATGGACCTATCAGAAACAAATTTTTAAAATGTCTCCCTGGAACTTTCTTTAGTGCTCTTCTACCACTAACAGAGAGGAGAGAAAAAAAGGAAAAATGCTGAGAGACATAAGTTTGACTTGTTCAGTTCAGTTCAGTCACTCAGTTGTGTCTGACTCTTTGAGACCCCATCGACCATAGCACGCGAGGCCTCCTGTCCATCACCAACTCCTGGAGTTTACCCAAACTCATGTCCAGTGAGTCGGTGATGCCATCCTACCATCTCATCCTCTGTCGTCCCCTTCTCTTCCTGCCCTCAATGATTCTGGTCCTCTACATGTAAACTCAAGCGGTGGCCCCTAATTTCCTCAGACTTTTAAATGCCAGAAAAGAACCAAGCTCCCTTCCCAGAACTGCCAAGGAAACGCAAGTTACCTTAAGGAGTTACACAATGGCAGCTCATAGGTAAAATGGGTATGGCCCACACAGATGTCTAAAGTTTTCAAAATTAGTTGGTAATATTTTCAATCCAGGAATTCCATTTGAAAATCTAAGTTTCTTGTTTCTCTCTCATTTTTAACTTTCATAAATTGCAAAATCTAACACACATACTCAAAGCAAAAACCTACAGCAAAATTGTATAACTATCACAAAGTTAACACCCAAACCACCACCACCCAGGTCAAGAATAAAATGTTTCCAGACCCACCAGGAACTTCCATGTACCCTTTTTAGCCATGTACACTGTCCCACCAAAAAGAATTTTCTATGTGACTCTTATCATGATATCTTTTTTTTTCATAAATTTACCATCTAACATACATTCCTAAGTGTTGCTTAATTTTACCTGCTGTTTGAAATTTATATAAAGGAAATAATCCAGCAAGATTTTATGTGTATCTGATTTCCTTTGCTCAATATCACACTTCTAGCATTTCTCCATATTGTTGAATATGGGTGTAGTTGACTTGTTTCCATTTCTCTATAGGACTCTATTGAATGATATGTCACAATTCATCCATCTGTAGTCTTACTGTTGAGGGACTGTTGAGCTGCTTACACTTTGAATAATGAGTCTGTAAATATTCTTGTATATGTCTCTTGCTGCACATGTGCACGCATTTTTGTTGGATGTAAATGGGGAGTGGTAGGAGAACATTCAGTTTTAATCGATCCTGCCAAGTAGCTTCCAAAGTGGCGGCACCAATTTACACTCCCACCATCAGTATGTGACAATTCTCAGTGCTCCAAATTCTCTTGAACACTTGTGATTGTCAGTCATTTTAATTTTAGCCATTCTGGTGGGGGTGTAAGTGACAACTCATTGTGATTTTCATTTGTATCTCTCCTGATTATTCGTGAGGTTAGCTTCATTTCTATGTTTATTGAAATGTTGATATGCTTTTTAAAGGGATAAACAGTTCATGCCTTTTCCCCATTTTGTGACTTGCTTTTCTGTGCTTTTCTTATTGATTTGTAGATGTCTAGACACGAGCCTGTGGTTAAATGTGTATGTTACAAATATCTTCTTCCTTTCTGTAGCTTGTATTTGTACTTTCTTAATGGTATCTCTTGATGTACAGTTCAACTTATCAATTTTTTAATGGATATTTAATATCCTATTTAAGAAGACCTATATCACCCTGAGGTCATCAACATATTCTCCTAGATTATCTTCTGGTGGCTTTATGTTTTCCATTTAGATTATCCCACCTAGTACAGATTTTTATATGGTATGATACAGGGGGGGATTTTTTAATTTTATTTTTGATACAGGGGTTTAGAAACAACTTTTTTTCATACTGATATCCAACTGATGGCATCATTTATTGAAAAGCTCATCCTTTCTCCACTGAACTTCAGTGGCATCTTGATTATAAATCAAATGACCAAAAACACATATACCTGCGTTTATGGTCTTCCTTTTCTATTCCATTGGCCTATTTGTATACCTTTAGGTCATAAATTTAATC
The DNA here is from genome assembly GCA_006410675.1 of Oreotragus oreotragus. Taxonomy (NCBI): domain Eukaryota; kingdom Metazoa; phylum Chordata; class Mammalia; order Artiodactyla; family Bovidae; genus Oreotragus; species Oreotragus oreotragus. The sequence continues at coordinate 214,025 of SJYX01018221.1, read as the reverse complement.
CAAGTTTTTATATATGTTCAAAACAATTTTGACCCTGTTAGACATTTACATTTTACATATAAATTTTGGAATCAACATGTCAAATTATGAAATAAAAAACCTACAAGAAATGAGATGGCCTTTAACTTACATGTAAGTTAAAGAACTGATATCTCTATCAGTTCTTTGGGAGAACTGATATCTCTAAATACTGTCTCTCAATCCAAACATATAACACATTGCTCTACCTATTCGTTGTTGCTTAGTCGCTAAGTTGTGGCCAACTCTGGTTTTCCTGTACTTCTTTTAGTGTTTTTATGTAGTTTTCAGTATAGAGATTTTGCACATTGGTTGTTAGATCTATGTTCTAGGTATTTGATGCTTTTTGATATTATTGTAAAGAGTATCTTTAAAAATATTATAATTTTTGTTGCTGATAGATCAAAATAGAAATAATTACTCATATTGATTTCATGTCCAGTGACCTTGCCATATTCACTTAGTAATTCTGATATTTTTCAATAGTATTTTGGGGCTTTCCTATACTCTTGTCACCTATGAATAATGACAGTATTATTTTTTTTTCTTGTCAACTTGGTCATGATATTAACTCCTATATCCTGTTTACTAGTGCTAATATTTTGTTTAGGATTTTCATTTTGATTATGAAATAAAGTATCTGTAATTTTCTCTTCTATTATTGTCCCTGTTCAGAGCTGTCTTGACCTCAGAAGAAGAAAGGAGTGCTCCCTCTTTCTATTCTCTGGAAGAACCCTATAAAATGGTGGTTATTTATTTCTTAACTATTTTTTTTAGAACTCAGAAGAGAGGTATTTGGGTCTGGAGTTTTCTTTGTACAAAGCATTAAATGACTTGAAGAGTTATAGCACTAGTTAATTTTGCTATTCTTGTGGCAGTTTTGATAATGTATATTACATAGATGAAATTTTCCCATTTCATCTCTATTTTAAAATATCTTGTTTATAATATCCTCTAACTGTCTTCTTCATGTCCGTATAATTTGTAAGTGATGTTATTTGTTATACTCCTGACATTGGTTGTTTTGTGCTTGGTGGCTCTGCACTGTCTCTAAGATTCCTTAGGGGTTGCTTTTGATTTCATTGATCTTTTCTATTGTATGCTTCTTATGTAACTAATTTCTAGTCTTCTCTCTTATGTTCTTGAAATGGATGCACAGTTCACTGATTTTGTTGGTAACAGTTTTCTTCTTTTCTAATGTGTGAATTTGTAAAGCCACTCATTTCCCTCTAGAGATAGGCTTAATTATATCATTCATTTGTTGACTTTTCAGATTTACTAATTTTTTTATCTTTCTACTTTTTACTCTTACTAATTTGGAAAGTTGACAACCCTTACCTATTCTTTTTGCAGTTACACTAGAGATCACAATTTTTATTCTTTATTTTAAAATATTTATTTATTTGGCTGCATCAGGCCTAATTGCAGCACATATGCTTGGTTGCTCCACGGCATGTGGGCTCTTAGTTCCCTGACCAGGGAATGAACATACATCCCCTGCACTGCAAGGCAGATTCTTAACCACTGAACCACCCGGGAAGTGCCACAACATTTATTCCTCACTAACTAAATGTTATTGTGTATCTCTACTTACTCCATCCTCCAGACAGTGCAAAGATCTTAGAACACTGCCATTACGTTCTCCATAGAATACTGCAGCTTTATTTTTTTCTAGGCAACATACATAACATGCTTGTTGCATAATTTTTGTTATTTTTAAACTCAACAAAATAAAATATATGGGAAATATGGTGGATACAGTGGAAAACCCTAACATACATGGTAAATGGGATGTCTTACAGAGAAAATAAGAGGATTCAAAAATAATGTGTGAAGAGTCGATTGCTAAGAGCTTTCTAAACCTGATCAAAGATATTATAGTACAAATTCAAGAAGTCCAATACACCCAAAGCAAGTTAAATGAAAGAAATCACACCTAGACACAACCTACTAACATTGCTGAAAAACCACAGACAAGCTCTTAAAAGCATTCAGAGTGAAGAAAGGGTGAGAGGCAAATTACTACAAAATGATCAGCATTAAGACTGACAGCTGACTCTTCACAAGAAACAACCGAATTATATTTTTAAAGTGCTGAAAGAAAATAACTGCAAATGTAAATTCTATATTCAACAAAGATGTATTTTCAAGAGAAAGGGTAAAATGAGGACATCTTTATACAAATTTTTTTAAAAAAAGTATTTGTCAATAATAGACATACCCTAATGGAAATAACTCAAGGATATTACTCAGGAAAAAGCAGAAGTATTTGAGATGGAAACTCAGGAATAAAAAGGAACTAGAATTATAAAAATATGGGTAGATACAAACAAATATGGACTGAGTAAATAGCAATCACAATAATTTTCCATTCTTTTCACTTTCTGTGCTTTAATCTTGTTATTTTATTTTGATCTATCTTGAAGTTTACTGATTCTCTTTTAAGAAGCACCTAATCTACCATTAAGTCTATGAAATTCTTGATGTCAATCTTTTCTTTTTCAAATTTGAAATTTCCTCTTTATTATTTTGCATGGTTTTCAGTAGTCTGCTGAAATTATCTATCTTGTATTTTATCCTCTGGGAGATAGTAAGCATAGTTGACTATAAGATACATGCCTGATCAGTCTACTATCTTGAGCCCCTATGGATATGGCCCTATCTTCTCTTCTGTTCCTTTATACTTACGCTGTTTTAGCTTCTGATGTAACTGGTTATTTTTTATCGTGTTCTGGACATTGTATTGCAGAATTTTTCATAGAAATAATTTGATGCCTAGGGTTATGCTAGCTTTTCCCCTAATAGATGTAGGTTTGCCTTGTTAATATCAATCAATTAGCATTTCAATCCCATTTCAGAGATTGAGATGATTTAAAACTAAATTGCCATCTCTACAAGCACCTATTTCCAGGTTCATCCTCACTTCTGCTGGGCAGCTATTCTGAGTCCCTAAATAAAATGAACATTCTTTAACAGCCTCATTCCACTGCCACCAATTTTTGTTTCTGAACTCCAATCCCCACATTCTTATTCCTGCCTTCTTTTAGTTTATTTGTTTCTTCTGGAATTGGTAAATGTCTCCAGGACAAAAATATCTCCAAAAGTCAGGGTTACCCACTGACTTTCCTCTAGCCTCAGCTCCTTGCTCTGTGATTCTTCACTCTCTTGTTAGCCCTTTAGATCTTCGAGCAGATTTTTAAGTATTTTGTCCAGTTTTTCTTTTTGTCCCATCAGTCCAAGTTATATAGTTTCTCATTAAGATAAGTAAAAGTCCTATGCCTTCTCTTAAAAAAATTCACAGACATGTCCACAAGAAACTGACTGCAGGCAGTGGTTTCCCTCTCTAGATGATTCTCCCAAATCATCACAGTTTCCAGCTGGTCACTTCTCATTTACATCAACTCAGTCACTGTGTGTCTCAGGGACTGAGACTCTTGCCTTAAATCCTTTCTAAAACAAAGCAAAAGATAAACATTCTGATAAAACACTATTTGGTCTTCTAAGTCAAATTTAAACTCCTGAGTCTATTTCTTCTAAATTAGGCTTTAGGTACTTGGTAAATGAAGGTTTGGTTGTTTCTTATTTTGCTGGGAAAGAGCTCCTAAAGGTTTTATAGGGTTGCTGTCATTTTCCTCTCCATGTGCCTGGAAGATGTGTAATGTTTAATGGTCCCAGGCTTGCCCTGTGAAGACAGACTGACAGTCTCTTCTGAGCAGCCGAACATCTGCTGGTTTCTAGCCTCAGTCATGGTGTGAGACCAGGACAGTGCTGAATGGAGGACCAAAGGCAGGATGACTTGGAAACAGATAGTGTATAGCTCCCACAGGGTGTGGAGTCCACTTCAGAGTCAGTAGAAGCCACTAGGATGCCACGTTGAGTGAAAACAAAACCACACACACACAAATAAGACAGAAGACTCAACTCTTCCTGTCAGTAATCAGGAAATCTATCTCTTCAAGGACTGACTAGTAGATTCAAAACAGACTTTGCCAAAGGGTCAATAAAATGGAATAAAAGCCTACAAAGATTTTCAGATACCCTGGGAAAGACAGAAGGGTGTGACCTTTTCTAAAAAAACTCCTGTCCTTTGCTCAGTCTAATTCAATGAAAAATTTCTGAGTACAGCTGTTCTATGCAAAATAATCTCTACTTTCAGGAAGAAGATACTTTCCCTAATTGTGGCTGAGTATGAAGTTCCCAGAACAGGCTGCCTGGATTCTAATGCCAGCTATGCAGTATACCAGCAATGTACTCTCAGGCATGTTATTTAATTTCTCTGTATTGTCATTTCCCATATATAAAATAGAAATACTAGTTATACTTAGCTCACAGAGAGAGGATTAAAAAAAAGTAATGCAGGTAAAGTACCTAGAACAGTGACTGATCTAAAAAATAAATGCTATTTGCAATTAAATTTATTATTATTATTATCATTATTACTTAACAATATCTTACATGCTTATCTTGTGGCTCTCAGAGCCATGAGTTTCTTACCTCGGTTCTATATTCTTTTATTTACCATTCTAAACAGGCTGCTTTCATAAGACTATTTCTTTACTAGCTGAATGTGGGGATTGCATTGGTGAGTTCCACATCTTGCTGCTCATTTCAGAAGGCTCTTTGACAACACTACTTCCTAGGATCCAAATATAGAGAGTCTGATTTAGTAGATCTGGAATGGGCATAGGAAGCTGAATTTTACTGATGAAGACAGATCCTTAGCAAAATTCTAGTAAACAGAATCCAACAACATATTAAAAAGATCATACATCATGACCAAGTGGGCTGTATCCCAGGGATAAAAAGATTCTTCAATATTCACAAATCAATCATGTGATATACCAAATTAACAAATTGAAAGATAAAAAATATACGATTATCTCAATAGATGCAGAGAAAGCCTTTGACAAAATTCAACATCCATTTATGATAAAAAAATAAACCTCCAGAAAGTAGGCATAGAAGGAACATACCTCAACATAATAAAGCCATATATGATAAATCCACAGCAGACATTATCCTCAATGGTGAAAAATTGAAAGCATTTCCCCTAAAGTCAGGAACAAGACAAGGGTACCCACTCTCACCACTACTGTTCAACATAGTTTTGGAAGTTTTAGCCACAACAATCAGAGAAGAAAAAGAAATAAAAGGAATCCAGGTTGGAAAAGAAGAAGTAAAACTCTCACTGTTTGCAGATGACAAGATCGTCTACATAGAAAACCCTAAAGACATCACCAGAAAATTACTAGAGCTAATCTATACAGTAAAGTTGCAGGATATAAAATTAATACACAGAAATCCCTTGCATTCCTATAAACTAACAGTGAGAAAACAGAAAGAGAAATTAAGGAAACAATTCCATTCACCACTGCAATGAAAAGAATAAAATACTTAGGAATAAATCTACCTAAAGAAACAAAAGACCTATATATAGAAAACTATAAAACACTGATGAAAGAAATCAAAAATGACACAAATAGATGGAGAAATATACCATGTTCACGGAAGAATCAATACAGTGAAAATGAGTATACTAACGGAAGCAATCTATAGATTCAATGCAATTCCTATCAAGCTGCCGATGGTATTTTTCACAGAACTAGAAAAAATAATTTAACAATTTATATGTAAATACAAAAAACCTCAAATAGCCAAAGTAATCTTGAGAAAGAAGAATGGACCAGGAGGAATCAATCTGCCTGACTTCAGACTATACTACAAAGACAATGAGAAAACAGAAAGAGAAATTAAGGAAACAATTCCATTCCCCATTGCAACAAAAAGAATAAAATATTTAGGAATATATCTACCTAAAGAGACAAAAGATCTATATATAGAAAACTATAACACACCATGCCTTGATGGTTTTCCTAGATTAAAAGAAGAATGAAGAATTTAGTAGTTAAGAATGACTAGCTGAGGGTAGAGATACCCCCAGCAGCCCCCTCAGCAATTCTGCAGGCAGACCATGAAGGGACAAGATAGTGTCTGAAGAAAGATCACGAGGAGTCAGCCAGTGAGCACACCATGGAGAATGAAACAGAGCTTAACCTCCTGCCTTGAGGATTGACTGAGATTCTTTCCCCCTTTTAGCATAGCTGAGCAGAATATTTGGAGTTGATCTTAGGACATGAGCCTACCTTCTCCCCAGATTACCAGCTTTTCTGATTAAAGCAATTTTCCATTTTGCCAACATTTTTCTCTTGAATATTGGCTTTTGAGTGTCAAGCTGCTAAACCTGACTTTGGTAACCTTCCAGAGCTCCATCCTCTATAATAAACTCATAATCATGAGTAAAGTATTTCCTTGAGTTCTATAAGCCATTATAGCAAATTATCAAGCCTGAGGAGAGGGCTATGAGAACCCCCAAAATATAGCATGTCAAGTGAGAAGTATGGAAGGCCTATTCTTGTGATTGGCATCTGAAGTAGGGGATGTGTTGTGGGACTGAGCCCTGAACTTGTGATGTCTGTGCTAAATTCAGGTAGTGTCAGAATCGAATTGTAGGAAACCCAATTGGTATCCAGAGAGTTGGTAATTGTCTGGTACATGAAAACCTTCCATGCATTTGCTATCAGAAGTATTGTGAGCAGAAAAAAACTATTTCTCTTTTAATGGTCATCCTTAGTTTCCATGTTACCTGACAGGAGTTCCTTAAAGGCAATGACTATGTTTTGTTTATCTCCTTCTCTCCAGCAGTGGCACACAATAGATGCTTGACAAGTGTTGTTCAGTGAATGAGTTAACAAGCAAATTAATACATAAACAAGAGTCTTTGTGTTGGGCACCTCACAGACATATCTGTGCTTACTTAAATTCTGATATACCATCATGATGAAATGTAAGGAAGACTAACTTTAAGATGACTAGTGTGAAATCTGGGTAATACCTGGGGAAATATGATATGTTACGTGGGGGAGGAAAGATTAGAATTCCAAAAAGTATATAGACACTAATTGTAACTATAAAAACATATATATATATACATTTTTTTTTCTATTTTTAGGCCACATGTGGCATGCAGGATCTTAGTCCCCCACCCAGGGACTGAATCTGTGCCTTCTGCAGTGGAAGCATGGTGTCTTAACCACTGGACTTCCAGGGATGCCTCTATATGTATAATATTTTTTTATAAGAACAAAACTGAAAGATAATATGCAAAAAGAGTTCTTTTTTTTTTTAAGTAAAATTGTGAGATTCTAGGTGACTGTATTAGTTATTTCCATTTTCCAAATATTCTTTTTCCCCAACAAGGAAGAAGAAAGAGGGCAAAACAGAGCTTGGTGACTGGTTTTGTGAAAGCCACATAACACTAACTCCAGAACCACCGGGCCCTCCCAAGGCCCCCTCCAACTCCAATATGAGAGAAAAAGCCTCCAGTGCTGCCCGTAGCATCAGGAGCAGATGGAGACAAGCGAGTTTTTCACACAACTAGGGCTTCCCTTGGTCACATCCAGTGAGACCTCTTACTCCTAAGAGGGAATCTTATAGATTTGCATGTTCTTCATGCTGCACAGACTCGTGTGTACAGAGGTACTTAAGAGAACAAAGAACTTAAACAGTCACTTTTCTTTATCTGTACTGAGAGCATCCGGGCCCTTCCAACCAACCTGCAAGGAGCTTGCTCAAATATTCACAGGTATCAACCTAATATATTGCACAGCCAGCACCATTATTTTCTTCTCAATTTATTTTACCTAGCACGTCTCCTGGGGCAGGTTGGAAAATATGTGGTAATTATATATTGACAGAATGTGGGAGCAGGTTATATATGGACCCATTATACTTGGATTCCTTATTAACCAGCTACAATGTGCTCAGTGGGATCCTTCTTGACTCTTTAAGGAATCTCTGGAACAGAAGTGTTACTCTGCTTATGGTTTTCCCCTTATTTATGAAAACTGTCCAGCTCTCCCAGAGCCTCACGTGTGCAGAGCAAAACAGGGTTTGAGACACAATCCCTGTGTCATCCTCCTCGGCAAAGTCCCCAAGTGAGGCTGGGAGACTTCCACACAGACACAGAACAATTCACTGGGGGGCTGCCTGGTCCCCTGCACTGTCTAATTCAAGAAGAGATAGTCACTGCATGAAAAGTAACTTATTAGGAAAAGGTCATTGGACCATGTTTGTGGGCCTTCAGAAGAAATAAGTTACCTTTTTAGAGCATGCTGCTGCTATTGCTGCTAAGTCGCTTCAGTCGTGTCCAACTCTATGTGACCCCATAGATGGCAGTCCACCAGGCTCCCCCGTCCCTGGGATTCTCCAGGCAAGAACAGTGGAGTGGGTTGCCATTTCCTTCTCCAATGCATGAAAGTGAAAGGTGAAAGTGAATTTGCTCAGTCCTGTCCAACTTTTGGCGAGCTCATGGGCGGCAGCCTACCAGGCATCTCTGTCCATGGGATTTTCCAGACAAGAGTACTGGAGTGAGGTGCCATTGCCTGCTCCCCTGTGGTTTAGCCACTAAGAAATGTCTGACTCTTGCAACCACATGGACTGTAGCCCACCAGCCTCCTCTGTCCATGGTATTTTCCAGACAAGAATACTGGAGTGGATTGCCAGTTCCTTCTCTAGGGGATCTTCCTGACCCAGGGATTGAACCCATGTCTCTTGCACTGCAGGAGGATTCTTTCCCTGCTGAAACACCAGAGAAGCCCTTAATGATCTTTGCTTGGTTGATTTATCTACAATGATTGAGCAGAAGAAGCAAGAGAAGGAGACCTGGTGATGGCATGGATGATATAACAGACAGTCATTATGGGTGATCTAAGTGGATCTGGATCTAAAGAAAATGTGAGAAGGCCACATAACCCACATGGAGGATGTGGCTAGGTTGTCCAACAGCAGTTCTGTCACTCAGCAGGCACTCACTCAGCATTTCCTACAGGCATGAAGGAACTCAACTGCCCCTGGCTGCCCTGACCTCAGGCCCCAAGGTGGCAAGCAGCTGAACATGGAGCCTTGTCCGGGGTAAATGACAAGGTCCTTCCAGAACCTGGGTCCATCCACCAGCTCTGCNTCTCTGTCCATGGGATTTTCCAGACAAGAGTACTGGAGTGAGGTGCCATTGCCTGCTCCCCTGTGGTTTAGCCACTAAGAAATGTCTGACTCTTGCAACCACATGGACTGTAGCCCACCAGCCTCCTCTGTCCATGGTATTTTCCAGACAAGAATACTGGAGTGGATTGCCAGTTCCTTCTCTAGGGGATCTTCCTGACCCAGGGATTGAACCCATGTCTCTTGCACTGCAGGAGGATTCTTTCCCTGCTGAAACACCAGAGAAGCCCTTAATGATCTTTGCTTGGTTGATTTATCTACAATGATTGAGCAGAAGAAGCAAGAGAAGGAGACCTGGTGATGGCATGGATGATATAACAGACAGTCATTATGGGTGATCTAAGTGGATCTGGATCTAAAGAAAATGTGAGAAGGCCACATAACCCACATGGAGGATGTGGCTAGGTTGTCCAACAGCAGTTCTGTCACTCAGCAGGCACTCACTCAGCATTTCCTACAGGCATGAAGGAACTCAACTGCCCCTGGCTGCCCTGACCTCAGGCCCCAAGGTGGCAAGCAGCTGAACATGGAGCCTTGTCCGGGGTAAATGACAAGGTCCTTCCAGAACCTGGGTCCATCCACCAGCTCTGCCATGCACCTAGTGGGCTGCCTTCTGCAGGACTCACCTCTCAGAGCCCTTTACAGTCAGAAAATAAAGAGCGGAGACAGTAAGAGGTCACTACTTTCCCAGCCAGCAGTGACAACTGACTGCATACGTAAAAACAACTCACCCAAAAGAGCTGCTTTTTTCTTAGCCTGAACTTGTCTGTCTACACGGCTCATTTGCCAAAAGATATCCCATCCTGAAGCAGCTGAGCCAAATGACCATACAGGGGAGCTGTGTCAGCTTCCGTCAGGTAGACTCAAAAATGTGACAAAGAAACAGAACTTGTCCTTGAAGGCATGACTTTGCTGATTAACAATTCAAGTACAAAAAGAGAAAGATAAATACTGTATGACATCATTTGTATGTGGAATACAAATCAACATATCTACAAAACAGACTTACAGACATCGAGAACAGACTTATAGTTTCCAAGAGAATGGGGGTATGAAGGAGGGAAACACTCAGAGTTTGGGATTAGCAGATGCAACCTATTATATATAGAACAGATAAACAACAAGGTATAGCACAGGGAATTACATTCAATACCCTGTGATAAACCATAATGGAAAAGAATGTGTGTATATATGTATAAATGAATCATTTTGCTCTACAACAGAAAATAACACAACCTTATAAATCAACTATAATTCAATAAATTATTTTTAGAAATTAAAGTCCAGAAATCATCATCTAACGAAATACAACCTCTTCCTCCACCACCCTTTGTCCAAAAAAAAAAAAAAAAGCTCCCATAATTGTAGCAATAAAGTCATCAGGGAAGAGGCACACTCCTTCTAAAATGAAACCACCAATACTGTAGCTTCCAGTTAAATTTAATTACTGCCTAATTTCCTTTACANTCTTCCCCCACCCCCCTTTGTAAAAAAAAAAAAAAAAAAAGCTCCCATAATTGTAGCAATAAAGTCATCAGGGAAGAGGCACACTCCTTCTAAAATGAAACCACCAATACTGTAGCTTCCAGTTAAATTTAATTACTGCCTAATTTCCTTTACAATAGATGACCTAGTTTTTGGACAATATTCTCAGAAAAGAGATTTCGTGTGGGTGGGAAAAGTCTGCCCTATCTTGGAAAAACATAGAGACCATTCACTAGACTAATCCATCCTGATATGAATGTGTGTAAGGCAAGCGGATGAGAGACAGCCCCACTGAAGAACAGGCTCAGTTCTTACACAAAGGACAAAGCAGCAAACAGTATAACATTTATGCCTCTAAGAAAAAGCAGTTCCATAGAGACTGGTGGGCTGTTTGTCAAATTTGCTGACTGACTTCTGGAAGGGAGCCTTAGACATTTGTACGAAAAGCCAGGCTATGACTCTGCTTGTCACCTCCAGGTGCAGATCCAGCCTGTGCTCCCTAGTCCCAAAATCCCAGGACAAGGATGGGGCACAGAGCAGCCCAGACTGTGGAGGCTGCACACACCTCTCATGCCTCAGAAAGTCCCCAACCTGGCAGAAGAGCAGGGTGGGTGGATCCAAGGATATTCTGGCTTGCCTTCACTTCTCACCAAAGTTATTCCAAGAGGAGGGCAGTAAATGGTGACATGTGAATGACAATGAATGCTGACATGTGGGATGAATGGGTGAGAGAGAGGTGTCAGAAGCATCCCAATCCCCAGCAGCCAGAATATCCCTGAGGATGAGGTCAACTGCCTCTTTAGTCACTATTTCCCATAATTAGAAGGAAACGGGGTGGGGCATACATCCTATCTTCAAGTAACTCAAGAGTCTAGAAGGAAAATAAATACATAAACAAGGCAATTACAAAAGAGTGCAAATAATTCGATAGCAAGAGAGTACAGCGGGAAAGGCAGCAGGAAGAGGACTCAAAGGAGAGTTGGGATGGCTTCCCAGAGTTTGGGACCTTGAAACCGGATCTAAAAAAATGAAGGGAACAAGAGGTGTAGAGGGTATGAAGCAGGGTGGGAGAGACTGGACTGCCAGACAAGGATGCTAGCAAGTACAAATACGTGCAGGCAGAGAGAGAGGACTGCAGTGTGAGGAAAGCAAGGGGTTCCCCTGGGCTGGGTGTGAGAGGGATAAGGAGATGAAGAGCCACAGATGAGGCTTCTGATAAGCAGAGGCTGCCAGGTGCTGTCTGTAGTGTCTGTACCCAGTCACTTGGCTTTGCAGTGACACTGAAAGGCCTTAGGCAGGCCAGTGACAAGTCCAAGTTTTTGTTCAAGAATGATCACACTGAAATGACATGATATCTTGGAATTATAAGATATAAACATTTACTATTCAAGGAAAATACAAAACAAAAACAGGGGGATTAATGAGAAAATGAACTGTTGAAATGATGTGTCAATAGCTCTTGGAAGGCAGGTGATGGGTACATGAAGGTTCATTACACTATTCACTCTACCTTCATCTGGGTTTGAAATTTCCCATGGCAGAAATACTCACTTAAAACTAACATAAATTATTTTTGCAAATCAGAAGCACCTATATTTAATATCTTAACTCATTAGCTAAAAATAAATGGGAGCGTGTTGTTTGTGTATTATATTTCTACATTTTTTAAATATCCCTGTGCTGCAGAATGGAGAGTAAATGGGAGAAAAGAAGAGAAGAGACAGGAGGTCATTAGCAGGTTGTACAGGGACCTAGGTAAGACACGGGGGTATCCTATACTGACACAGTGGCAGGGGTAATGAAAGGACAGATTTAAAATGATCAGGAGGTAAAATGGCCAGGACCCAGTGACTGACTCAGCATGAGTGAATCATGTATTTAGTAACTCTCCCTTTAAAGATTTAAGGCCACCCACTCTGCCAGAGATGGTGGGAGGAAGGAAAGGCAGGTAGGACAGGAGGTCAGACATCAGCACAGCTATCTGTGACAGTAATAAGATGAAATAAGCTGAGGACTAAAACAGTCTTGGAAAAGTAAAAAGTAAAAGCCATAAGTAATCATTAGCTTAAAACATGTTGGAGTGAAATACCAGCAAGATCAAAAAAATGCTGGAATGTAAATGTGCTAAGTGGCATCCTTAAAACATTAGAATTAGAAATGGTGGCCAAGATAAAATAAACAGTAAGAATACATCATAAAAAACAGATACTAAAACAGATACTATTTTTTTAAAAGACAAAAGCAGGGACTTTCCTGGTGGTATAGTAGATAAGAATCTGCCTGTCAGTACAGCAACATGGATTCAATACCCGGTCTGGGAAGACTCCACATGCCTTCGAGCTACTAAAGCCCATTTGCCATAGCTACTGCATTGGAGCCCGGGAGCCACGGCTACCGAGTCCGAGTGCCTCAACTACCGAAGGCTGCGCTCCTAGAGCCTGTGTTCCGCAACAAGAGAAGTCGCCACACTGAGCAGCCAGGCACGCCACGCCTGAGGAAAACCCCCTCGCAGCAACAAAGACCCAGTGAAACCAAAAATAAATATCTTTTTAAAAGGACAAAAGTAAATATAATATTAGCTAATGGAACATATGAAAAAGATTAAATCGTTAAATAAAAACGATTTAAAAAGCATAAATCTTGCTAAAAGCATATTCTAACCAGAGGATAAAAGGAGAAATACGGGCTGTGATAGGGATGTCAACACACAGGTGAGCTGCCCAGGCCTCTGGCCAACCACACCTCTCATCACCACCATGAAGCACTCTGAGCCCAGCCATCCAAAGTACTTGCCATTCTCCAAATCTACCACGTTTTCCTTAAGGGACACTGGTGGAGGGAGGTGAGGATTACATGTCATGGTCCACAGAAAACCTCAAAGAAATCCTCTTCAGACATCTGTCACTCTCCTCAAAGCTTCCCACTCATAGCAGCTGCCAAAAACCTCTCTTCTCACCACCCTTCCTGGATTATTCACTTTCCTGTACAGCAGCTTTCTTTGCTCCAGCACCCTTGCTTCTGATGGAAGAGTCTCCTTGCCACCCTCACCTCCTGGGGAATGGCTGCCCATCTTGAGCCTCCAAGTGCTCATCTTGCTAGAAAGCTCCTCCTAGATCTGAATGAATGGCATAATGTGTATTACAAGTACACATAGGCCAAGCTTCACCCAAGGCTGGGTTTTTGGAAGGACAAGGATCATAGTCCTTCCTGAAGTGCTCTGGGGCTTAGCTATGGGCCTGACAAATTCTTGGTGCTCAGTTACCCTCTGTTAAAGTAAAGAAATGAAAGGAATACTCAGTTATCTCTAAGCTCAGATGGACAGGGCTCAATTACTCAACAAAAATGAATGCTACAATGGAGAGTCTTGGCCCCATGCAACTTCTTATGGCTTGTCTCTCACTAGAGTTCTCTGGAGCTCTTGTCTTTCATGTGGGCATCATCAACTCTTCCCAAAAGGCACATGAGGTAACAGCAGAGACGTCCCCACACGAGGCACAGCAGCAATGCAGGCAAGGAAACAGCAACACTGCTGCACGACCTCAAGGAGAGATGGCTTCCAGGCTTTATGGAGGAGGGGCCCTTGACCACAGGCTCAGAAGATGGCTAAGCTCCGTGGATGGAGGGAGAATAGAACAGGATCTTTGGAAAGAGATCAGGATATGAGTTAACATGGTGCTGGTGGTTTAGTCACTCAGTCGTGTCCGACTCTTTGCTATCTCATGGACTGTAACCTGCCAGGCTCCTCTGTTCATGGGATTCTCCAGGCAACAACACTGGTGTGGGTTGCCATTTCCTTCTCCAAGGGATCTTCCTAACCCAGGGACTGAATGTGTGTCTTCTGCATCTTCTGCATTAGCACGCGGATGCTTTACCACTGAGCCACTAGGGAAGCCCATGAGCTAGCATACACAGAGACAACTTCAACCCTCTACAATAGCTGCCTCCCCATACCTCCCAAGTCCTCAACAGGAAGCCAGCCGTTGGGTCCTAGAGACAGCATTTTGTCNTCTCACTCTGGTCAGAATGGCTGCTATCAAAAAGTCTACAAGCAATAAATGCTGGAGAGGGTGCAGAGAAAAGGGAACCCTCTCTGTTGATAGGAATGCAAAGTAGTACAGCCACTATGGAGAAAAGTGTGGAGATTCCTTAAAATACTGGAAACAGAACTGCCATATGACCCAGCAATCCCACTGCTGAGCATATACACCAAGGAAACCAGAACTGAAAGAGACACATGTACCCCAATGTTCATCGCAGCACTGCTTACAATAGCTAGGACATGGAAACAACCTAGATGTCCATCGGCAGAAAAATGGATAAGAAAGTTGTGGTACATATACACAATGGAATATTACTCAGCTTTAAAAAGAATGCATTTTAATCAGTTCCAATGAGGTGGGTGAAACTGGAGCCTATTATATAGAGTGAATTAAGTCAGAAAGAAAAACACCAATACAGTATATTAATGCATATATATGGAATTTAGAAAGATGGTAAGGATCCTCTATGCGAGACAGCAAAAGAGATACAGATCTAAAGAACAGACTTTTGGACTCTGTAGAGAAGGTGAGGTTGGGATGATTTGAGAGAATAGCATTGAAACATGTATATTACCACATGTGAAATAGATCACCAGTCCAAGTTCAATGCATGGAATAGGGCACTCAAAGCCGGTGCACTGGGACACCCTGAGGGATATGGGGAGGGAGGTAGGAGGGGGGCTTCAGGATGGGGGACACATGTACACCCACGGCTGATTCATGTCAACGTATGGCAAAAACCACTAAAACATGGTAAAGTAATCAGCCTCCAACTAAAATAAATGAATTAATTTTTTTAAAAAAACCTCACTGGTGAACCACTGGACTTTGGTATACCAATTATTAAATATCTGGAGCCAACTATTAAATGTTGATGAATTTTGCAAACTGGTTGCTCAACTATCAGTAGCTATTGGCTATGGTGGGAATATTTACATTATGAAAATTGGCAAATGCTACTTTTTTCTGGCAAGCTAGTTGACTACCAGGAGAAATATCAATAGCCTCAGATATACAGATGATACCACTCTAATGGCAGAAAGCGAAGAGGAACTAAAGAGCCTCTTGATGAGGGTGAAAGAAGAGAGTGAAAAAGCCGGCTTAAAACTCAATATTAAAAAAAAAAAAAAAACTAAGATCATGGCACCCAGTCCCATCACTCATGGCAAACATAAGGGGAAAAGTGAAAGAAGTGACAGATTTCCTCTTCTTGGGCCATGAAATTAGAAAATGCTTGCTTCTTGGAAGGAAAGTTATGACAAACCTAGACAGTGTATTAAAAAGCAAAGACATCACTTTCCCGACAAAGGTCTATATAGACAAGGCTATGGTCTTTCCAGTAGTCATGTACAGATGTGAGGTGCACCATAAAGAGGGCAGAGTGCCAAAGAATAGATGCTTTCAAACTGTGGTGCTAGAGAAGACTCTTGAGAGTCCCTTGGACTTCAAGGAAATCAAACCAGTCCGTCCTAAAGGAAATCAGTCCTGAAGACTCATTGGTAGGACTGAGGCTGAAGCTGAAATTCCAATACTTTGGCCACCTGACATGAAGAGCTGACTCATTGGAAAAGACCCTGATGCTGGGAATGATTGAAGGCAGAGGAGAAGAGAGTGACAGGGGATGAGATGGTTGGATGGCATCCAATGGACATGGATAGGACTCCGTGGACATGAGTTTGAGGAGACAGTGAGGGACAGGGAGGCCTGGTGTGCCATAGTCTATTGGTGAGCTATAGTCTATTGGGTCACAAAGTGTCAGACAACTTGGCAACTGAACAACAAGTTGACTATCACACTGCAGGTATAATCTCCTTCCTGGGAGTGTTTCTGCTTGACCAAAATCTTCACTGTTCTCAGGGTTTGTTGACTGAGATTTGGATCTCTCGTGGAATGCGGATTCCCATGGCAGAAAGGGCTGTTAGCCAGATATTTCTGCATCCATATTGAAACTCTCATGACTTCAGTGCAAGGCAGACGTGGAAAACTGCCTATTGGTTACTCTAGCTTATGGATGTGTGATAGTCAGCTCTCATAAAGATTTAAAATCACGAACTCCCAAATATGAACCCCCCCTCCACCTCCCACCCCACATCTTCCCTCCAGATCATCGTGTAAAAAAATAAATAAATACAAAAAAAAAAAGTAATAAAAAAAAAAAAAAAAGATTTAAAATCAGTTTTGAGGCAGCTTGTACAAAACCATGGCAGTACACATTAAAATCCAGATTCTCTTTAAAGCTTTTCTTTAAAAAAAAAATGAGGGACTTCCCAGAAAGTCCCATGGTTAAGACTCCATGCTCCCACTGCAGGGGACCTGGGCTTGATCCCTAGTCAGGGAATTAAGTTCCTACATGTCACGCTGTGGCCGAAAGAAAGAAAGAAAGAAAGAAAGAAAAATAAATAATCTGTGGAGAATTTTTTTTTTTAATGGAAAGATCTGGACCTGTTTCTCATTTGAAAAATTCTGGCTAAAGCTGAGTGACCACTGGCAGGATGAAAAATGTTCTCTCACCTGCCCATTTGTTCCTTTATGCTTCCTGCCTGGCCCCTGAGTCTGCAGCTCACTGCAGCCGTGTGCCTTGCTGGAAAAGGTGACAGACCAGGACTTTGCAGATGGGAGCCTGTCATCATGATGCTGCTTTTAACTCATTGTATGGCCTTGGCTGACACACTTTCCCCATAGAAGTCCTAGTTTCTCATTTGCAACCTGGGAGAATGCACACTATGAAAGTGAAAGTGAAGTCGCTCAGTCGTGTCCGACTCTTTGAGACCCACGGACTGTAGCCCACCAAGCTCCTCCATCCATGGGATTCTCCAGGCAAGAATACTGGAGTGGGTTGCCATTTCTTTCTCCAGGGGATCTTCCCGACCCAGGGATCGAACCCAGGTATCCCGCATTGCAGGCAGATGCTTTAACCTCTGCGCCACCAGGGGAGCTCTAAATATCTGCCTCTAAATGACCTTGGGATGATCTGAAATGGGAGAGTGTAAGCCCCTGAATGCCAGCTGCAGGAAAGTAAAGAATTAACTGCTATCTGTTGATTTCTATTATCTATTGCCCCCTTAGTGGGGGTGAAGGATCCCAGAACAAGATCTGATAGGAAAAAATGTCTGACTGCATTGGCACACCGAGAATGGATGGGGAGAGATGGTTCCATGGTGAGAAAAGCATATATAACAGAAGTACCAATGAACTTGCTGAATCTGCAGTCTTGCTCAGGGAGCTTTGGGACCATGAGAATTTAAAGA
Source organism: Oreotragus oreotragus (assembly GCA_006410675.1). NCBI lineage: Eukaryota > Metazoa > Chordata > Mammalia > Artiodactyla > Bovidae > Oreotragus > Oreotragus oreotragus. The sequence continues at coordinate 196,177 of SJYX01018221.1, read as the reverse complement.
CCTTGTTATTAACCCCCTCCACTTTACATTTATGATAATATGGGCTCAGAAGGAACATGGCTTAGAATTAGATCTGCATATCAATCCTAGCAACATTCCTTAACCTCTCTAAGCCTCTGTTTCCTCGTGTATAAAATGGGAATGCAAGAATCTGTCTTATAACACATTATGAAGATTCAGTGAGATAATGTGCTTTCGTTACCTAAAACATATTCTAAATGTCCATTAAGTGACAGCTGCTGTTATTAAATCAGGCATATGCTAATTGAACCACTGGCAAACCAGAAGTAGTTAAGAGAATAAGATGTATTGCTAGTGGATAGTTCCCTACAGGAAAAGAATTTTTCATCAACCAGACGGAGCTCCTTTGACTTCCCATTGCGCTGAGGTGCTTCAAATCAGTATTTTTCCTAGCATTTGCTACAAGAAGCATGAGACGCTCAACCATACAAGCCCAAGTTAATGGCAAGTACTGAGAGTCAGAGGTGGTATTATTAATAGCATTATAAAGCATTTGCAGAGTTGAACTGGCATGTGTTTCCCCTTCAAAACTCCTTAAATATTGCCCCTACTCAGCTGGGAATGAAAAATTTGGGCTCAGAGAACACTTATTTATTTTCCCTGCTTTTCACACCTTTTTTCACCAGCAGGTCTGAATATCAAGGCAAAAGTGTTCAAGCTCCTCTGGGCTCGTGAAGGCTGGAACAAATTACAAATTCTTGGAGCCAGTCCTTCTTTTGGACTAAACTCCTTTTTCTTTTCCTCTTTCCCAATAAGATTTTCAGTTCCAGAGAGTCCCTTTTCTCGCCCACTCCTCTCCTAATGCAATTCTGTTTGATTTCTACTGAGCAGCTCCTGAAAGGAGCTGCTGAACCGTGCGGCAGCCAGCATTTCAATTCCTGAACACCCGGAGCTGTTTCAGATGCTCCTGTAGATCCAGCAATCTTGCATTTAACCAAAATGATTGACATAACATTTTCCCCCTCCCCAGCATTTCCTGCTCATTAGTCTTACTTGTCTTCCACAGAAAGACTCCCTTGGTTTGGTTTCCTGCCAAATCAGTGAACTTATACAAATACATGCATAAGTCAAACACACCTACACACGCATAGATGTAATAGGTACTGAGTGTATCGGCGGTGAATATTCAACAGTTCATTTCTAGACTTCATGTCTCCACTGAAGTTTTAGTCACTTGCTCTTTTCTTATCTCCCCTTCTCCCCTCCTCTCCCTCCCCACTTCTTTACTTTCTACTTTTCCCAGAAACTGCCTCTTTTTTTAGTAGTAATTATAAAATCTCATAGTCTTCAATGTCAAAGAGGCTTGAGCAGCTTTCTTATACAATCCTCTCACTTTAGTTTTGAGAAATCTGTGTGCTGGGAAGGAAACCATGTGCCATCAGGGGTTTCTCTTTGCCTTTAGGAAAGTTTTTTCAAGCTCCACAGGCATCTCCCGGCGCTTCACGGCTCGGGCCCTCCGCTTCCCTACCGCATTCTCCACACAGTAACCACGCAGACCCTTCAGGTCCCGCCTCGGGGCCTTTTCACACACTTCTCTTTCTTCCTGGACAGTCTTTCACACCGGGGCACACACCTCTTCTCCACCACTCCACATTCTATTTATTCCTTAAGTCTCAACTCGAACGGTACTCCTTACACCACACACTGTTCCCTGTTCATTTTCTTCCTGGCACTCATCAAATTTATAACTGTGTATTTAGTTGTTTAATGTCTCTTCACCGATTAGAAAGCAAGATCTCTGGGGCTAAACACCGTGTCTTGTCCCTTTCCCTACTACTTCTTCAGTGCCATATACAGTGCCTAGCACTTATAGTAACAAGAAACTTAAAGTGCATTAAATAATTAAATGCTTTTAAAAGTGCATTCCAGCATACAGTAGGTGCAGACAAATACTGCTTGATTCCACTTTTAGAAGGTACCTGCTGCTGCTGCTGCTAAGTCGCTTCAGTCGTGTCCGACTCTGTGCGACCCCATAGACGGCAGCCCACCAGGCTCTCCCATCCCTGGGATTCTCCAGGCAAGAACAATGGAGTGGGTTGCCATTTCCTTCTAGAACAGTCAAATTCATAGAGTCAGAAAGTATACTTACTGGTAGATGTCAGGGGTCAGGGGTGAGGGGAGCAATGAGGACCTGGTGTCTAATGGGGACAGAGTTTCAGTTTCGGAAGGTGAAAATTTGGGGAGATAAATGATGGTGAGAGTTGCACAGCAACGTGAAAGTATTTAGTGCCACTGAGATATACAATTAAATATTGTTAAAAACGTATGTTTTATATTATATGACTTTTACCAAAATTAAAAAAAAAAACCATTAAAAAATCCAGTGAATTTTTACAGTAAGGATCATGGCTGAGCTATTCATATTCCTATCAAATGAATAACTATTGCTTATTAAAATATTTACTTGTGATTATGTTTTGCTAGAGAGCAAAAGAATATATGGTTTATTTTGTTATCTTAATTAAAATCTATTCATTCTGTTTCTTTTGTTGAATGTATACATGGTGTAACATCTAAATGTGATCAAATATGTCTTAGATCAGTCACTTTACTGCTTTATTAAAAAAACGAAAGTAATAGTGTCTAACATTTACTGGGACCTTGCAAGTTTCAGAAACATTGGTCTAAGACTTTTATATGTAATAACTCATTTAATACTTACAACTATCCTATGAGGAGGGTGTGATTATTATCCCCATTTTGCAGGTAAAAAGACTGAGTGGTAAAGTCACCCACCCATTATTACACAGTTAGAAAGTAACAGAGCTAGTTTCTAATGCAGGCAATTCTGACTCCAAAGCCTGAACACTTATCCAGGCCATGCTGTGTCTTTATGAAGTGTTCCATTAATATTCATTGAAAGAGTAAATGAAAAATTTATCCAAATTGATTAGCAGCAAAACTGAGGTTAAAACTTAAATCGCTTGATTGATAATCCACTCCTCTTTCTATGCAAACAGAGAGCTTCTCAAGAACTAGCAGAGTGCAATAAAAAGAGAAAGAAGAAATTAACAAATTGGTCTGTTGCTGGTAATGACTATGGGAGGGACCTTGTGTTGTAGATTGTGGAGTGAAATGGAAATCATCCTTTTAGATTCAAGCAGGACCTAGTGGCAGGTAGAAAAACACTGAACTATTGAAGAGGAATTAGGATAAGGAATCACCAACGATTCTCATATTTTAGATGATATTTTTCAAACCTGTTTCTGAAGTATAAGCAACCATCAATTTTATGAGAGTGCTGGTCAGAATTCTATTTAGGATGAAAGCTCCAGGTGAATGCCTTGTTCGCTGTTGCATCCACAGCATGCGGAGCATCGCCTGGCACATAGTAAGTGCTCAGTAATATTTATTTAATGAGTTAATGGGAAAGGCACATCCACAAATCCATCAGCGTGTCCTCACTGAGTACCTGTTATTAAGTTTATGCAGTCAAGGCACAGTAAGGCTCACAAAGAAAAATAAGTCAGATTGCTTTCCATGGAGATGTCCTAATCTAGGTGGACCTCATAACAACTACCACTATTAATAAAAGTCACCATCTTGGGGGTGTGCTTTGTCTATATGCTATACTATGTCATTTTCATACTTCTAACACCCTTAGGATAATGGCATTAGTACTAGACTCCATTTGTAGATATAGACACTGAGGTTTAGAGATGCCAATTCCTTGATCACAGTCACAATGCAAGGAACTTGTGGAGCCAGGATTTGAATTCGGCTCCATGTGACTCTGGTATCAACTATGCCAAATGCATTCATCCCAATATTTCAAGGTCACCACCTATGGGTGAGAGGCATGTTGGGACTACCAGTGTTTGCAGCATTAGAAGGTGGGGGCAGAGACAGAGACAGCACCACAAGAAACACCACTCAGCCTCTCCAGGCCTACACATGATGCCGACCTGGACCTGAGATACTCCCATTCTTCACCTGCCACAACCCTATTTGTTGTGTAGGACAGACTCAGTGACTCCCCTTCCTGGAAGCCTTCTCAAACACTGTAAGATCAGGTTAGCTCTGCCCTCCTTCATGACCCCTCATTGTAATACTTCTCATCCCACATTCTAATCTCACGTGTTTCCCACCCACTATTCTTTGATTTCTTCCAGGAAAGTGTTTTATCCTTTCAGGGCTAGTACAGTGCCTGACCTATAGTGTATCATTTCCTAAATATTTATGGAATAAATGAATTTTGGGTAGAAAGTGCCACATATGGATCCAACAAAAGTATCACAGAATTCAAAGGAAGGAATACATTTTAGGTGCTTATTAAAACTCCAAGCAAAGAACTGCTGAGAAGTTGGGTAAGGTGTTCACGCAGTACTGCACTGCACATGTGTGGACCTAATGGCCTCAGCAGATGAGTGGTGTGCAATGTGGGCCTGGCAATGTCAACATGGTGAAGACATTCTGCATGTTCCTGTTCGTGACCTGGGAGCTCATGCTGAGGGTGCTGCTGTCACTGGTGCTCAGTACTGCCCCTGCCCTATGCTCAGGGCCACAAAGGTCAAGATCAGGAGAGAATCAAGAGTGGAAGTCTATCGTGGTGATGAAGCTGAGCCCAGAGCTGCATGTACACTTCAGTTCAGTCACTCAGTCAGGTCCAACTCCTTGCGACCCCATGGACTGCAGCACACCAGACCTCCCTGTCCATCACCAACTCCCAGAGTTTACTCAAACTCATGTCCATTGAGTCAGTGATGTCATCCAGCCGTCTCATCCTCTGTCATCCCCTCCTCCTCTTGCCTTCAATCTTTCCCAGCATCAGGGTCTTTTCCAATGAGTCAGTTCTTTGCATCAGGTGGCCAAATTCTTGGAGTTTCAGCTTCAGCATCAGTCCTTCCAATGAATATTCAGGACTGACTCCCTTTAGGTTGAACTGGTTGGATCTCCTTGCAATCCAAGGGCCTCTCAAGAGTCTTCTCCAACACCACAGTTCAAAAGCATCAGTTCTTCAGTGCTCAGCTTTCTTTATAGTCCAACTCTCACATCCATACATGACTACTGGAAAAACAATAGCTTTGACTAGAGGGACATTTGTTGGCAAAGTAATGTCTCTGCTTTTTAATATGCTGTCTAGGTTGCATATGTTGTCATAGCTTTTCTTCCACGGAGCAAGTGTCTTTTAATTTCATGGCTGCAGTCACTATCTGCAATGATTTTGGGGCCCCAAAAATAAAGTCTCTCACTGTTTTCATTGTTTCCCGATCCATTTGCCGTGACATGATGGGACCAGATGCCATGATCTCAGTTTTCTGAATGTTGACTTTTAAGTCAACTTTTTCACTCTCCTCTTTCACTTTCATCAAAAGGCTCTTCACTTTCTGCCATACGGGTGGTGTCATCTGCATATCTGAGGTTATTGATATTTCTCCCAGCAATCTTGATTCCAGTTTGTGCTTCCTCCAGCCCAGCATTTCTCATGATGTACTCTGCATATAAGTTAAATAAGCAGGGTGACACTATACAGCCTTGACATACTCCTTTCCCAATTTGGAACCAGTCTGTTGTTCCATGTCCAGCTCTGACTGTTGCTTCCTGACCTGTATACAGATTTCTCAGGAGGCAGGTCAGGTAGTATGATACACTTAATCTTATCAAAATGAATGGAAGTAAAGCAATCTGAAGGAAATTCAAGACCACAAAACTTACTGAACTGAAATACTGGATTGGCCAAAAACTTTGCTCAGATTTTTCCATAACATCTTATTAAAAAAAAAAAAAAAAACAGGATGAACATCTTGGCCAAATCAATACATCATACTGTTTATACCAAGAATAACAGTGTTGTGAGAAAGACCATCCTGCTAAGTCATGACGGGGAAGGCAATGGCACCCCACCCCAGTACTCTTGCCTGGAAAATCCAATGGACGGAGGAGCCTGGTGGGCTGCAGTCCGTGGGGTCGCTAACAGTCGGACAGACTGAGCGACTTCCCTTTCACTTTTCTCTTTCATGCATTGGAGAAGGCAATGGCACCCCACCCCAGTACTCTTGCCTGGAAAATCCCATGGACAGAGGAGCCTGGTAGGCTGCAGTCCATGAGGTCGCTAAGAGTTGGACACAACTGAGCGACTTCACTTTCACTTTTCACTTTCATGCATTGGAGAAGGAAATGGCAACCCACTCCAGTGTTCTTGCCTGGAGAATCCCAGGGACGGGGGAGCCTGGTGGGCTGCCGTCTCTGGGGTCACACAGAGTCGGACACGACTGAAGTGACTTAGCAGCAGCAGCAGCTAAGTCATGATGGAGGCGGAAGACAGACAACAGCCCTGGCAGACAGTCTTTCCCTTGGAATTACCTAAAATTCATTTTCATTTGAGTGAATCCATTAGTTCTAATGCCATGAGGAAATCGATACACAATAAGGCAGGTCTTAAAATCCATGACTAGATGACTATGATTAACAAGGGAAAGAAAAGAACTTTGGAGGAATATCTCCAAAAGTTTCAAAGTATTCATCAGCTTGCTACTAGCCCTGAAGAGATGTTCATAGCCACAAAAGAATTCACAGATGATGGTGTCAAGTGCCTGAAACAAAGGAACACACCCAGAAAAGAAAATACTACGGAATGACTGAAAAGACTTATGTGGAATTTGTACTTGATACTATAAAACAGTCTGAAAAAAGAGAACATAGACACTGATGCTAGGTGTTTGTCAGCAATCAACAGAAGAGCTGGCCCTTCAGCAGCCGAGGAGACAGTTAAGCTTCCTGAAGAGTTCTTCCTTTCTACTGAGGACACAGTTCTTGGGCTTGACCTCAGTGGAAACCCTATGGTAGGACAAACAATATTCCTCGGAACTTTTTTAGAACCTGATAAAACATAACTTCATTTGCTATTACATTTTACAGAGATCCCAAAGCAAAAGGAATGAAGGACGGAAGGACGGACAGATGGATGGAAGGAAGCAAGCAATCAATGAAGGGAGAGAAGAAGGAGGAAAGGAGGGAAAGAGAAAAAGAAAGAAACTTATGTATTCCTGGATCTGCCTCCTGATAGAATTAGGCATGGGACATTTCTCAGTTTCCCTGAGGGAAGATCCCTGGATCTAGTGGACTTTGTAAGGCATCCCTAGACACCGCTGGGAAAAGCTTAGGGCTTCAGTTCCCTCAGACAACCTTCTGTTCCTCTTGCCCCACCCCCAGGCTGCAATTCATAAGGAGAGAAGTACTGTTTTTTTTTGTTGTTGTTGTTGTTTTTTGTATTTATTTATATTTTTACACGAACTCCCAAACATGAACCCCCCTCCCACCTCCCACCCCACATCATCCCTCCAGATCATCCCCATACACCAGCCCCAAGCATCCTGCATCCTGCATTGAACATAGACTGGCAATTCATTTCTTACATGATAGTATACATATTTCAATGCTATTCTCCCAAATCATCCCACCCTCTCCCTCTTCCTCTCCTTCTCCCTCAGAGTCCATATGTCCACTCTACACATCTGTGTCTCTTTTGCTGTCTTGCATACAGGGTCCTCATTACCATCTTTCTAAATTCCATATATATGTGTTAGTATACTGTATTGGTGTTTTTCTTTCTGGCTTACTTCACTCTGTATAATTGGTTCCAGTTTCATCCATCTTATTAGAACTGATTCAAATGTATTCTTTTTAATGGCTGAGTAATACTCCATTGTGTATATATACCACAGCTTTCTTATCCATTCATCCGCTGATGGACATCTAGGTTGTTTCCATGTCCTGGCTATTATAAACAGTGCTGCAATGAACATTGGGGTACATGTGTCTCTTTCTATTCTGGTTTCCTCGGTGTGTATGCCCAGCAGTGGGATTGCTGGGTCATAAGGCAGTTCTATTTGCAATTTCTTAAGGAATCTCCACACTGTTCTCCATAGTGGCTGTACTAGTTTGCATTCCCACCAACAGTGTAAAAGGGTTCCCTTTTCTCCACACCCTCTCCAGCATTTATTGCTTGCAGACTTTTGGATCGCAGCCATTCTGACTGGTGTGAAGTGGTATCTCATTGTGGTCTTGATTTGCATTTCTCTGATAATGAGTGACGTTGAGCATCTTTTCATGTGTTTGTTAGCCATCCGTATGTCTTCTTTGGAGAAATGTCTATTTAGTTCTTTGGCCCATTTTTTGATTGGGTCGTTTATTTTTCTGGAATTGAGCTGTATAAGTTGCTTGTATATTTTTGAGATTAGTTGTTTGTCAGTTGCTTCATTTGCTATTATTTTCTCCCATTCAGAGGGTTGTCTTTTCACCTTGCTTATAGTTTCCTTTGTTGTGCAGAAGCTTTTAATTTTAATTAGATCCCATTTGTTTATATTTGCTTTTATTTCCAGTATTCTGGGAGGCGGATCATTGAGGATCCTGCTGTGATTTATGTCGGAGAGTGTTTTGCCTATGTTCTCCTCTAGGAGTTTTATAGTTTCTGGTCTTACATTTAGATCTTTAATCCATTTTGAGTTTATTTTTGTGTGTGGAGTTAGAAAGTGATCTAGTTTCATTCTTTTACAAGTGGTTGACCAGTTTTCCCAGCACCACTTGTTAAAGAGATTGTCTTTACTCCATTGTATTCTTGCCTCCTTTGTCAAAGATAAGGTATCCATATGTGTGTGGATTTATCTCTGGGCTTTCTATTTTGTTCCATTGATCTATATTTCTGTCTTTGTGCCAGTACCATACTGTCTTGATGACTGTGGCTTTGTAGTAGAGCCTGAAGTCAGGTAAGGAATATAAATGTCATTTAGGAAAAAAAAAATGATTTAAAGTAGAGTTGGGGGTAAAGTGGTCATTAAGATTCCTGTCTGGATGTTTGGACTATGTTAACCTAGGAAAGTTATCCTCTATGAGCCCTAATTTTTACATCTATACTGTTGAGATGACAAAAATTACTGCTGGGAAGTCAAAATGAAGCAATGCATTAGGAGCACAGCTGAGCACTCTGTCCTTTGTAAGGACTCAAATGTTTGTCAAGGCCACTGCTGCTGCTGGTGCTACCTGTATTCCAGCATTATTATTAGGCACAATTGGGAGAGTAAGCATATATATATATATATATTTGCAGAAGTGCCCTTCTGAGGAAAAGTAGAGACATGAAGAAATGTCCTGCCCTCAGGTATAAAGACGACTCATGGCATTGGCAAAAAAGGCTACAGATATTTCATGCTGAGAGAGAGTGACTCCTCTGAACCAAGGAATAAAATACTCAGAAAATTAGAGAGCTGGTGAAACCACGCTCCATTCTTGTTTTAAAAAGCTAAATATCAAAATGAAGAGCCCAACATATGAGCCTAATGTATGTGTCTTTTCTTTTTTTTTTTTATTTTTACTTTATTTTACTTTATAGTACTGTATTGGTTTTGGCATACATTGACATGAATCCGCCACGGGTGTACATGAGCTCCCAAACATGAACCCCCCTCCCACCCCACATCATCCCTCCGGATCATCCCCATGCACTAAACATACAGCTGAGGCTCTGTACTGTGACTGCCACGTTCTTCTCAGGAAATGATCCCCTGGGAATGTGGGCTGCCATCTCTTATTCTTTCTGGAGAAGAGTGATGTGTCATCAGACATCTTTTCGTCTAGAAGAGTGATGCCAGTTTCAGCTCTATGTCTAACCACCTAGTCTTTTCCAAAGGCTGCACAAACAGAAATGTGAAAAGGTGGGACTCGTCCTTATGATTAGGATTACGGGAGAGTGGGTGTGCTGGTATAAGTGATCCTTCAATTAGCTCTTGTTATGAAAGTTGGGACATGCATAGAACCTATTAGGCGGTTTGCAAAATATGTGAAATTATTTAGCTACTTACAGGATATATCGGTTTTCTACTTTCTTGAAGATGCCATTTCCTGATGATGCTAATTATGGAGGCATTTCAGAATAATGACCTCATAAAGTTCAAGCAGCTGTCTCTGTGTGCAGACTTAGATAACACACAGCTATGACCTCACTCAGGCCGAGGGCAGGTCTTAATAGCTTGAAAGGACTGTGGTCAGAAAAGGAGTTTGGCTTAAACTGTTTTCCCTCTTAACTGTTTAATAAAAGGAAGTGTCTCATTACAGTTGCTTATTTCCTCCATGATTCCATGGGGTTAGGGCCGTGGTACCTTCGGGTCATTAGACAAAATGAGAGTGATGTCTTGGGATAGACTGGGAACCCCAAAACTCAGCCTTGTACTCCAGTCATTGGAATACTTTGGTTATTTTATTCCATGACACTGGTCATTTAGAGTTGAAGAGTCTAAAGACACTAGTCATTTCTAAAGGCTGATTAGGGCATTTTCCCTGGGGAAAGAACTTCTCTACAGAGGAACTTCAAGATGTCCAAGAAGATGGGCTCTGTGTTTACTGAGAGACAGGAGAGGTGACCAGGCAGTTACAGAGCCTGGGGTACTGGGGAGTAAAACGAACTGCTGCCCATACGTAATGGAAGGTCAGAGGCAGAGTGAGTGTAATGGGAGCCTTATAAAAGCAAAAGGAAAAACCAGGACCCTCCACTTATTTAAAATGGAAAAAGGAATGTGTGTTTTTATCCCAATGCCCATCAGATTTCTTTTAGGAAAAAAGTGAGAGTAGGAGGAAACTAGACATAGAAAAATGCTATACAGTTTCTTGGCCTTTCAAGCATCTTAACATCTGAGGCAGGTCAGGAAAACCATGGTGGAATGAAGACTCTGCATTCAGGAGACATAAACTCAAGCATAGATTCTGCAGCTGTCACCGTTACTGTGTGACTTGAGGACAACGTTCCCCTGCCCCCCAGCCTCTACCCTTTGCCTGTCATATAAGGGAGTTAGATAAAACCTCTATAGGTTCTGTCTTTTCTGGCATTCTAGGGTTGATAACAAGCTAAAACAAGGATCCTGTTTTCCAACGTGTAAGATGCAAGAAAAAGTATACACTGAGGTGACCTATAAATTCTGCTGAACTTTAAATGCGAATTAGATGCAAATATGGAATTAAAAATTAGCATGAAAATCATTATCCTCTGTAGTTAAGAAGTGTAAGGCAGTTGCTTTGCAGTGGGAAGAATGAATTTTGCACGTGCTGAAATTAGCACTGACAAATGTTAGAAGAGATAGACGCTACAGTAGTCTAGGCTTTTTTCCCCTTTGTTAAGACTTTTTCTTTTCTCATTTTGCATCCATGGTTAGATGGGGGACAAACATCCTTGAGATTCTACATGGATCAATGGTACAAGGATGTAGAAGAATATCAGGTCACCTGAGCACAGTCATAAGTAATGACATCATACATAGGTTTAGATGACCCAGATGACCTGAGGATATACAGCCTCTGGTCAACCTGAGGTAGTATCTACCTGTCCTGAAAGAAAGGAAAGTTTATGCAATTGTTATACTTGAACTTGAGCCGAGAAAACAACTTTGTTTCATTTAATCCTTATGCTAAAAGCAACCTATCAGAATGGGACTGATTCCCCAGTGGCTCAGTGGTAAAGAATCCACCTGCAATGCAATAGACACAGGTTCAATCCCCAAATCAGGAAGATCCCCTGGAGGAGGGCACAGCAGCCCTCTCTGGTATTCTTGCCTGGAGGATCCCAAAGACAAAGGAGCCTGGCGGGCTACAGATCGTGGGGTAGAGTCAGATACGGCTGAAGTGACAGCATGCACACACCCTATCAGAATACAGGTTTTAAACATTGTTTGATTTTCTTATTCCTCTTTGTAAAATGGGGACATGAAACCTTGACGAAGGCAAGTAAGGTCTTACAGCTTGTAAAGAATATTGGATTGGCCAAAAAGTTCACTCAAAGAGCTTACGGAAAAACCCAAGTGACCTTTTTGACCAACCCAATATAAGCTGAAATTGAACTCTTCCCTAACTCTGAAGCCAGTCCTCCTCCACAGTACCTCATCACCTTCTGAAATCCTAGTTTTCATTCTAGTTCTGCCTTTGTTTGACTGTGGTACCTGAAAAATAACCACTCAGTTTACTCATCTGTTAAAAATCACAACCAGCCAATTGACCAAAACAGTGACTATATGGGCTCTGTTCATCTTCCATGGTTTGTGGGTGGACATTACAGTACCACATTTAATTCTCTAGGAACAGTGCCTCTGACAGTCATGAAACATGGTGGCTCTCGACTTTAAAAGGTCCTGGTACAACCTGAAACTATATGTAAACTATATCATATATTTATACATCGGTAATGTTTTAGAAAAGAGTCCAAAGCTTTCCTGAGGTCTCAATGGAATTCATATCTTCAAATGCTTTAGAACTTTCTGATCAGTAGATCTCCTTGTGATATCTTCTAGCTCAAGCATCTGTAACAAACTGAAATAAATTAAGGTTTGGTACATGAAGGGAGTTCGAAGACAGAACGTACACTTGCACCGAAGATTATGCGATGTCATGGAAACAGACCTGGCAAAGAATCGAGGACTCTGGATCCTGGCTTACTCTGCCTTATCACTCAAAGAGATGTTAATTCTCATCTCTCCTCTTGTAAACAATTATTATAAAACCAAATACGATAATATGGATGAGAATACTCCCGAAAATATAAAGTTTCCTGCAAAAACGTGACATTAACTGAGAGAGATTAAAGCATCTAGTCGTTTCACTAGTTGTCAACTGAGAAAGAGGGAAGATTGTGAGCTCCATCAGCAAAATTTAGAAGCCCTGCTTTTTCATCCTTCAGCAAGGTCCTACATCTGATACTTATGTGTAAATTTCCTTGACTTTAATGAGAATCAGTTTGTGAATACAGCTTGCAGGGTTCAGATGGAGATCATCACCAATCTGGGAGCTGATAAATAGAACTTAAGTTTCTTCCCTAGACAACAGTAGTTCATCCTTTTTTTAAATCGAAGAATGGTCCAGCGCCAGCAGCATGAGCATTACTCAGGAACATGTTAGAAATGCAAATTCTCAAGCCCCACCCTTGACCTACTGAATCAGAAATTCTAGGGGTGGGCTGTGCGGTCTGCATTTTAACAAGCTCTACAGGGAATTCTGATATATTTATAGGCTCAAGTTTGAGAACCACTGTCATAAGTGATTATCCCAGGACAGACCTCCTGGGCTACTGTGTTGGTTATGGGAACTAGAAAGAGAATGACAGAGTTCCAGTAACCTGGAAGAGGATCTAACACAGGTCACTAAAGGGCAGTATAGGCCAGGTTGGGCTGGAGGACACCAGGGCAGCAAACACGACAGGAGCGTGTTCAGGGCTCCCCTGGTGGTCTAGTGTAAAGAATCTGCCTGCTAATGCAGGAAACACAGGTTTGATCCCTGGTCCAGGAAGACCCCATATACTGTGGAGCAGCTAAGCCTGGAGCCGCAACCACAGAGCCAGAGCTCTAGAGCCCGGAGCCGCAACCATGGAGCCAGTGCTCTCAAGCCCAGAGCCGCTAACACAGAGCCAGTGCTCTCGAGCCCGGAGCTGCAACCACAGAGCCAGTGCTCTAGAGCCCGGAGCTGCAACCACGGAGCCAGAGCTCTGGAGCCCAGAGCCGCAACCACGGAGCCAGAGCTCTGGAGCCCGGAGCCGCAACAAGAGAAGCCACCACAATGAGAAGAAGCCTGCACATGCATCTAGAGAGCAGACCCTGCTCCGCAGCTAGAGAAAGCCCACGAAGCAAAGAAGACCTAGAACAGTCAAAAATAAATAAAAATAAATCTTGACGTGCAAGCTCAGGGTGTTTTCACAGGTCTAAGTGAGGCAGCTATACTCAGTGTTATGCAAACCAACGTTTCTCAGAGAAAGAAATGCCTAAATTTAGGTTTCCAAAGGATGAGAGAACTGGTCATTTTAAAGTGGAGAAAACTGAGATTTAGGGCACTTGGACAACTGTACTCCAGCTCACACAACCTGCAAGCAAGTGGCAGTGCTGGGATTTGAATTCAAGTCAGTCCAATTCCAGAGTTCTTGTTTTTAACCATTACAGCTAGGCTGGAAAATAGGTTTTATCAAGCCTGTCAATCCTGATAAATTGATAATGGCTTCCAGGAAGGCTGGTGATGAGGACTCTGAAACCTGGGCTGGGCTCAGCAGGAAAGGATGCCACAATCAATTAGTGATGTCTGCTTTGGGTACAGAATAGGGGAGTATATGTGTCATGCATGCATTTGCTGACCCTGCACTGCAGAGTACTGCCTCCAGGACTTAGCACAAAGAGGGACAGACTTGCAGAGATGTTTCTTATTCATGGAAGATTGTCTCTGACTTTAAGGAACTTACAGCTCTGTGGCATCAGCGGGCACCTATTATATGTTACTAGGAGGTAGTCAGTGATAGCTGAGGATATTATGAGCTGAAGAAGCATTCATTGAGAAAGGGAATGAAGTTTTCTTCAAAAAGTGAAGCTGCTGATTAAGTGTAACAGTGAAAAACAAACAACAATAAAGAACAATCTTATGAACCTAAATTCAAAGTTTGTGGACAATTCACTTTCATTTTTCGCTTCTGTTATTTCCATTAACATGGCAGATGTTGGTATGATAGAAAATGTCACTGTTCGCATAATGTGTCAAGTTGGCACTCTCGTGCCTAGGGGAAACTTAAATTTAGAAATGCCACCCAAAAAGCATGCATTCAACATACCTAATGGCTCAACTGCAGAGTAGTTTAGAAGTTACTGTCAGTCAGAGGGACTGAGAGCGTGGCTCTTTAAGGCAAAGATGGTACTAAGTTAGTGCCAGTTTGCTTCACACATGGTTTATGTTGTTGAGAAGATGGTAGGGGAGCTCTCTGAAGGGTAATCAAATACTGTTTTCACAATATATTTGTTAAACCAATGTATGGATTGAAACAACAGTAACAACACAACAACAGTAACTGGTCCTAATAATCAGAGGAAATCTGATGGGTACCATCAAGTCAGCGAGTCAGGGGAAATGACTTCTGGATGAATTTCCTTTGCAAAAATTCGTTTTCACTTCTCCCTGTTTCAACTTCACACTGAACTGTTATAAAAACACTTTTTATCCTTGAAATTAACAGTTTTTGGAAGGAACTTGTGCCCTGGACATAGAGATCAAAAGGAGATGATGAAATCCCCCAAAATCCCAGCTCAGAGCTGTTGGCCACCTGGGCATTTCTCCTCAGGAGCTGTGAACATTCATCTCTCAGTAATCATGACTTGGACAACCCATGTGCACCCCCAGCCCCATTATCAGATGCTCACTTTGAGGTTATGGGCAGCCTTGGGTTTCATCATGTGAACAACTGGGGTGTAAGCCTCAGTGGTCCTCCACCTCAGGGCTCTGCCTGCTGATATAGCTCCCCTAACCCCCACCTGCAGTTATCAGAACTGGCTTCCCACTGGTCCTCCTCCCCCAAAGCATTTACACCAGAGATGATGGGGGAGCTTATCACCTTAAGATTTATTTACCTTATCTCACATTTGGGAGAAGAAATTTGACAGTACCAGGAATCAAAACATTTCTCTGCCCAAGTCCTGCTGGCCAGTGCAGAATTATCTCTGATTCATTTTACATTTTAAACATTATCTGAAACCTCAACAAGGAGAAAAAGAAAACATGACAGCTGTCTGTGGAAAACAGGCTCTGGGGTGCAGGCTGATAAGGACTTCACCTTTAGATAATCACCTGGAGAACCATAAGAAATGGACTCAATGTGCAGAGACTGTGTATCTTTGTATCTTAGCATCTTCTAAGGTACAAATTTCGACATGAAGAAGGTGCTTGCCCTGGAGACCAAGGCTGTGGGATCTCTAGTTTAGATTATAAGTTCTGAAAGAGGAAGAGAACCATTTAAAGGTTCATACTGAATACACTGAACCTTGAAGCTTCTCTTTTGCAGGGCTCCTGATCCATTCATGGGGCAGCGAAATACCAAGTCAGTTCAGAGAAACTCCCTCAGTGGCTGTGCGGTTGAGTCACGTCCTTCACCCCTGGTTGGTTTTGTAATATGTATCCCAAACACATCCCTACCCATTGAGCAGTTCTGGTGCTGAAGCTTAGCTATGTGCTGTCATTGTGCAGCCTTCTCTCTTTAACCCAGGTCCATGGCTGTTTTCTCCTTCATTCCACGGAGAGAGACAGTGTGGTGCACAGTTTTTGGAAGGAACTTGTGCCCTGGACATAGAGATCAAAAGGAGATGATGAAATCCCCCAAAATCCCAGCTCAGAGCTGTTGGCCACCTGGGCATTTCTCCTCAGGAGCTGTGAACATTCATCTCTCAGTAATCATGACTTGGACAACCCATGTGCACCCCCAGCCCCATTATCAGATGCTCACTTTGAGGTTATGGGCAGCCTTGGGTTTCATCATGTGAACAACTGGGGTGTAAGCCTCAGTGGTCCTCCACCTCAGGGCTCTGCCTGCTGATATAGCTCCCCTAACCCCCACCTGCAGTTATCAGAACTGGCTTCCCACTGGTCCTCCTCCCCCAAAGCATTTACACCAGAGATGATGGGGGAGCTTATCACCTTAAGATTTATTTACCTTATCTCACATTTGGGAGAAGAAATTTGACAGTACCAGGAATCAAAACATTTCTCTGCCCAAGTCCTGCTGGCCAGTGCAGAATTATCTCTGATTCATTTTACATTTTAAACATTATCTGAAACCTCAACAAGGAGAAAAAGAAAACATGACAGCTGTCTGTGGAAAACAGGCTCTGGGGTGCAGGCTGATAAGGACTTCACCTTTAGATAATCACCTGGAGAACCATAAGAAATGGACTCAATGTGCAGAGACTGTGTATCTTTGTATCTTAGCATCTTCTAAGGTACAAATTTCGACATGAAGAAGGTGCTTGCCCTGGAGACCAAGGCTGTGGGATCTCTAGTTTAGATTATAAGTTCTGAAAGAGGAAGAGAACCATTTAAAGGTTCATACTGAATACACTGAACCTTGAAGCTTCTCTTTTGCAGGGCTCCTGATCCATTCATGGGGCAGCGAAATACCAAGTCAGTTCAGAGAAACTCCCTCAGTGGCTGTGCGGTTGAGTCACGTCCTTCACCCCTGGTTGGTTTTGTAATATGTATCCCAAACACATCCCTACCCATTGAGCAGTTCTGGTGCTGAAGCTTAGCTATGTGCTGTCATTGTGCAGCCTTCTCTCTTTAACCCAGGTCCATGGCTGTTTTCTCCTTCATTCCATGGAGAGAGACAGTGTGGTGCTTTGGGTTGAGCCCAGGGTTGAGGGTCATAACAAGATCTGGTTTCTGTATCTACTTCTGCCACTGTCATTATATATGACTTTGGACAAGTATCTTCCTCCTCCCAGCAGCCCAGTAATCTGCTGTTAGTGGAAGATTGGGCTTCCCTGGTGTCTCAGACAGTAAACAATCGGCCTGCAATGTAGGAGACTCAGGTTTGATCCCTGAGTCAGGAAGACCCTCTGGAGGAAGGCATGGCAACCCACTCCAGTATTCCTGCCTGGAGAATCCTATGGACGGAGGGGCCTGGCAGGCTACAGCCCATGGCGTTGCAAAGAGTTGGACATGACTGAACAACTAACACTCATCTCTAAGGAGACTTTCCACCCTAACATTCTAGATCTTCAAGGGAACTGGAATTCTGGATTCAACTGAAATTGGTGTAACCAGAATTTGCCAACTCTCTTCCTCTCTGGCATGAAGCATCACGCCAGGCATCACAGGGGATATGCTTCTATCAGATCTCTCTCTCTGAACCACAGCATTCACAGGCAAGGGGCGAGTGGGAGAGAAAAACAAGTTTACAGTTATCTCTGGTGCACAGCAGAACATACTGTGTGCTATGAGCAAAGTACAAATGATTACAGGGTCTAAAAGAGGCAGAAATTGCATCTATTTACAAAAAGTCAGACTCACACTTCACGGCATTTCAGATGAGTCTTGTCAGGGAGGGAATTCAGACAGGACACAACTTAGTTTCTATAGCAACATTTACTGAGCAGGTCTTTTGTGCCAGCCACGGTTCTGAGCACTTTGCACAAAATAACCCTTTATTCCTCTCAGTCTTTTGATATTGAGACTGTGATTATTATTCCCGTTCTGCACATGAAGAAACTGAGGCATACACTGCTTAAGTAACAGGCCACAAAGAAAGGGGTATGTGTCAGGATTCAAACACAGGCAATCTGGTGGACAAGCTCCCATTGTCAGTCTGGTGGCTCTACTGATTGTGACACGTGGAGAACCACTGACTGGAAACTGGAGAACGAAGAAGGTCTGACTTCAGGGATGAGCTCTGTGGCCGTGGGCAAGTCCTTTCATGCCTCTGGTCTCCCAATTTCTTACCTGTGAAATAGCAGTGCTAAGTACTGGCCTCACTGGATTGTCATGACAATTCAGTAAAATGGTGGATATATATATGATTTAAATGATACAAAGTTCTATATATTCTTCTGTTTGTAAATGCTTTTTTGATGTGGATAATTTTTAAATTATTTATTCAATTTGTTACAGTATTGCCTCTGTTTTGTGTTTTGGCCATAAGATATGTGGGATTTTAGTTCCCCAACCAAGGATTGAGCCAGCATCCCTTGCATCGGAAGGTGAAGTTTTAGCCACTGGTCTACCAAGGAAATTCCTATATACTTTTTTTGAATTTATTTATTTTTAATTGGAGGATAATTGCTTTACAATATTGTGTTGCTTTCTGCCGCACATCAACATGAATCAGCCATCGGTATACGTAAGTCCCCTCCCTCTTGAACTTCCCTCCCCTCTCCCACCCCAAGGGTGGGGTTCCCACCCCTCTAGGTTGTCACAGAGCACCTGGTGGAGTTCCCTGTATTAGTTACAATACATTCTATATATTTTTAAATATTAGAAGAAAGCAGAAGGAGCAGCATAAAGAGAAGTCTGAAGGTGGTAAAGTGCAAGGTGTATATATTTAGGCATGTGTTTCGGGCAGAGTGATTGTCCAGAGAGTCCCACGAGTAAGGGCTCCCTGATGGGTCAGGCCTGGGGTCTCTTCCTCAGAGTTACACCTTGGGGAGTTTCCACTCAAGGCTTTACTTCTCATCTCTACTATCTATGCTTGGCCTTGACTGTGCTCTCTAAAGTAGAGAATGACAAATGTAGTCCATTTTCCTCGTGTTTTGTACTGTTGAAGCTCATGCCCAGAATGCCAACACAGCTCTCATCAGCATTTGAGTTCAGCCACCACATTTGAATGAAAGGACTAAATCCTTAACCTTCAAAACTAATATAGGCATTGGCACATTAGTTTCAGCAGAATTGGCCCATGTAAGCATGACACCAAGGGACAATCCCAGCATAAAGAAACAGAATCATCTCAGGAATGTCTGTGTAGTAAGATGTGTTACCATCATCTTCTCAATACTGTCCAAGGCAGCATCTTCAGATGGTGTCCAGGTTACCATAGGAACTGGTGATAAAGCTTAAGGGATATGCTACGAAAAGGGCACCAACTCAAGGGATACTCAGTGGGAAATATACTGGACTGGCACCGGAAGATCTGAGTCTGAGCCCTAGCATGACTGATTTTTGACTGATTTCCCCTAGAAACTGGAGGAGGAAATAGCAGACCACTCCAGTATTCTTGGCTGGAGACTCCCATGGACAGAAGAGCCTGGTGGGCTACAGTTCATGGGGTCACAAAGAGTTGGACACGACTAAGCGTGCATGCATGACCCTAGAAACATCAATTCCTCTCTCGGAGCTTTTGTTTTCTGTAAAATGGCACAACTGATATAGGTGCTCCTTAAAGCATCTTTGGTCTGAAAGCCCAGAAGTGTGCAGGTTATTTTAAGCAGAAACTTAACTAAAGCTATTCTTAGGCTCCCAACTAGAAGCTACATGTGATTCTGCATCTCCTACTAACTGCAGAGGTCACATTTTCCACTGCTTCTAGCTCTTCTCTCTCTCAGCTACCAGATGCTGCCACTTGCAAAGCAACAACAATAATAATGCGACAATAGCAACAGACAGAGTGAGAGACAGGAACTGTGCTAGCAATACATTTTCAACGCATTCAGCTCTCAGAGCAACCCCACTGGGTGGGTATCATCATTATTTCCGTAACACAGATGAGGAAGCAAAGGTTTCAGAGTTAATCATTATCTTGCCCAAGAGACAGAGTGGGGAGCCGAGTCCAGTCTGTCCATGGCAAACCTTGTGCTCTTAGCCACCTAGATATCCAGCCAGGACTGAACATAAGGGTATGAACCTAAGTGTCCCAGCTGGCCCTGGCAGCCACTTGCCTTTGAAAAATGATTTCTAAAGATTTTTTCATAGGGATCAGAGCCTTTCTTCCTCAGGAAGAAGGAAGTCACCAACTCCAGAGTGAGAGAACAGGACAAGCAGTCCTTTCCCTAAAGTGAATTCTGATGATACAAGAGTGGACAGCTGTCCACTGAAGAGAGAAAATCAGAGGGAGAAAAGTAGCTTGAGGACGATGATCTCAGATCTTGGTGATCTGAGAGACACTCCACACAGGAGCCCCCGACCTCTGCCCGACATTGTTCAGTGACCCTGACTGAGGGTGCATGGAAAAGCACACCAGGATGTGTGGGTGTCAGTGGAGGGGGAGTCACAGCTCATAGATTAGACAGAATGAAGGAACCAGCTGCATGGACCAGGCTCACTTAGAAAGCATCTGTTCCCAAAGCCCTATTAAGTGCCAAGCACACAGAACCATTCTTAAGACAGAGGCCCTGTGCTCCTTGTGTGAGACAGGAGACAAATCCAGGCTTGGCTGGCATTAACGCCAGACGCTAAGCGCCATATGAAAGGCTAAACAACTTGCTTCGGGCGTAGAGTGGAGGGAGGATCCACTCCACAGTTAACTCCAACACAAGGCAGAAAGTGCTACGAGCTCTAAGGAAAGCACAAGCTGAGAGCTCCGGGAGCTCAGAGAGGGATGGGTGGATTCTGACTGGGGTTAACACTGCAACGGTGGTGTTTGAGTGGACTCTTGAAGAACTGAAATGGGTGGGAAAGGGCTGAGATGAAATTCCCTTCATCTCAGGGATGTCAGTATAAAGAAAAAGTCAGTTTGTCTATGTTTGCTTTTCTGAAGGCAGAATGGCTGCAAACATCAGAGTCGAAGTTCAGAATGATCTGATTTTGACTTCCGGATCTGCCGTGTCTGTGCGACCTTAAATCTTGGTATCGTCGTCTGTAATAGGAGATACTAGTATCTTTTTCATGGGTTTGTTGTGGGGAAGAAAGAAATTAACTATGTCAAACGTTTAGTAATGCAAGTGTCCAGCAAATAATAAATGATAGCTTTTACTGTAGTATGATTACTGATGCACTGAACATTATCTAGCTCATCTGGACAACACGTGACTATTCAGCCACTGCTGGATATTCGGACAACTTCCAGAATTAACTAAACGCACCTGCATATTCCTTGGCACTTGTCTTCATCCTGGATGCATTTTCCCTCTCCCCAGACCCTGGCACAGCCAGCACCTTTGTCCACTCCTGAATCACAGTTTTGCCTTTTTCTTTTGCGTTTTGGTGTTCTCATCCGTACAGTGGACTCAATTACTGGGTCTCGTTTTCTCACTTCTTCATGCGGTAAGGTTCTGCACTGGAGGGTTCACTCTTTGAGGTGCTCTCAGATCCAGCAGTGAAGGCACAGGGCCATTAGGACAGTCAGCTTCTCGAACAAAGTCCTGCCTTGTTCATAGCCAAGTTGGCTCTGTCTCCTGTTTATCACCTGTTTATCATGCTACTGAGCCTCAACAGAGGACACTGGAACAGCAGGGAACTAGGACCAAGTCCTCTGTTTTACCAAGGGGCGCCACACAGGCCAGAGACAGGAAAACATGTGTCAAGTTTCTCTAGAGAGGCAGGCAGGGCTGGTCTGTGCACTAGACCCTAAGTGTGGGAACTCACAGGTCAGCGCACCCTGTATGACTTCCCGTGACCTCTGTGCCTTTGCTCTGCAGACCCAGGCTTTGATAAGGTCAAAGATGCATTTCCTTCTCTCTCTCCATCCCCCTGGCCCTCCCTCCTGACTTTGGGTAAAGCTGGAAGGGACGGCCCCCTGGAGGTCCATTTGGACACACACTTACCACTCCCGCAAGCATCCTTGGATGCCGCTTACATACCACGTACTGACTTGGGGCCTCACAGTCTGGAGCCCAGCTGACAGGAAGAGAGGCAAGAAGACGTAAAACACTTGAAACGGCCTTGGAATTAAAGAAGTGAGAAGGAAGGTCGGAAACGTTTGTGATGACCAACATCATAGAGGAGCGATAAAAATGAGGAGGCCTTAACGCTTGCCTTTTGCTCCCCTGAGATCAAGGAGGCTTTTCATCTCATATGACAGCTCCAGCTGTTTGGTGGTGGTGACCAGGCTGCAGGAGATTTCAAAGCAGCGCCTGGGCTCTACCGGCAAGAAGGCTAGGTAGAATCCTGTGTCTGCGCCAGGCTCCCTCTCGAGAAGCATTCACCCTTTCCTCTGAATATACAGAACATGCTATACTTCTACTTTAGAATTTANCATATGACAGCTCCAGCTGTTTGGTGGTGGTGACCAGGTTGCAGGAGATTTCAAAGCAGCGCCTGGGCTCTACCGGCAAGAAGGCTAGGTAGAATCCTGTGTCTGCGCCAGGCTCCCTCTCGAGAAGCATTCACCCTTTCCTCTGAATATACAGAACATGCTATACTTCTACTTTAGAATTTATTTCTTTTTCTCATGTCCAGTTTTTACTCATGAATCATGGGTCTGTCTTCCTCTTCACATTAGAACATTCCTCTTAAGACGCAGATGTAAGAACAGACTTGTGGACACAGCAAGAGGGAGAGAGGTGGCAGATGAATTGAGAGAGAACCACTGACATATATGCAAAACAGCAGTACTATCGTGTATAAAACATAGTGGGAATCAGCTGTCTAGCACAGGGAGCTCAGCTCGGTGGTCTGTGATGACCTAGAGGGGTGGGATGGGGCAGGGTGGGAGGGAGCCTCAAAAGGGAGGGGATACATGTATACTTATAGCTGATTCAAGCTGTTGTACTGCAGAAACCAACACAACATGATATGAAGCGACTTAGCAGCAGCAGCAGTTAGTTCCTAGCAGTAAAGGTCTCAATATGTGCAGCAGCTATTAGTAATATCAGAAATCACCACCATCATCACCATCATTTGTTGACAGTTATTACGCTGGTAACGAGAATCCCCAAATCCTCAATAAGCTCCTGTCTTTCCTTAGATAGGAGAGGGAGAGATGCAAAGGGATAAACTGAAGGAAAGAAGAGAAATCCCATGCTTCCTACTCCGTGGTGGCTGCACCAAGCCACACTGTGGGCTTCTGTGCACGGAAGGATCCCTGAAAGCTTCTTTCCTGAAGCTCTCCCCTAACCTTGGCTCTGGATGCCAGCCCTCTGGAGACAAGAAAAGACTAACCTAAGGCAGTGAAGGGGCTTCCCAGATGGCTCAGTGGTAAAGTATCTGCCTGCCAATGCAGGAGACACAGGAGACATGGGTTTGATCCCTGGATCAGGAAGATCCCCTGGAAAAAGAAATGGCAACCCACGCCAGTATTCTTGCCTGGAGAATCCCACCGAGAGAGAAGTCCAGTGGCCACAGTTCATGGGGTCGCAAGGAGTCAGACACAACTTAGCAATTAAACAACAAACAAGAAGGCAACGAAGGGGTGAGGGGAGAAGTTTTGCCTAATTTCTCAAATAAGGCAGGTCCAAGCTTTCCACTCAAATCTTCACGGTGAAAGAGGTCCATCCTACCCACACTCAGAGCTGCCCCAGGCTTGCCTATCACATCAAAGAAACAAAGCCAGCAGCTGTGGCACCATGGCCCAAACTGGTCTTGCTACCTCCTTACTTGTTTTGAAGGGAGGAGCAGGGGGAGTGGGTTATCCTAAACCAACAGGTGGGAGAGTAGGTACTGGCGTGGCTGTAGTGGTGAGTAGGCGTGTGGGTACAAAGGCGGTCACTAGTATGATGCTCTAGAGGGTGTGCATAAAGTATGGAGAAAAACAGAATCTGAAACACAGAAATGATTACTGGATATAGTTAGTGGTAACAGAATGTGGAGCTGAAAATGACCATGCTTGTATAGTACACACCTATCCTCTCACAGCTGAGGAAACAAAATTCTTCACTTAAGAAGGGAAATAGTCCACTCATTTGGTTATTCACTTACTTGGCATGGACTGTGCTGCTTAATGCCAAGGACTATGCTATGTGCTGTGTATACAGGCTGAGAAAAAGGGAAAGAGGTCCTGCCCTCACAAATGTACACCCTAAAAGAGGGACAGATAATCAACAAGCCAACAATCCATTAGATGCAGTGAAGTCCCTCATGACCAACTTCTTCTATTCAACCATGCCTCTAGATTGACCTGTATTCTCCATGATCTCTGTAAACCCCACACCTTCTGGACAGTAGCCTCTTCTCTGATCAGCCCCTATATTTCTGTTCACATTAGCTTTGTTGGAGACAGACTAGAAATCCATTCCATTTGTTTCCAAACCTATTTATACTCTGTGTTTTACTTATATTTTTGCCATGTAATTAGAAGTTATGTAAAATATGAGTGCAAAAAGAAAGTTGCTTTACTTCTCTGGAAAGTCAGTTACATGCTTTTGAAAGACTCAAAGATGAATCGCTAAAAACATTATAATGCTAGGTATAGGCAAGGAAACTATAAAAGACTGTGGCGGGGGACACACAAAAATTCTGTGCTTACATTTACGTTATGTCTTCAAGCCCCCACTACATAAAAGTTTGATAAATGTGTGTGCACTTAAATGTTTTAAGTTAGAAGAAAATCCTCATGATGAATTGTTTTTTGCAATTCTTCACTTTAATCATCTTTTCCAAATAATCTAACAGCAGCCCCTCATTGCAGCAGATGAAAGGATTTCTGCTGCAGTTACAACTTGAGTAAAGTGCTATGACAGAAGCAAACTGAATGAGGTGACAGAGTACAGTGGATGACCTATTTAGGGTGGTCACTGAAAGATGCAAAGAAGCCAGCCAGACAAAAGTAGGAGAGAAGAGTTCTAGGTAGAGGGACAGCCTAGCAGGGAGCCTTAGTATGTTGAAGAAGGTGCAACAGTGGATAAGAGAAAGGGAGAGGATGAATGAAACTGTTCAGATTCCCAGGGTTCAGACAAAAGGCAGACCCTGACAGGTCATGCAAGGCAATGTAAACATTACTGACAGGGACTTTGCTGGTGGTCCAGGGGCTAAGATTCCACTCTCTCAGTGCAGGGGGCCCAGGTTTGATCTCTGTTCAGAGAACTAGATCCCACAGGCCACAACTAAGACCCGGCACAGTCAAATAAATAAATATTAAAAAATTACTGAACACATGCTGAGGACCCTCTCAAGGGGACTACATCAGGACCCCATTTCCATTTTCAAAAGAACATTCTGGCTCCTATGTGAAGAATGGAGGAAGGTGGGAAAAGAGAAAGAGAGCAAGGTAGAGGCAGTGATGCAGGAAAGTGATAAAGAAAGTAGCAAATATAGCTATCCCTCAGTATTTGTGGAGGATTGGTTCCAAGACCCTCCTCAGACACCAGAATCCATGGATGCTCAAATCCTTATGTAAAAATGGCACAATATCTGCATATAACCTCTCTGCATCCTCCCGTATACTTTAAAGTATCTATAGATTACTTATCGGAGAAGGCAATGGCACCCCACTCCAGTACTCTTGCCTGGAAAATCCCATGAATGGAGGAGCTTGGAAGGCTGCAGTCCATGGGGTCGCTGAGGGTCGGACACGACTGAGCGACTTCACTTTCACTTTTCACTTTCATGCATTGGAGAAGGAAATGGCAACCCAGTCCAGTGTTCTTGCCTGGAGAATCCCAGCCTGGTGGGCTGCCGTCTCTGGGGTCGCACAGAGTTGGACACTACTGAAGTGACTTAGCAGCAGCAGAATAGATTACTTATAACGCCTGATGCAAGTAAACTCTGTGAAACAGTTGTTGGCACACAGAAGATTCAAATTTGGCTTTGTGGAGCTTTTCCAATTCTTTTATGCTAGTACTTTCAATCCACAGCTGGTTGGTCTGCAGATGTGGAACCCACAGGTAGGAGAACTGACTCTGTGCATGCTGAACAGTGACACAGCACTAGGCCGCTGGGGGCTGGGGGTATAGTAGGTACGTTCATGGCATCTTTAGAAGGACATTTATCCATGTTTTCTCTTGTCAATCAATCAGCGTGACCAAACTTACAGCTAATTTTTGAAAGGTATTTATGATTCAATCTGGGGGGAGGGGGGAACCCAGAAGTCAAGTAAATCGGTTTTCTTCTCCTAGTTTGATATTTATTGACTGTGCTACTTAAAGCAAGACTCTGAACTCTTCTTGGAAGCTCATCTGGATAAAGAGAATGATAATATCCTCTCCAGGCTATATTATATTTAAGTTATGCAATTTGAATAAGATGATGTACTACCTTGATGTGTATACTACCCTTTATAGTGAATGTAAGGACTTGGATAATCTTACAACTGGTAAGGCAGGTTTTATTGCCTTCACTTCACAGGTGAGAAAACCCAAATATATTCAACAGTTACTGAGCATCTACTCTATCAAGACCAGGGCTAGGCCTTGAGACTTTAAAAACAAATTAGACCCAGCCCCACCCTGTAGAAGTTCACAGTCTGATGAAGAGACAGACATGAAATTATAGAATATCAAGATAAGTACTAAGAAAGAAAGCACAGTAGAAGCTCAGAGAAGGAACTCATTTTTTCTGGAAGGGTTGGAAGACTTCCTACTGGAGTCAGCATCTAACTGGGGTCTTGAAGGAAGTGTAGAAGTTCTTCAGGTGCTGAGGGGCGTTTGTAAGGAATGTTTACAGAGGTATGAAGACCTACCTGTGTGGCTGTGGTCTCCAGCATTCACTGGGCTGTTAAGAACCGAGGCTGGGGTTGGATCAGGGCCGCTGAGACTCTCCCACATGGAGCCCTGTGGGTGCATTACGCCCAAGCAAAAAATATATATATATAGTACAGTAGCTTCATGAGTATGTTTTCTCCAAATGCTCTCAGCAGTTCTGCATCGTATCTGTGCCTTTTACTCTCTCCTTCCTCACTTACTATTTTCCCCAGAATGAGTTTGAATCTCAGCCTCTCCCCTCCCACACACACTCCTGGATCTTAATTTAGGGGAGGCATACAAAGAGAGCACCCCTAGTCAGTAAGAACTGCTATTATTCTCAGAATTTCTTTTAGAAATCAAGGAGTCTGGACTGTTTCTTAGCAGGAGCTATTTCATCCTATTTCATGGATGAAACATCAAAACTATTTCATGTTTTGAGAAACCTTGAAAAGTGACTCAAATTTTGAAACAAAGGGAACTAAATACCAGGGAGTTGCTTTTGGAGGGGAGGCATGTCTGCAGAGGAGGAGCTGGGCTTTTGCTAAAGAGTATCAGTTGGAAATTGTCTAGGAGACCTGAGTTCTCATCCCTGGGCACAGCATGCTTTCATGCCTCAACATTCCCATCTGGAAAACGACAAATAAGAAAATGTGTAGTTTTAGAGGTGGAAAGAGTGTTATAGCTAAATGAATCTCCCTTTTTTTTGTTTTTTAAACAAATGAGGACATGAACTCCAGAGAGGGGGAATAACTTGCTAAAGGTAATATAGAGAATGGGCAGTTTGTTTGGTCATTCACTCATCCACTCCATTCAGCAAATGTCTTGGTGAGTCCCCGGTGCCAAGTACCTTGCTAGATGCCAGGACTAAAGCAGGAGATGAAATAATCATGATCTCTGCTGTGCTGGGAGAAATGAAATGATGCCAATAAACAAAACGTTAAAGAGGATAATTAAAGACAGAGATAAGCTATGATTGAAATAAACACAGCATTGGTATAGAGAATAAAAGGGCAAAAGCACAGAGGAAGCCTCTCTGAAGAAGAACACTAAAGCGGAGACCTAAGGACTACAGACTCAGCCACTTGAAGAGGGTCTGGAGGAACTTTCTAGGGGAGAACCACATGTGCAAAAGCCCCAGGGCAAAAATAGTTTGGACTGTCCTGAAAGGTGAAAGAAAGCCCAGTGTGTGGAGAGACAAAAGGGGCATGGCCCGGGTAGGAGATGTGGCGGGAAGATGCCTGTTGTTCAGCCGCTAAGTTGTGTCTGACTCTTTGCGACCCCATGGACTGTAGCTCATCAGGCTCCTCTGTCCATGGGCTTTCCCAGGCAAGAATACAGGAGGGGGTCGCCATTTCCTTCTCTTGGGGAACTTCTCTATTCAGGGATAGAGCCTGCATCTCCTGCATTGCAGGCAGATCCTTTACCACTGAGTCACCTGGGAAGGCCAAGGAGAGGTAGGCAGGGAGTTTAAAATTCAAAATGCTCTTATTGGTAAATTCTTGATTACCTTCACGTCCCTGTTGGACTCTACAGGTTGAGGATTTGTTTAAAATTCACTATTCTCAGTATGCTTTTCTGAGACCTGGATTAGATGAGCAGGAAAGAAAAAAAAAAATGTTGAGCTTTTCTTCTGTATCCACTTTTCCCTTTGCTTAGGGTTCAGCTCAAGAATTCAGCCAGGGGCAGAGTCAGAAGTGAATTCAGATATCACGCAAGGTAGAATTTGGTTCCTGGTGATGTCTATAGTTTTGAGAGCTGGAACCTCTTGTTTCTATAGCCTTATTCCTCCTTCATTTTTGTCCTTCCCCTCCTCAGTAGATATACTCTTGCTAGAAAAATGAATTTCACTGATATAGGGCACCCTCAGGCAGTCATCTGCAGATTTTCATGAAGGTTTGCCTTGATAGACAGGTGCCAGTCAAGTTTACGGTATGCAGTGCACTGCAGGCTTGCCATTTGGCTTAGGAAAACCTATTTATATGCATGAGTTTCATAGGAGAAGAATAGCAAACGAGAAAATATTTTTCCCACTCACCCAGGGAACAGAATTAAGATTGTCAGAGGGTGAGTCTGGCTTCATGTCCAGAATGATTTACCTGGTGTTCCTTGCAGGGACTGTTCATTGATGAACCAGCAGAAGATGCTTTGTGATGCGGGGGGGAGGTGGCACAGGTGGTGCCTGGGCCAGAGGCAGAGGACGCTATGAGGCTGATCTCTCCAGTAACCCCTTCTCTTTGGCTAGTGTCTCGCTCTCATTCCTTCTGCTCTAGTGGGTTTCTGTGCTAGTTCCCCAAGGCTGCACAGCAGCAGAGCTAAATAGATGTAATCTCTACCTGGACTTTTGAGTTAACCCTACCTCCTACCCACAAATGAGGCTGAGTGAGCACATGCCCTAGCGCTGGTCTGCAGCCTTGACCTTGGCCCCAGAACTTGACCCAAGAATGAGCCCTGACCTCATCCTCAAATCCGAGTTCCAACCTTGTCCCGCCCCTCCCCCAGCCCTGGACCAACTGCTCCTGCCTAATCCCCTCTGTGTGCCTGAGCCTTGGCCTTGAAGGGTGCAGCCACAGTGATGTGCATCCCCTTTTAAGGAAGCCTCTGAAGGCCCCTGGCCTCTCGAGGCCCAGGTCTCCCTTGCCAGAGCCACTGCAGAAGAACCACAAGATGTGGAAAGGAAGACATGGGCTCACACCTGTGTCCCTGGTTCGTCTGTGTGTGGGCTCGAGGGTCATCAATGCTCCCCTACCTGCCCACTGGGTAGTCTCAAGAGGTAGTGGATGTGAGAGTTTTAAAGCTCATACAATGCACTGTGAACTATTACTGCCTCTCGCAAACTGTCAACATTTCAGCCTTCTTGGTGTCCAGTAGCAGAAACCCACAGAGTGGGAGCTGGCCACAGACCGGATCTAGCACAACGTCTGCCTTTGCAAATAAAGGTTCACATGGTCAATAAAGTTTCACACTCAAGTCATGCACCTATTGTCCCTGGCTGTTTTCATGCTACCACAGCATCACAGAACAGTTGCAGCAGAGACTGTAGGGCCCACCAAGCCCACGATACTCTTTGTTCCTTTGCTGTCACCCGGCAGAGAGGAGCAGAGCAACGGCTCTGAAGCTAGAATTCCTGTGTTTAGAGGCTGAATCTTCTACTTGGTGGCTATGTGACCTTGGGCAAGTAAATTAGCCCCAGTTTTTTTTTTTTTTATCTCCATAAAATGGCAATAAGAACTGAATCCCTCTGCACTAGTGAAAGAGCAGTAAATGAGTAATTCGTGCAAAGCAGGTAGCAGAGTCCCTGGCGTACAGTGAGCATTCAGTGTTGCCTGGTACTATTATCAGGGAAATGAGAGCTCTGGTTTGTGATGACAGACTTTCCGGGGACCAGAGCTAATATGGTTCAAGGCACAGGGGAGAGGAACCGACCTGGATTCATATCTCAGCTCTGTCACTTATCACACGAATGACTTGTGAGAGATTAATTAACCTTCTTGAGCTTCAGCTTCTTCATGCATGAAATAGGACAAAAAAAATTATAAGGTTGTTGTGGGAAGTAAATGATAGTGCTTAGACCAGGATTTGGTGCATAGTAAACACTCAACAGGGGACAGAACTATAATAATAAATAAGATGAAGAACAGTATTTTTCCCCAAGTAGGGACAGCCACCCAGAACAGGTACGTAGTGAGAAGTCTCCAGTATGCCACCATCTTCAGGAGGCTCTAGCTGTGGCTAGTGGTGACCTTGATATCAGGTTTTGCATATTCCAAGCACATTTAAATTCTACAGACTTCAAAGTAGAGTCAGGCAGACAGACATCTTTTAGGAGACTTTTCTCTAGGTTAAAAGGCCCTCAAGACCAAGTACCTTTCAGCACCAACAATCTATTATCCTACAACGGTTCTTGGGTTAAGTGAGAGGCAAGGAGAACAGCACATATGTGTGTGTGTGTGATTATATGAACTATTTCTGAAAGTTCTTCTTCCCATAATACTAAATGGTTACCTGGTTTGCTATATAAGGGTGAAAATGCCCTCATTTTGAATCCTTTAGAAAACCTAAGGGTTGAGCCATGTAATGGGATGTAAATCTTCTTGCCTAGGAAGCACTGGCCAAGGGGACTGACTGCTGCAGGTGGGATATATTAAGGGCGGCTGGGTTTTGGACACCAGCCTAGGAGAACATCTCTCATTCTCTATTGGCCTAAGATAACAGGGAGTGACCGAGGTCAGTGGGCTGAAGCAAGGGGAATTTGGACCAAACGTGGGGCATAATGGATATTCCCCAAGTTCATGGTTGCTAGATGGTCATCTTAATTTAGAAGACTGTGAAACAAAGCAATATCACCAAGCATTTATGGTTATTCCCTATCCAGCTGTATACAGGACACATCTCATTGAACATGCCGAGAAAAATCATAGAGTTGAAAGGCTTCTACCTTCAAGAGAGTTTACACCTCAATTGTGAGTGAAAGATATACATACACAAAAAGTCATTTGATAATACAAAGAAAAATAATAAGTCTACCCAATGTAAGAAATGCCATGGAAGCGAGATTAGGTCAATTGTCAAAAACAGTATCAAGTAGTATAAGTGAATGATATGCATTCATTCATTCAATCAGTCTTCATTCTCTCATTTACCAGAAATACTGTGTTGTCATTGTGTGATGCCTTCTAAGGACTGTAAAGAATAACATGAGCGTTGTGAAAGCAGAGGGATCATCTATCTTGTTCACCACTCTGTTGCACAGCGTCTAGCCCATAGGAAAGAGGCAATACTGACTGAAACAGATAGACGTGGTGTTTAGATGATTGTGACACTTACAGAGCTCCTCATATGGTCTTAGACTTCGACTTGTATTGTAAAATACTAGCAAATAGGAATGTAGTAGACATCAGTTGGTTTGATATACCCGACATCCATCTTCTCTCTGTCCACAACACATTCATTTTCTTTTGGCTGATACCTTCTTAGTAAGATGGCTACCTAATCTTAGGAAGATAATTAGCTAGTTTCTCTGCCTTCCCTGGACCAAGGGATGACTCCTACTCTGAAAAAGGCCCAGCTGGAGCTGTGCGGAGCAGTGATCGCTGTTCCTTCCACCTGAAACTCTTTTCCTGGCCCTCTGCCTGGCCAGCTCCTCCATATGATTCATTTTCTCAGCTCAAAGGTTACTGCCACAGAGAGGGTCTCCTTCACCCTTGTATGTAAGTAGCCCCATCAGTCACAGTCCCATCATCTCATATTATTGCCTTCCGAACACTTATCAGATCCTAACAGTCTTATTCGGAGAAAGCAATGGCATCCCACTCCAGTACTCTTGCCTGGAAACTCCCATGGATTGGAGGAGCCTGGTGGGCTGCAGTCCATGCGGTTGCTGAGTCAGACATGACTGAGCGACTTCACTTTCACTTTTCACTTTCATGCACTGGAGAAGGAAATGGCAACCCACACCAGTGTTCTTGCCTGGAGAATCCCAGGGATGGCGGAGCCCAATGGGCTGCTGTCTGTGGGGTCGCACAGAGTCAGACACGACTGAAGCGACTTAGCAGCAGCAGCAGCAGCAGCAACAATCTTACTGACATGTACATCATCTCTCTCCCCTCTCTAGATCCTAAGCCCCACGATGGAAGGTTCTCAGTGGTATATTCCCCTGGCACCCGCTGTCTGACATTCACCACGTGCACAGTAAACATTTGTTGGAAGGGTGGACGAGTAGTTAGACAGAAGAAAGATGGAAAGAAGAAAGAGAAAATCCCTGTCTGTAGAACTACACATCTTTCAGGGAGCACAAATGTTTTATTAGAGGTACTACACACACACACACACACACACACACACACACACACGCACGCACACAACACTGATTTAGTAGAAGCTCCATTGTCCAGATGGGGAAAATGCAGCTCAGAGAGGGAAAGGGGCTTGTTCATAGTCCCTGATTTGTTTTTCTGTGTTTACTTTTCCAGAACCAGGTCAGGCACCTGAAGAGCGTTCCCACACAACCTACGATCTCTCCGTCTTTTTCTCCTTCCCCTGCCCCTGGTTTCATATGTCAGCCCACAAGGTGAATCTAATTCCAAGACCAGTGAGCCCAGCCTGTAACCAATTCTTAGCCTCATATACCATGTCACATCTCACTGACTTTCAGTACCTGGTAATTAATACTCATGTTTCATAATAAATACGGAAGTCTGAGCAGAGGAAGAGGCCTCCTCTTCTGCATCTCCCTCTGTTGCCTGGTCCCAACTGGGCTCCAGCCAAGGTGAAGAGAGGCTCTAGAAGGTGAGAGGAACCCAAAGTCAAGGTATATGGAACACGGACACATGACTCAGGGGCTTAGCACTGCTGGTGCTGGCAAGGCTCTTGGCAGTCTGGTCCTCCACCACCACCTCTAGCTCTGGCACATCCCTGTCTCAGTTGTACTGGCTTTTCTGGACTTTCTCTAAGGCCCCTTCCTCTCTCTCACCTCATTGCCTTTGGATAAACTGGTCCCTCTTCCTGGATATTGGCACAGGCAGTCAGCACCATGACCCTGAAGTAAGTCCTCAGTAAACACTGGCTATCATTTGTTCTATGTTTAATATTTATTACTTTCTCAAAATATCCTTTCTTTCCTTAATTTAAAACTTACTGAACACTGTTCTCCTGTCGAAGCTCTGAGAAGGCAGAAGACACACCTGCTTCCCAGTTTCCTCGTGCTTAAATATTTGTTGACTTAGCAAATGAACAATAAGGTTTTAGCCAGTAAATGTCAGAGAAGCCCTGACATGTCTCAGAATCCTGAATAATTGCTGTTTAAAGGAGATGAGGACAATTTATATCTATTATGGTAATTCATGACATATGATCATCAGATCTTGGATGTAAGAGAGTGTAAGGGGATGGAGGGGCACTCTCGTTGTCTGAAGGACAGAAATAAAGCACCTTTGATGTCACAAGGTTAGAGTCAGATCAAGAATGTCATTTCTACCCGTAAGGATAGGCTTATTTAAGGAGCATGATGAGTGTCTAAAAGTCCCTCCACACACACACACACACACACACACTTTCCATCTCCCTTCCCCTGAATGGAGCCACCCTGGCACCTCATTAACCACCATTTACAATGAGGCTGCCACATTTCCAGGGACCGCAGCCAGGAGCCAAGGAGAAATGCCGGTGTGAGAGGCCTTAAATGAAGTGACAATAAAAAAGGAGTTGCTAATACCAGGAGATCCTTCCCTGGGAGAGAGCTGTCAGGAATCGTGCCCAGGGCTGGGAGATTTATTGATACTAAGTGGATGGTGCCTTAACCAGAAGTGATTATCAAAGAGGTTTGAGCCGAGTGAGGATGAAATTGAACAGCCTGTGCCTTGCAGAGCGGGGGTTTTCCTGCCCTTGCCAGGGCCTGCCCTCCTACCTCCCCAATAGGGAATTCCTGGCCTCGTTTTTACTCGCTCTGATTGTTGGCCGCATTCTGCTGCAGAATCTCTTGGAGGCAGGGACCTCGGAATCTGACACTCTGGCGGGGTTCCCTGAATGTGCCATGCCTTTTCTCTCTGCCAGGTCTTTGCTGCTGTTCTTCCTCCCACCTGGAATACTCTATGCACAAGCAACTGCACTCTACCCTTGCCCCACATGCACACCCCTTCTTCTGGCTGATCTCCGATTATCTTTCAGGGTCAAAGCTGGCACTTCTTCTCGGAAGCCTTCTCTGAGGTTCCCAAATGCTGAGGCTGGGTGCCCCTGCCTGAACCCTGACCTCATCCCTTCCACAGCACTTACATGAAGTGTAACTGACTAGTTCAATCCCGGTCTTTCCCATTTTCCAGGCAATGGTCCTTGAGATTGGACCTTGTACCACTGCATGTCCACTGCCTAACATGGAGTCTCACGAGTGGTAGATGTGAAATGTTGAGAAGCGGATGGATGGGCAGATGGACCAATAGAAGAACAGATGTGTGTGTATATGCTCTGCATGATCCCCAGGGACCAGAGGGGGATGAATTGAGCACCACCCAGTTTCATTTTGTTTTAATATCAATAGATCCTAATGCACTAATGCCTCTTGATCTGGCATCAGGGGAAGGCAATGTGCTACAGGAGAGGGTTTTCTGGAAACTTAAGCTGTCCTCTATGCCATGACTGTCCCCTTCCAGTATTATAGGAGGGAGGGAAGGGGTGTCATATCACAGAAGTCAAGAGTTCAAGCCTTGTGGTCTGACTGGTAGAGTTCAGATCTCAGTTTTGTCTTACGCTGGTCTTGGACTTGCCCTTCCCAATTTATAACCTAACTCACAGGATGAAAGAAGTCATTGCCAGCGAATGTCTTGGCATGAGTCTGGTACTTCATAAGTGTTCAAACATCAGCTCTTAATTCTTACCATCAGAGGCAGTATATTCACCATTGCTGTCTTAAATGGAGAATACATAGTCCTGCCTACTCGGATTCTCCATCAGCCTGAGAATCTGACCGACTAGTACACCGCAGCGTCCCCAGGCTGCTTTCCAATGTTCCCATTTCTCCTGGGGC
The DNA here is from genome assembly GCA_006410675.1 of Oreotragus oreotragus. Classification (NCBI taxonomy): domain Eukaryota; kingdom Metazoa; phylum Chordata; class Mammalia; order Artiodactyla; family Bovidae; genus Oreotragus; species Oreotragus oreotragus. The sequence continues at coordinate 160,882 of SJYX01018221.1, read as the reverse complement.
TCACTGTATCGAATGATACAGGGTCCACCTCTAGCCTGCTTTCTGACTGGCCTTCACTCATCTACTCTCTGAAAGTGAAAAGTGTTAGTCGCTCAGTCATGTCTGATTCTTTGCGACCCCATGGACTGTAGCCCACTAGGCTCCTCCGTCCATGGTATTCTCCAGACAAGAATACTGGAATGGTATGCTATTTCTTTCTTCTAGGTAACTAACTCACTGATCACATTTAAAACTGTGTCTTAAATACAACTCAAGACTCTGAATATATCTAGATTTAGTGCCAGGATTCTATTACAATGAGATTTAAGAACTCAGAACCTTTATCTGATTTCTAGGTTTGAAAAACTGCACTGGAGTTCGCTAAAAGTTTGCCTAGCAAATAAACAAAGTATGCTCAATCAGTTAATATTTTTCAACTAATTTGACTAGAACGTAGACTGTAGGAGCCTGAAGGAACATTTATTATGAAGTCTGAAGCCACCAATTTACAGATGGGAGACTGAGACCCAGAGAGAGCCCAGGACTGGTCCAAGGTCACATAGTCCTATGTTGTGATAAAAACCAAAAAGAGAATCTTCTAGTTTCTGGCATCTAGCTTAGTACTTTTTCTACAAGACCAAGTTATCTTTTTTAATTGAATATTTACTGTGACAGATTTAAGGAAATGCACTACAACTAATTATATTTCTGAACATTCAACCAATTATGCAGTATCCCACAGGCCCTGGGCCTACAGAGTCTTAGTCTCTTGCTGATCCTTTCTCTGTTGCTGCTCAGGCTTAGCTGAAATAAGGAGCCAGATTGAAGATCAGATGCTGAACAAGTCTGGGGCCAGGGTCCACTTAGGCATATCCAGAAGGCTACCTCCAAGCCATGTTCTTTTAGGAAGAAGTGGGCAAATGTACCCTCTTAGCCTTAGAGGATAATATATTCAGTTCAAGGGGGAAAAGTAGACTTACAAAAGGTAAAAATAGGAAGATAATTTGAGAAGGGAAAATATCCTGGCCTCTGTGAGTATGAAGATTCTATCATGCTTACCTGCCCCCATTTCTTCCCTCCCATCTCATCCTTTCCTCTTCCACTTCTAAAGTTCCAGCAAGAAACAACGGCCACATGGTCCCTAGAGGCCCAAGAAAAGGTGCAAAACCAAGTAGGTAACATCAGGGAATGGATTGGAACATGAGATTTATCTCCCACTGGATAATATTTCATTTCAGCAAGGAAAGAAGAGATCCTAAAAATACTGCAGAGAGCATATTATAATATTTTAATGGGGTTTATGTGCTCCTCATATACACTTCACCCAGTAAGATGGATTGTGCTTTTTGACAAATCTATATTTAACATGAGGAGAATAACATACAATGTATGCTTCCTGTTGGAGAAATCCATATTTATGGAAGTTGTGATTCTGACAGTTACAACAGACATTTAAAGACAGTGCCTATTGTCAGCTGCAAACAGATGGTGTGGCCTCATTAGGGCTAAAGAGAAAATAGGGTGAGCAGTAAAGGATAAAGAGCTAATACAGGAGGTATCAACCCAGAACAGAGGAGGAGGAAGAGGTCCAGGGTGACCCACCAGCTCCTCCTCATCCCTTACTGCAGGCCATGTGACCCTCTCATCAGCACTCATCTACCATGTACTGGGTATCATGCTGGCTTTGGGGCATAAATGAGACCCCTGTTTTTCAGGAATTAACATTGACCTGAGCAGTCACAGATATATACAAAAAAAAAAAAAAAAGAAAGAAAGAAAACTATTTCAAATAATAATCATTCAAGTATGAAAGATATGATGGGAGATGTGATAGAGATTTATAGAGGGTTGAGGGGAGGATGGAACAACCATCTAGAAGAGGTGATGAAGGAAGGCCAGTCCAGGCAAGGAGAGATGTGAGATGAGACACAACTGCTGAAAAGCAGTGAGCACTGCAAAGACGTAAGGGAAGGGCGCTGCAGGCGGAGAATCTAAAAAAGAATCAGTCACTTTGCTGTACACCTGAAATTAACACAACATTGAAAATCAACTATAGTCCAATACAAAATAAAAATTAAATTAAAAAACATATACAAACACACAAAGGGCACCTGCCAGGTTTCCTTAGACAATATGCTGGGTTACACTGGAAGTTAAACAGATGACTTATATGGCTCCATTACAATCTTTAAGAGAAGATCTTGCAGGGGCATGAAGGGAAGATCTAGAAAGTAACTGAACTGAGACTTGGTAGGCAACTAGGTCCTAGTAGCTAATGGCATTCTTCAGTTCAGCCTGACCCAGTGTTATCAGTTACGTGTTAAAATGTATTCACCAACAAAGGACCCTGGGAATGTTTGAATCTGACAAAAATTTGGATTTTTTTGGAACAGGATTTCTCTCAGTCTTTTATGTGGCTAGTATGTAGTATGAAACTGCAAAAGGAGGACAGGGTTTACACCATTTCCAACATGCGTTTGCGCAAAGAAGTCTTTTCTTTTTTAAGGAGCACTTTGTGGTACTAATGTTTCATGGAACACATTTGGGCGATGCTCATGGAGCATAGTTTGAGAGCCCATCTACAAAGGGAGTGTGGGGTCATGAAAGCAGGTGATATGGGCGAGAGAGCAAAGCATCTAAGAACATCAGCTTTTTCATCTTAAAATAAAACTGATAATACCAAAGCCACAGGGTTGTGATGAGAAATGAACAGCCTAACATATATGGCAAAGCATCCTAAAATACTGTCACTGTGATTAGAATGACTTGTCTGCCTCACTATCCATAATAGGACAGTAATTTGGGGGCACTGGGGTTGGCATTACAGTTGGTCACTTGACTGGGGCAAAGTCTAGGAACCCTGTATCACATATTAAAATCAAGTTTCACTGCTGAATAACTTGAACTTGGTCCCATAACTTTGGTCTTTTTTACCATTATCATCTAACCAGCAGTCTAACTGAATACCAACCAGTATTGGTAACTTAACTGGGATCTTACAAAATGACTCCAGTGGGGATATTCACACAGCTAAGCTATTACTGTGGCTGATACACCAGGGGGCCTGAAAAATCAGCTAGCAGGATGTACAAACACGCGATGAACATCAGCAGAGAAATGTACACTGAAAGCTAAGGGTAGACTGTGAAAATCAACACTTGTTTTCTTAAACGTGCATCAGCAGCAAGCTGACAGACTTTTTTCCTACGGCATCTTATTATGCTTTGCCTTGAAGTGATGGGCAGTGTCATAGAAAGATGGTTAGATTGGATTCAAGCTACCTGCCTAACTCAGATACGGTCTATCTGTGATACTTTGGATATATTCATTATCTTTCGAAGCCTTGGTTTCTCCCTTTAAAATCTTACCTATTCATCCTTTTCCTACCTTAATAAGGTTGTTGTACAGATAACATGAAAGAACATACAAAACTGCATTGTATACATTTATAATGAATAACCATGACAACTCTAGGCATGGAAATGGCACCTAATACAAACTGGTTCCACAGAAGGATGGGTGGGCTGGACAGAGGAATGAGTGAATGGATGCACAGATGGGTAAAAGAGATGGGCAGTTAGGTAGGTTGGCGGGTTCAAAGGATGGAGAGGGGTTGAAAGGATGGAGGGATAGGTTGCCTGAGTGGGTAGAAGGCTAGCTAGGTAAGAGAAGGATGATGAGTTAGATGGATAGGCTAGTGGATGAAATAGTTTTAGAGCCACTGACAGCATGTTTGCATCTTCCTCTGTTCATTAATTTCTCTCTTCTCCTTTTCCAGTCTGTTCCCAGTTCTCTAAAGGAGTCTATGCCATCTTTGGGTTTTATGAACGGAGGACTGTCAACATGCTGACCTCCTTCTGCGGGGCCCTCCACGTCTGCTTCATTACACCAAGCTTTCCCGTTGACACCTCCAACCAGTTTGTCCTCCAGCTGCGGCCCGAGCTGCAGGATGCCCTCATCAGTATCATCGACCATTACAAGTGGCAAAAATTTGTCTACATTTATGATGCTGACCGGGGTAAGCCAGGGGCTAGGGGAGGGAGACGCTGAAGGGATGGAGAGAAAATTATCAGCAGGAAGAAGAATGGGGCCTCCTTGCTTTCTTGAAAGCAAGGAGGAATGATCCAGAAATGCTTTATATCTGTGGACTGATTTTTCAGTAGCTAACCTGTAACCCCCTGTGTGGAAACACATCCTTGGAGAGAATAACCTTTTAACGCACCATGTCACTCTACAGTTCTCAAAGCTTGCATTGTTCCTGAACCCAGACTCAATGCCCAAGGACCTTAGCTGACTGGTTCAGGGTTCAGGGCTCAGGGCTCATGGCATGGCTTTGAGGAGCATATGGAGTCAGACCTGGATCTGAATTCTACGTTCCTTCCTCTCCAGCTGTCTGACTTTAGGCAAGCTCTCTCTGCCTCAGTTTGATCACTTCTGTAATGGGAATAAAATTCTCTATTCCTTTAATTTCATCTCTATAATGAAGATTAAATCCAGTCTCTATCTCATAAAATTTGGAGGACTGAATGACACAATAACTAGGTGGGGCCTGTATGGTACCAACAACACAATCAACGCACAGAGTCTTTTATACATGTTAACCTCTATCAGCATCATCACCAGCATCACCATCAACCCTCCCAGGCCTTACTAATTCTGCCTCCACCTAAATTTCAAATTTCCCATTCCATTTTCTAAATATATCCAGTGTTTGTTTTTTCCTCTCTACATCTTGAATCAGAGGATTCTAGTTTCTGGGGGGCACTTCCCTTTTCAAATCTACATATGCAAATTATTCCTTTCTTTTCCAACGGAGAGCACCACTTTCTCTATTCCCTGACCTTCTAAATGGAAATGCTCTTCTCTTCTCTAACTCCTGTGATGGTTGTATTATATGATATATCCTACCATTCCCTGTTATACTCAGTGGTCCAAAAAGAACTTAACCATTATTGATGTGAATAAATAAGTGGATCATACAAGGTCTGGAAAGTGAGGCACAGGAATTCTACCCTGTTTAAAAAGAGACTTTATAGGAGCTTGCCTTTCGAGAGGCTTAGAAGATTTTTCAGTAGAAGAGTGGCTGGAGAAATGTTTTTTCAGGAGGAGTTAGGCAGGCGTTATTTAAGGAGAATTAGCTGGAGAAGGTGATGGCACCCCACTCCAGTGCCCTTGCCTGGAAAATCCCATGGCAGAGGAGCCTGGAAGGCTGCAGTCCATGGGGTCGCGAAGAGTCGGACACGACTGAGCGACTTCACGTTCACTTTTCACTTTCATGCATTGGAGAAGGAAACGGCAACCCACTCCAGTGCTCTTGCCTGGAGAATCCCAGGGATGGGGGAGCCTGGTGGGCTGCCGTCTATGGGGTCACACAGAGTCAGACGCGACTTAGCAGCAGCAGCAGCTGGCAGGTGAGGCCAGAAGCACTCTATTTGCTTTGATTTTCGCTTCTCTTTCCTTATTTTGATGATTTCCCTTCTCAGACAAGCAGGCATTATAAGGATGAACTGCAGAATGGCTATTTCAGGACAACTTTGCAGCATAAACAGGGCTTCCCTGGTGGTTCAGATGGTAAAGCATCTGCCTGCAATGTGGGAGACCCAGGTTCAATCCCTGGGTTGGGAAGATCCCCTGGAGAAGGAAATGGCAACCTACTTCAGTACTCTTGCCTGGAAAATTCCAGGGAGGGAGGAGCCTGGTAGGCTACAGTCCATGGGGTTGCAAAGAGTCAGATACGACTGAGCGACTTCACTTTTGCAGCATAATGAGGCTTGAGGCCTAGAAGTGGCAAAGCCAGAAAAGTGTCACTTTCATTAGAGGATCATCTCTGGGGTTTATCAGCAAAAAGCACTCATACTCTTAAAGGGGCTCCACCTACCTCACATCTCGTGAGCTCAGAGTTCTGCCCTTTGCTAGCTGTGTGACCTTGGGCCAATGATCAAGTCTCTCTGAACGTCCATTTCCACATTTGTGAAACATGGATAACAATGGTACCTACCTTACAGAATTAAGTGAATTGAAGACAGCAAAGCGAATGAAGCAATGGCAGACACACAATAAACTTTCAGTAAATGTGAGGCTTAAGAACACCAACCTTGTACTTAAATAAAATAAATAAAGCAAGCAAAAAAGAAACAACAGAATCAATCTACAGATGATTCTTTATGCTGGGCACCACATTGGTCACTATCAGAGAGATGAGCAATGTTATATAGAGACAGAAATGATATATGTGCACAAGATAGATTAACAATGCCCAGGTAAAATGATGATCTGTTGCAGGCAGAATTATGACCTCCCCTTTCTCCCCCAACAAAGATACCCATGCTCTAATTCCTGGAACCCCTGAATATGTTTTGTTAAATGCAAAAGGCATAAAGGTTACAGATGGAATTCACGTTGTTAATCAATTGACCTTAAAACAGACAGACTACCCTGGATTATTTGGGTGAGCTCAGTGTAATCACAAGGGTCCTTAAGCATGTAAGTTGGAGGCAGAAGGGTCAGTATCAGAGTATGACATGAGAGACTCAACCAGTCCCTACTGAAGATGGAAGAGGCTATAAACCAAGGAAAGCAGGTATCCTCTAGAAGCAGAAAAAGCAATAAAAATGTCCCCTCCTAGAACCTCCAGAAAATAACACAAACCCTGACAATAACTTGAACTTAGCCCAGTGAGATTCATTTCAAACATCTGACCTCTGGCAGTTTAAGATGATAAACATTTTATTTGAAGCCACTAAATTTGCAATAATTTGTCACAGCCGCAGTAGGAAACTAATACCCTATCTATGTCCCAAAGATGAAACAAAACAATATTAAGTCATAGATTTCTCTATCATTTAGCTGCAAATCAGAAGAGAGTAGCTTAATTCAGTACACGGTGATCAAATACCTACTGTGTGAGAGGCGAAGTGCTAGGACTTGAGATATACTATACATTAGTAAATGTGGTTGCCAGTTATCAGGTGCTGTTTAGATATCAGATCGACACATTTAATAAGCAGTTACTAAAGTCCACATAGTAATCAATATTTATAAAACCCCTGCCATGTTTGAGACACTCTCATTCAATCCTCATGATGACGCTGTGAAGTGGGCGTTATTAACATCACCCTTTTACCACTGAAGACACTACAGTTTCACAAAGTGAATTAATCCATAAAGATCATTTAACCAAGCATATTGTAGCATTAGAATTGGAGCTTCAGATTACGCTTTTAATCACTAACTCTCCTGCCTCCAATGTTCTGCAAACAGAAACACAAAACAAACACAGAGCCTGCCCACTCCGGCTCAAAGTGGCATGAGAGCAAGCTGGAGCTGAGTTTAGTGGAGGAGTGGGGCAGGTGGGGGTAATCCCTGCGGATTCTGACTGCCACCGCTCTGTCCTACTCACCCCACCTCCAGGCCTGTCCGTCCTGCAGAAGGTCCTGGACACAGCTGCTGAGAAGAACTGGCAGGTGACAGCCGTCAACATTTTGACAACCACAGAGGAGGGTTACCGGATGCTCTTCCAGGACCTGGAGAAGAAAAAGGAGCGGCTGGTGGTGGTGGACTGTGAATCGGAACGCCTCAATGCTATCCTGGGCCAGGTAGCGAGTGCAGCGACGGCGCCCTCAGGGTGGGCGTGGGGGATGGTTCCCGAGGACCGGCTGACCTCTGGCCCTCGGAGTTATAAGGAGAGTTTCTCCACAGGCTGTTTCTCACATCCTGTAACTGACACAATTTAACTGAAACGTTATGAGATAGTACTGAGCAGGAGCCATCACCTAGAGCTTCCCATAGTTCTCAGATTAGTTAACCAAAAATTTACCTCAAGTGCTTCTTTTTCTTGTTAAAAAGAAAAATGCATTGCACTTTAGAGCTTGTGAAGTGTTATCACATCCTTCGGAGAAGGCAGTGGCACCCCACTCCAGTACTCTTGCCTAGAAAATCCCATGGACAGAGGAGCCTGGTGGGCTGCGGTCCATGGGGTTGCAAAGAGTCAGACATGACTGAACGACTTCCCTTTCACTTTTCACTTTCATGCATTGGAGAAGGAAATGGCAACCCACTCCAGTGTTCTTGCCTGGAGAATCCCAGGGACGGGGGAGCCTGGTGGGCTGGCGTCTATGGGGTCACACAGAGTCGGACACGACTGAAGTGACTTAGCAGCAGCATCATATCCTTAGAGCCCGACTCCTGTGTTTGGCTCTGCATTCTGTCACCCACTGATCCAGCATCTGGTTTCTCATCCATTTGGCCCACTGACCCATTTTGAGTCCAGGAGGGCACCGAGCACCTGCCTTTACTCTCTTCTGAAACACACACCAGTGTCTGAAAGATGAATTGATTGATTGTCCATTCTAAGAAATTACACCATAACCTCAACAGTCTTTAGCCAGATGTCTCTAAGTCATGGTTCCTCCTGTTCTCAGAGGTAAGCATGTGGCACTGGATAGATCACTTGTCTTTTTAAATTACATCTGTGTATTCAGATGAGCTAGAAAGGAAGGAGATGCTGCAATTGTTTTTGAACAGTACTCTACAATTAAAGATGGCAGTTTTAGGTCCTTGACACCAAGACAGCGCTTGTTAATAGTCTTCAAGACCCCTGGGGCTCCCGCAGGGAATCTCAGAGTCAGCTCAGCGCTTGTTCAGAGGCCTCGGCAATTGAACAGGAGAGATTGTGAAAGCCGGGGGTTCTTTGAGGCGTTAACTCTGTGTTCTACTTTTTACAAAGTGTGAATCTGTGCCTCCCTCTCAGAGAGAAAAAGCAGCAAAAATTGTTCCCATTGAGACGGGAGTTTTTTTGAGCCAGAGGACTGGAATTCTAGTTAGGTAAAGCAGAACAGAGTATTAATAACAGTTAAATGCAGAGACCCTGGAGCCAGATTCACATCCCCAGCTCTAATGTTCATTAGTTCTCTGACCCTGAGCCAGGTTTTTAATTTCTACATCTCAGGTTCCTGACCTGTAATATGAGCATAATAATAATATAAATGGCTACCTTTAGAGAGCTCTTATGAGGGTCAGGAGAATCTATGTATACAAGCACAGCACTTAAAATAGAGCCTGCCCCACTGAAAGTGATAAATGTAAAGACTTATCTGGTTTTGCTATTCATAACGTCAACTGATACTGGTTTTGCTTTGGGTTTTTTGTTTTTTTTTTTTTAGTTCAACTTTTTAAATTTTGAGATATAAGCTCATATGCATGTGCAAGATATAACACAGAGAGAGCCCGTGCACCACATGTCGGGTTATCCCAACGATAACATCTTACAAAACTGTAGCAACTATAGCGCAATACCAGAAGCAGGAAATTGACATTGATACATTTCAGGCACAGGACACTTCCATCACCACAAAGATCCTCTGTGGTCATCCTGCTTCCCTCTCTCCCTCTCCTTTTCCCTTTCCCTAGGCACTCACTAATCTGTGGTCCATTTCTGTGATTTTCTTATTTTAAATGAGTGTGATATAAATGGAATTACATAGTATGTAACATTTTGGGTTTAGCTTTTTTCACTTGGCATAATTCCCTGGAGATTCATTCAAGTTGTTGTGGGTACGATACTGGCTTCTTGAGTCATTTCTTTTTTTGGTGCAAGTGTACTCATCTGTAAAATAGGAATGAAGACCCCAGTTCTGCGAAGCTGATAACAAGATTAGATGAAAGGTAGGGAAAGTGTTGGATGATAAGCAGGTATTCTTAACAGACTGAAGACTCCTACAGTAAAGATAAAGCTGTTGTTACTATTTTCTGAGTACTTACTTTATACCAAACACCATGCCAAGTCTTTTCCATGTATAATTCCACTTCATCCTCATATCCTCTCTATAAAACTGCTTCCTTTAGCGCCCTTACATTATAAATGGAGAAACAAGGGATTACACTTGCCTGGGATTTCATAAGTAGCATGGAATGAAAGTAGGAAATCAAATCCATCTTGATCTAGCTACTGTGCCAGACCTCTTAAAAACTCAATTGTCAGCATCTGCTGACTATAGCCATCCCCTCTGTCAAAGGACAAATGTGTGTTTTGGAAGAAAGTAACTTGTTTTTCTGAATATTTTAGATTGTAGTATATTATCTTTTTAAATTGTTGGACTCTTCTATTCTGAAAAGTAAAACCAAAATGCTGAAAGGATCTTATAAGTTATGTGGTTTATCACTCGCATTTAGACTTTACAGATGAGATGACTAATGGTCATATTTGTTGAATCATTTGTCTTGGGTTCAGACTAGTTCGTGAAAAACACAATGTCACTAGTTAGACAAAGGATTTCCATCTTCTGATTTGCAGTCTGACATCTTGGCATCATCCTAGACTATCTCGCACTCAAGAACTGGGATCTTTTCAGTCTAACAGAAATGTTCTGCCTAATCTAAGGAGGAAGACAACGATTCCGAACCCCACACAGGGAATGAACTCCCTGCCTCGGTCTCTAGTGCTCCGCCTGGAATATCAGCTGTATTAGGATTCTTGTTCTGTTTTCTTCCCTTTCTTCACAGTGCCTTGAACAGTGCTTGGCACCAGGTATTCAATAAATATTTTTTGAATGAACAGGAAGAATAAGGAACCAATGAATGCTCTAAGATCCTAAATGTGAGATGGGTCTAGATACCTACAGGTAGCCTTTGACTGGAAAAGAGCCTTTAAGCTGGAGGTAAGAGCAGGTAGGGAGGCCCAGAGGGCTTGTGGGAGCCAAGGTTCACAGAGGGCCTAAGAGGCCAAGTGGAGGATGTCAACTGTTTACTGGAAGACAATGATCTTTGGAAACCATTCTAAAGAGTCTGGGGGTTGTTTTATAAACAGTGGAGATGAAGGTCTGTGAGCAAGGACAGGGTTATCAAAATATAGTGTGTGTGTGTGTGTGTGTGTGTGTGTGTGTGTGCAGCTGGTCAGTTCGGGTCTGACTCCCAGGTACTGTAGCCCGCCAGGACCTTCTACCCGTGGAATTTTCCAGGCAAGAACACTGAAGCAGACTGCCATTTCCTACTCCAAGGAATCTTTCCAACCCAGGGATCAAACCTGCATCTCTTGCATCTCTTGCACTGGCAGGAAATTCATTAGATTATAATACTTTATATGGCACTTAATTATGTAATACAGTCATTAAGTTCAGAAGGAGTTAAAGATGGATGAGGGAGACCGGGACCAGCCCATCCATTCACTCTTATTGTCTTCAAAGTGCTTTTCACCTGCTGAAATCTTGTTCATTTATCTGTTTATATATTTACCATCTGGCTCCCTACTAAATTGTCAACTCAGCTCAATGAGGGCCTGGGGACCTTGCCTCACTTGTTCATAGCTTGTCCCTAGTACATAGCATAGGGCTTGACATATGGTCCACGTTCAATACATATTTGTTGAGTGAATTAATTAATCATAGAGGCTTTACAGAGCAGTTGGGATTAGAGCTTAGCCATAAAGGTTACGAATAATCAAACAGAATGGGAAAGGCCATGCCAGACACAAAGACTGTGAATTAAGGCAATCCAGTGAAAATGAGCTTTGAAGAGATGGGGTCAGTGAGGCAGTGGACTGCAAGTGTACATTACCTTTGTATCAGCTTTCTCAGTGAGTAACCTTTTATCTCTTTATCTGTTTAGTATTGCTCTTCTCCCAGTGAACTGTGACCTCCAGCAGAGCAAGCACCATGCTTTTTCATTTTCCACTATATTCTCAGCACAGTGCTTGATAGATAGTAAGCACTTAATATTTGTAAAAGGGAAAGGAGGTCATCAGGTGGGTAGCTGAGTAGATGGGTGGGAAGGTTGGTGTTTAAGTCCAACTATATGAAATTACTAATCTTTATTGGTCAAAAATCATTCATTATTGTTTCTTATGTTTCAACCTGTAATTTCATCCTCCAGAGACTATTCTTATCCATTGCCCTGAGGCAGTGGGTTTCAATCTGTCTTTTGTTTGCTGTTTTGTGTTAATTTGAAGCTGAATAGGTTTCTGATAATGGTATCTCATTGTTGAAAGCACAGCAAGCCATTTGACAAGAAAATGAAAAAGCAATGAAGAATTATTAATAAAACTATCATCCCAATAGTCTTTGAGCTCCATGGTCTGGAATTTCACATGCTAGCCACTATTTCAGAGCATTCATTGTATGCACTTGCATTTAATTATTCTTGCCATAAAAAAATGTGAGCTGCTATGCACATACATCCAATTAAGTAGATATCTGAATGCGGCTGTTAATAACCTTGAAAATTTATTCAGTTAGAGAAGAAGCCCAAATGCTTCTTCTTCTATGTTTTATGCCTCCTTGTTACAGTGCAGGGGGAGGGGCACTGAGCAGGCTGTACCAACCTCGTTTTGATGATTAAAAAGAAACAGATCAAGTTACTTTGCTGGCTGAGCTGGGGCTAGACCAAGGTCCACAGTCTTCGCTGTTTCCAGCTGGGTAATGCGTCTGGATGTCCAGGCAAACCTCTGGGTAGTTCTTTCTACAGGTATTTTCCTGTCTAGAATGACTAGAGACAGCCTGTGCACGCAAGATGGAGGGGCGTTTGGAGACCCTGGCTCTTAATTCAGGCGTCATATGGAAAGGCTCACGATAGCCAGGTCCCTGTCCTAACACTAGAGATTTCCAGGTGGCGCAGTGGTAAAGAATCTGCCTGCCAAGACAGGAGACGCAGGTTCAGTCCTTGGGTCAGAAAGATTCCCTGCAGAAGTGGGGGTGGCAACCTGCTCCAGTACTCTTGCCTAGGAAATCCATGGACAGAGGAGCCTGGTGGGCTATAGGCCATGGGGTCGCAAAGAGTTGGACACGACTGAGCATGCACGGCACACAATGCAATGTCCTGGCACTGCTACCATACTGCTGTGGGATCTGGTATATCACGGCCCCACTGTGGGGCGTGACTTCCCATCTGTACAGTGAGCGGGGGATCAGATGACCCTGACATTCCCTCCCAGCTTCCGGCTTGCACTCAAACTGGAAGTTGCTCAAAAATGTCTGAATACCCAGCTGGTTTAGGGAAGAAGGCACAAAGAAGGAACTGTATCTGAATGTGACCCATGCAAGGATGTGAAGTTCAAGAACTGGGGTGCAATCATTCAACTACCCATTTGACCATGCGTCCACTTCTCTGTCCACCCAAGCAGCAGATATTGTTATATCCAATACAACAGAAGATTTTCACTGTGTATAGAAAGAATCTCCATGAATGGAGAAGACTTTATGGAAGAAGGAAAGACGTGAGCAGTTTAGCCAGGACCTTAGGGTTGTAATAACACTACTCCATCCCTGGAATCAGGCAAAAATGATTTCAAATCTTGTATCTGCACTTAATATCCAGGTAACCTCAGGGAGCTTATTTAACTTCTCTAAGCCTCCATCCCTATCTGTAAAATCGAGGGTTATCAGCAATGCCACCATCATTGGGTAGTTGTGATATTGTAGCTTGAATACTTAGGATAGGACAGGGCAGTCAGTGCTCAATGTTCATTGCTATTATTATTGCAGATGTAGCTTTAATTGTCAGTATGATTAATGCATGTATCCCCTGGGTTGTGTTTTCTAGATTGTAAAGCTGGAGAAGAATGGCATTGGCTACCACTATATCCTTGCAAATCTGGTGAGTAGAGAACACTGCAAGCCCTCAACTGGTGGGGCCATGTTTGGGGCCTGGCTTGCTACTGTGGTCCCTGGCTGGTGGGAATGGTATGAGCGGGACCAGCAATTTGGAGCTTCAGCTGTGCCCCTGCACAGCACGCTTAAGGTGACTCTCTAAGCTTCCTTGTAAGAGATCACGCTGGTGGGCAGGCCTTTATTAGTCATCACAATTCCAGCTTTAATCGACTCTGCCACTTGGCAATAACAACAAAACCACCACATCTTTGAATGGACACAAGATGCTTTAACCTCACTGGTTTTGATTCTCTGTTTTGACATCAATGATAGTTTACTGTTTATAAACACAAGTGTTTAAATCATAAGAATACTAGCACTGACAAGTCTTTAACCAGAAACAGTTTTATGGCCTGAACAATATTATGACAATTTAGTTTTTATTCTCTTTTTTATGTGGCATAGATAAGCTGTCTTTTAAAGAAAATTTTTACTTTCATTTTTATGTACTACAGTTATTTTTATTGGGTGCAATTATTTTTCAGGGTATGAAGACTTGACTCATAAGATAATTTTTGGTACACATTAGATTATTCCTAGTGACATGTACCATTATGAATTTTTTTTGTGGCCATCATTTTGGCAAGTCCTGGGTCATGTTTTCTCGTCTACCCTTTTAAATTATGAGGTTTGAGACTTTCAGTGTTTTGGTTTTTTCCCCCAAAGTCAAATTTAATTTTACTTTGCATTTGTCTTATTTTTAAAGAGCATTATTAAGATGTAATTCTTAATGATGTAATTCTCAGGATGTAAAGCTCATCCATTTAAAGCACACGAGTCAATTCTCTTATGTATATTCACAGAATTATGAAACATCACCACCATCTCATTTTTAAACATCTCCATCATCCCCCAAAAGAAACCCCATACACATTAGCAGTTACTTCCCATTTCCCCCCAAATTCCTCCAGTAATCTACTTTCTATCTCTATGGACTTGCCTGTTCTAGACATTGAAATCACAGAATATCTGGTCCTTTCTGACTGGCTTCTTTCACTTAGCATAATGGTTTCAACATCCATCCATGTTGGTACCACGTATCAGTTCTTCATTCCTTTTTATTGCCAAGTAACATACCATTATATGGATGTATCCCATTTTGTGTAACCACACACCAGCTGATGGACGCTTGAGTTGTTTTCACTTTGTGACTATTATGAATTCTGCTTCTACAAACATTTGTATACAAGTTTTTCTCTTGAGCACAAACCTAGGAGTGAAATCGCTGGGAAACATGGTAACTCTATGGTTGATATTTTGAGGAATGCCAAAAATATTTTGTAAAGTGGTCCTATCTCCCAGCAAATTTTTAATAAATAACAAATTTTGCCATGTGGCAGTTTGAGCATGTCAGATTTCCTTAACGATAGCTTTTTCTACAAAGTTTGATTATTATCCTTGCCTTCTTTATGATTTTATGTGTTTCCTTTAAGATGTGATTTTTTTTAGCTTTTTATCCATAACAAATTATATCACTCAGTTTTAGTCGTGTTATTTGTGGTATTAATTGAATAAGAGATCGATATTTTCCAACTTATCTTTAGAATAAGGATCACTAACAGAACAAAGGCAGAGGGTCTGGGTCTAGTAAAGGTCAAAGTGGTAGGACTGAAAAGTGGGACCAAAATATCTTGCCTAATTCTTAAGCTCTGTCTCTCTCTCTGACTGATCTCCAGCCTCAGACATACTCCTACCTGAACCGTCTTGTCTTTCCCCTTGGAAACTTCCTAGCCTTGGCTGTCTTGGTATTTCATGGTCAGGACTAGAAATAAGGACTTGTTAAGTTTATTAAGGTCTGGTCATTAAATAAATATGTTACTTTTCTCAGAGATACTTGCCTTTTAAATGGATGATAACTATCCAGACACTTTGGGGGGAACCAAGAGTTGCATCCTCAAAAACCATTTGCAAAGATTAAATTGTTGACTTTGTGATGAAAAAAACTCGTGACAACCCTTGAATCTCACTCAGATCCTTAGTCCTAGAAGGGACTTTGGAAGTCAGCTCTAAGTTTCATTTGCTTACAGGGAAACAGTTACTTATGGTCAAATCAGCAACGGGGTATGACTTGGCCAGACTCACACAAGTCAGTGATAGAGCCAGGCCTGGCACCAGGGTTAGCAGGCCTACGCCTTCTCTACTATATCAGGACATCTCTCAGCATAGATCATGTGGTCACCCTGCTGCTTGAGAATACACAGAACAAGGGTTGGGGCATGCATAATCATCTCTCCAGGATAAGTTAGAAATTACACATCAGTGACCTCAAAGCCACCCAAAGACCTCAGGTAATTACATTGCCAGCCTCCATCTGTTGCCAAGTGACCCCTTAGTCACAGCATCACCAAGTCAGCCCTTTGGGTGTCTGCAGCCTTCTGATCTGCATTCTTTTTTTTCTCCCCTGACCTAATGAGCTCTCAAATTCTTACAACTGCCAGCTAATAGGATGCAAATTGCATATACCATCCAAATACAAAAGACTTGCATGTTCCAATAGATTAGTTGATAATTGGGCTTCAAATTACTAATTAATTCAGTTTGAAACATAGTGGAGTATGTGGTGTGTGTGTTTTTCTTCCCCCTTCAGAGGAATCATGCAATTTATAAGATGATAATTTTAGAAATTCTGCCACATAATTAGCCCACTGCTGCATGGAACTGACCCCCTCCTTCAGCATGCTTGTGATTAGGGTGTAATTATAGAGTTAGAAACTAAGGGAGCTTTTGAAAGGTTTAACAAAGGAGGCAGCTTCTTTTTATTTCAAGGTTCTTTCCGTCCCTGTCAGACTGTGTGAGCTTCAAAGAAGCCAACAGCGTTCCTGTAACAGGTCACTTTGGAGGGATGCTTTTCTGGGTTTGGAGGGCTACTGGAAGAGAAGACGGAAGGAGAACCCTGGGTCAGGGAGGAGAGCTTTATAACAGGGAGTCATTAAAAAAAAAAAAAAAAA
>SJYX01018221.1:65936-143505 GCA_006410675.1 Oreotragus oreotragus | reverse complement strand
AAAAAAAAAAAAAAAAAAAAAGAATCTCCATGAATGGAGAAGGCTTTATGGAAGAAGGAAAGATGTGAGCAGTTTAGCCAGGACCTTGGGGTTGTAATAACACTACTCCATCCCTGGAATCAGGCAAAAATGATTTCAAATCTTGTATCTGCACTTAATATCCAGGTAACCTCAGGGAGCTTATTTAACTTCTCTAAGCCTCCATCCCTATCTGTAAAATCGAGGGTTATCAGCAATGCCACCATCATTGGGTAGTTGTGATATTGTAGCTTGAATACTTAGGATAGGACAGGGCAGTCAGTGCTCAATGTTCATTGCTATTATTATTGCAGGTGTAGCTTTAATTGTCAGTATGATTAATGCATGTATCCCCTGGGTTGTGTTTTATAGATTGTAAAGCTGGAGAAGAATGGCATTGGCTACCACTATATCCTTGCAAATCTGGTGAGTAGAGAACACTGCAAGCCCTCAACTGGTGGGGCCATGTTTGGGGCCTGGCTTGCTACTGTGGTCCCTGGCTGGTGGGAATGGTATGAGCGGGACCGGCAATTTGGAGCTTCAGCTGTGCCCCTGCACAGCATGCTTAAGGTGACTCTCTAAGCTTCCTTGTAAGAGATCACGCTGGTGGGCAGGCCTTTATTAGTCATCACAATTCCAGCTTTAATCGACTCTGCCACTTGGCAATAACAACAAAACCACCACATCTTTGAATGGACACAAGATGCTTTAACCTCACTGGTTTTGATTCTCAGTTTTGACATCAATGATAGTTTACTGTTTATAAACACAAGTGTTTAAATCATAAGAATACTAGCACTGACAAGTCTTTAACCAGAAACAGTTTTATGGCCTGAACAATATTATGACAATTTAGTTTTTATTCTCTTTTTTATGTGGCATAGATAAGCTGTCTTTTAAAGAAAATTTTTACTTTCATTTTTATGTACTACAGTTATTTTTATTGGGTGCAATTATTTTTCAGGGTATGAAGACTTGACTCATAAGATAATTTTTGGTACACATTAGATTATTCCTAGTGACATGTACCATTATGAATTTTTTTTGTGGCCATCATTTTGGCAAGTCCTGGGTCATGTTTTCTCGTCTACCCTTTTAAATTATGAGGTTTGAGACTTTCAGTGTTTTGGTTTTTTCCCCCAAAGTCAAATTTAATTTTACTTTGCATTTGTCTTATTTTTAAAGAGCATTATTAAGATGTAATTCTTAATGATGTAATTCTCAGGATGTAAAGCTCATCCATTTAAAGCACACGAGTCAATTCTCTTATGTATATTCACAGAATTATGAAACATCACCACCATCTCATTTTTAAACATCTCCATCATCCCCCAAAAGAAACCCCATACACATTAGCAGTTACTTCCCATTTCCCCCCAAATTCCTCCAGTAATCTACTTTCTATCTCTATGGACTTGCCTGTTCTAGACATTGAAATCACAGAATATCTGGTCCTTTCTGACTGGCTTCTTTCACTTAGCATAATGGTTTCAACATCCATCCATGTTGGTACCACGTATCAGTTCTTCATTCCTTTTTATTGCCAAGTAACATACCATTATATGGATGTATCCCATTTTGTGTAACCACACACCAGCTGATGGACGCTTGAGTTGTTTTCACTTTGTGACTATTATGAATTCTGCTTCTACAAACATTTGTATACAAGTTTTTCTCTTGAGCACAAACCTAGGAGTGAAATCGCTGGGAAACATGGTAACTCTATGGTTGATATTTTGAGGAATGCCAAAAATATTTTGTAAAGTGGTCCTATCTCCCAGCAAATTTTTAATAAATAACAAATTTTGCCATGTGGCAGTTTGAGCATGTCAGATTTCCTTAACAATAGCTTTTTCTACAAAGTTTGATTATTATCCTTGCCTTCTTTATGATTTTATGTGTTTCCTTTAAGATGTGATTTTTTTTAGCTTTTTATCCATAACAAATTATATCACTCAGTTTTAGTCGTGTTATTTGTGGTATTAATTGAATAAGAGATAGATATTTTCCAACTTATCTTTAGAATAAGGATCACTAACAGAACAAAGGCAGAGGGTCTGGGTCTAGTAAAGGTCAAAGTGGTAGGACTGAAAAGTGGGACCAAAATATCTTGCCTAATTCTTAAGCTCTGTCTCTCTCTCTGACTGATCTCCAGCCTCAGACATACTCCTACCTGAACCGTCTTGTCTTTCCCCTTGGAAACTTCCTAGCCTTGGCTGTCTTGGTATTTCATGGTCAGGACTAGAAATAAGGACTTGTTAAGTTTATTAAGGTCTGGTCATTAAATAAATATGTTACTTTTCTCAGAGATACTTGCCTTTTAAATGGATGATAACTATCCAGACACTTTGGGGGGAACCAAGAGTTGCATCCTCAAAAACCATTTGCAAAGATTAAATTGTTGACTTTGTGATGAAAAAAACTCGTGACAACCCTTGAATCTCACTCAGATCCTTAGTCCTAGAAGGGACTTTGGAAGTCAGCTCTAAGTTTCATTTGCTTACAGGGAAACAGTTACTTATGGTCAAATCAGCAACGGGGTATGACTTGGCCAGACTCACACAAGTCAGTGATAGAGCCAGGCCTGGCACCAGGGTTAGCAGGCCTACGCCTTCTCTACTATATCAGGACATCTCTCAGCATAGATCATGTGGTCACCCTGCTGCTTGAGAATACACAGAACAAGGGTTGGGGCATGCATAATCATCTCTCCAGGATAAGTTAGAAATTACACATCAGTGACCTCAAAGCCACCCAAAGACCTCAGGTAATTACATTGCCAGCCTCCATCTGTTGCCAAGTGACCCCTTAGTCACAGCATCACCAAGTCAGCCCTTTGGGTGTCTGCAGCCTTCTGATCTGCATTCTTTTTTTTCTCCCCTGACCTAATGAGCTCTCAAATTCTTACAACTGCCAGCTAATAGGATGCAAATTGCATATACCATCCAAATACAAAAGACTTGCATGTTCCAATAGATTAGTTGATAATTGGGCTTCAAATTACTAATTAATTCAGTTTGAAACATAGTGGAGTATGTGGTGTGTGTGTTTTTCTTCCCCCTTCAGAGGAATCATGCAATTTATAAGATGATAATTTTTAGAAATTCTGCCACATAATTAGCCCACTGCTGCATGGAACTGACCCCCTCCTTCAGCATGCTTGTGATTAGGGTGTAATTATAGAGTTAGAAACTAAGGGAGCTTTTGAAAGGTTTAACAAAGGAGGCAGCTTCTTTTTATTTCAAGGTTCTTTCCGTCCCTGTCAGACTGTGTGAGCTTCAAAGAAGCCAACAGCGTTCCTGTAACAGGTCACTTTGGAGGGATGCTTTTCTGGGTTTGGAGGGCTACTGGAAGAGAAGACGGAAGGAGAACCCTGGGTCAGGGAGGAGAGCTTTATAACAGGGAGTCATTAAAAAAAAAAAAACAAAGAAAGAAAAACCCTGCTTTTTGTCCAGACACCATCCTCGGCAGCTTGTGATTTGGGGCAATCACCAGCACTCAGTTCCCTCACTGAGAATAATAGTTCCTATTCTATATGCTTATAGAGTCACTGGGGAAGGCTAGCATGTTGCTGAATGCCACCATGCCTAGAAAAAGTTAAATTGCTCTACATAGTGGGGAATCCTTGCTTCATACGTAAATGTGCCCATCTGAACATACTCACATGTTGTATCTATATGTGTATGTGCATGTATGCTGCTGCTGCTGCTAAGTCACTTCAGTCGTGTCCGACTCTGTGTGACCCCATA
This sequence comes from Oreotragus oreotragus, assembly GCA_006410675.1. Taxonomy (NCBI): domain Eukaryota; kingdom Metazoa; phylum Chordata; class Mammalia; order Artiodactyla; family Bovidae; genus Oreotragus; species Oreotragus oreotragus. The sequence continues at coordinate 139,738 of SJYX01018221.1, read as the reverse complement.
GACGGCAGCCCACCAGGCTCCCCCATCCCTGGGATTCTCCAGGCAAGAATACTGGAGTGGGTTGCCATTCCCTTCTCCAAATGTGCATGTATATGCCTCTGCATATATATGCTGATATATGCATTCTTATTTTATATGTGATAGGATAGATGTATATTTATATTTCCAGAGTGTTGGGATGTCCATAAAGTGAACTTGAGTGCATGCTCAGTCGCTCAGTCGTGTCCAACTCTTTGCAACACTATGGAATGTAGCGCGCCAGGCTCCTTTGTCCATGGGAATTCCCAGGCAAGAATACTGGAGTGGGGTGCCATAGAAATTGGTGAACTGTACAATTACTACTTAAAGAAGCTCCTGGGTCCTGGAATCCCCTGGAGGACCAAGCTCTCCTGTCTGGCTGTCAGTCCTCCTCCAAACCCAGCCCTGACTCAGCTTTTACTCACTACTCTGAGACTGTGATCAAAGCAGACAGCTACCAGCCAGAGCTCTCCAGTTATAGCTAGCTCTTCTCTCTATAATGCATCAGCAGCAAATCTTAGAACAAACTAGTATTTCTCAAAAGAAAGATATGTGGCCCCCTAGAAACACTGAGCTAATGATTAAATTTTTCAGTCCACTGGGACTGCAAACAAGAGTACTCACAGCATGAGACAAATGATCAGATAATTAATACTGATGATTTGAGTTTCATTGAGATAAATAAGCACAACATTTTAAAATTCTTGCAGAGAACTAGCATACCCCTGAGAATTTATAAAGGGTTCCCAGTTTGAGAAGCACTGAAAGACTGAAGGTATTGGTTGTCTTTCAATGTGGAGCATTTGGTGCTGTCTAGGGCATTCATGGGCTTCCCAGGTGGCTCAGATGGTAAAGTGTCTGCCAGCAACGCGGGAGACCTGGGTGTGATCCCTGGGTAAGGAAGATCCCCTGGAGAAGGAAATGGCAACCCACTCCAGTACTCTTGCCTGGAAAATTCCATGGACGGAGGAGCCTGGTAGGCTACAGTCCACAAGGTCGCAAAGAGTCAGACATTGACTAAGCAACTTCACTTTCACCTTTCAGAGCATTTATAACAATAATAATAATAACAGCAATTCCTCTCATTTTTATACTAATGTGACATTTTAGCATACATCACATCCCACAGTACCCTTATGAAATAAGCAAGGTAGACTCTATCACCCCATTTTACAGAAGAGAGAACTGAGGCTCCAAGATGTTACATGACTGAGCTACAGAGGAGGAAGGCAAGCACTACTGGTCAATGGAGTTTGGCTCTCAGGAACCTGACAAAAACCAAGTGATGTTATCCTAAGAATAGGATGACCAGGCTAAACTTATGCCAGACCACTGGAGCCACTGAACTAGACTGCCTTACAACCCTAATAAATAACTACAACAATAATAACAACAGTGATAACTCAGCTATTCACTAAGTGATTGCTACAGTCTAAATACTATAAGTGATAACTATTAAATCTTCATAATAGTCCTCGAGGTTGATAAAAACCCCATTTATCAAATGAAGAAACCAAGGTTTAGAAAATAAGCTTTCTGGTCACTAAATTTATAAAGTCATGGAGCCAGTTTCCCAGCTACTAAATCGATAAAGTCATAGAGCCAAGCTTCCCCCGCAGGACTACAGAACTCCCAAATTCATGTTCTTACACGGTGCCAATATGACTGCTGAGCATGAGGAGGGGGGTCAGGTACAGGGGGAGGATGGGCTCTTGACTAGAGGGCTTGAGTTTAAATCTTGCTACAATTGCAGCAATAGATCTGGAATTCAGACTCAAGCTCTCAAATCCCCATTTCATTTTGCACTGGACATTGATGGAATTTTATTATAATTATACAGTTGGTTCTTCACATCAATGGGTTCTATATCCATGGATTCAACCCACCACAGGTCAAAAATATTTGAAAAAAAAAAAATCCAGAAGTTTCCAAAATGCAAAACTTGCATGTGCTATATATTGGCAAATATCTACCTAGCATTTATATGGTATTTCCAGCTAGTGACATAGCATTTACATTTTATCAGGTATTATAAGTAACCTAGAGATGGCTTAAAGTATTCAGGAGAATGCACATATATGCGCAGGTTATATGCAAATATTATGACATTTTACTTAAGGGATTTGAGAATCTGCAGATTTTGGTGTTTTCAGGGGTTCCTCAACCAACCTCCCATGGATACTGACTGCAATTTCTAGTGCACAAAAGCTGAAGGAAACACAAACTGAGGACAGGTCATTCCACGTCTTATTGGGGTATCTAGGGACCAGGGTGTCAGACATTTCCACCACTTGGTTGCAGATGACCTCCTGTGAAATGTTAGAGTTAGAAGTAGCTCTGGTCCATGTGGCAGCTCATCCAAGATTCAGCTCCACGCTGCTGTCCCTCTGCTGTATGAGTCCAGAGGAGGTGCTCTTTCATCTCCTTGCTCCCCTGTGCAGAGAAATCTATCTACGCCTTCTATAAGGCCAAGTGCGGCTGCTTTCTTCTGCCCACGTCATCTCAATACATGTTCATGTTTGGTTTCTGTGTCGTTTCTTTGGTTAGGAAGGTAGTGCAGTAGTTGGGGAGAGTGGCTCTGGGTCAGACAGACCTGGGTTTGAATTCTGGGTTTATATTTATTAGCTGTGTGGAGTTCAGGGAAAGCAATGGCACCCCACCCCAGTACTCTTGCCTGGAAAATCCCATGGACGGAGTAGCCTGGTGGGCTGCAGTCCATGGGGTCGCTAACAGTCAGACAGACTGAGCGACTTCACTTTGACTTTTCTCTTTCATGCATTGGAGAAGGAAATGGCAACCCACTCCAGTATTCTTGCCTAGAGAATCCCAGGGATTGGGGAGCCTGGTGGGCTGCCATCTATGGGGTCACACAGAGTCGGACACGACTGAAGTGACTTAGCAGCAGCAGCAGCAGCATCATCTACCTCCACATGGGCTATCATGTGAGTTAAATGAAGTAATCACTTTATAAGTCTTCATAGTTTTGGTTGGCCCCCCAAAAACACTCAATAAATGTTAACAATTACCACCATCATAATCACTGTAATCACCATCATCATTATCATTTGGAGGGGGAAGAAAACACAGTATCTGGGAACAGGATACCATCCTTGAGGTCCCTCAACCCCCTTCTAGACTAAATCTCATCCACCACTATAATAATAGTGGTAATAATATTAATAATTGATAATATAATATTATACTTATATGATATAAATATATATAATTACATTATATTATAATAATGTAATAATTATGGTAAAATAATAATAATAGAATTACAATAATACCTTCCTTCCTGTTTGTCCGTAAGCTCCTGGAGGAAGGAATTTGCCTTTCTCGCTGATGAATTTCCAGTTCACCAGGCAAAATGAGCTTCATGTAATGGTGTTCTTTAAAAAGTCACCGAATGAATGAATGAGTGAGTGAAATGACTTCTCAGGAAATAAACAATGCTGGTATCCATTTACCACATGAATTTAAAGGCAAATACCTTGTGTCTTGCTAAAAGAAGCAGAGATCAATGGTAGACTATAAGTACAGCTATGAATATGCAAATGACTCAGAGGGCAGCTAAACCACTTCCCATAAAAGGCCAGACTCTTCCTCTACAATGTCCTTAACAGAAGCACATCCATCTGGTTCCTGCTCGAATAACACCCACTGATAGGGAATTGTGTATTTGAAACCACCTACCCTGCTTGCTCCTGGCATTTGCTCCTCTAGCCTGGATGCCCCTCATCTTTGCATCCCCCCAGTGCCTTCTCACAGGGCATGGTTCTAACAGCGCACCAAAGGAACATCAAACATGAACCAAGCACATCTTCCACTGTACCAGCCTCATACCAGCAGCACTAAGAAGCATGTGGCTTCACTTTTGTCCTGGAAACAACTTAGCTTTGTCTTCCAGCTAGGATATATAAGTAAAGTTTGTAAAGAACGCCAGAGAAAAATCACAAAATAAATACAAATTTTTAAAAAGAGGGACAAGTAGGGAAACGAGGATCGAACCTTCCGAGCTGTACATTACCCTAACCTACTGCCAAAATTGGCACTTAAGGGGTCTGTCCCTCCTGATGCTAAGCTGATGTGTACATGCAATTCTCTGATTCTCCGCCCTCGGTCACTCTGACTTAGAATCTCCAAGCCTGTGTGTCTTCTGATTAGAAGGTTCTTCCTTGCACTCTTCACCCAACCAAAGCCTCCTATTCTTTCAGCTTCTGTGTTTCCACTGGGAAGCCTTCCCTGAGTTCCAGGGCCAGGTTCTGTCCTACTTATTCTGCTCTGTAATTACATGGGTAACACTGGTCTTTCTCACTAAACTTTAACGAAAACAAGAATCAAGTGTATCTTATTCTCTGCTGTATCCCTTTGTCCCGTATGTGCTTGGCAATATTAGATATAGATGATTGAATGAATGAACTAGAATATTCCTTTCCCCATCCTGCTAGGTTTCAAATTTAATGCTATGTTTGACTTTTCATTCCTTTTTCACCAAGCATTCAGAGGGTGCCTACTCTTTGGGAGCCCCTGAGAATGCTTAAGCTAGTGTTTTATTAAAAAAGTAGGCTGATCCTTCTTAGACAGAAAGGTTTTGATCATGTGAAAGGGAGACACTGTTGATTTCAAGTCTGCCAGGAACTCCAGGCATAAGCCCCTTCATGGGCCTAGATGGCATATTAAAAAGCAGAGCCATCACTTTGCCAACAAAGTTCCATATAGTCAAGCTGTGGTTTATCCACTAGTCAGGTACAGATGTGAGAGCTGGACTACAAAAAGGCTGAGCGCTGAAGAATTGATGCTTTTTAACTGTAGTGTTGGAGAAGACTCTTGAAAGTCCCTTGGACAGCCATGAGATCAAAGCAGTCAATCCTAAAGGAAATCAACCCTGAATATTCACTGGAAGGACTGTTGCTGAAGTTGAAGCTCCAATACCTTGGTTACCCAATGCGAAGAGCCAACTTACTGGAAAAGACCCTGATGCTGGGAAAGGGTGAGGGCAAGAGGTGAAGTGGGTGGCAGAGGATGGGATGGTCAGAGAGCATCACCGACCTGATGGGAACCAATTTGAAGAGACTCTAGAAGATAGTGGAGGACAGAGGAGCCTGGTAGGCTGCAGTCCATGGAGTCGCAGAGTCAGACGCGACTTGGAGACTAAACAGTAGCAACAGGTAGGCATAAGGGCATAATCCTCAGGCTGGATTTTTAACTGGCCTTTGGCTCTTGCTCTGAGGTGGCAGACAGAACAAAGTTAACATTAAGGGAGATTCTGGAAGACCAACCAATACCAGGCCAGATACTATACTTCTTTAACCATGCTTCGACAGCGTAGTCTAGGGGCCCCCTGACTTTCTGCCACAAAGTGTCAGCATTTTATCCTAAACCCCCAGACTGTGAGACCCCAACAACCTTTTCAAATAATTTGTCAACAGTGGACTTGTGTTTGGGGGATATGTCTGATTGTGCGTTTGAAGGTATCGAAGTATATAGGTGCCAGCCCCTCTTCTTTCAAATGTACTTGGATAAGGGTTAACACTAGAGGCTTTTTTCTTTTTTTCAATTCAAATGATGTTTTAGCTGTTTTAAGCACAGCTGCAATGTCTTATTGACTTGGCAGGAACCAGATAAGCCTGTGCTATGAGGGATTATATAGGGCGAGAACACATTCAAGTTCCAGTCGGTTAAAGTGGCTAAAATAGGAAAATCTGAACACTGTATGCAGAGACATGGTTATTTGAGGACAGAACAAAGTCCTCATCTCAGGAATATTCCATGAACTCGCATATCTCCATATTCATGTGCACACACCTGTGTGATCACAGAATTGTAGATCAAAGCTGAAAAGCCCTTAAGAGAAAAATCAACTGGCTCAGAAGTTTCCAAACTTTTTAGTTTAAAGCTCTATTTTCAAATGGAATCTTGGGGAGAACCCCGGTATGTGAAACAGATAAAAAAGCAAAGCTGCTTTGCTGGTAGAGGGAGGGTAGGAATCTAGAACCCCATTCTTCTCCCTTCCCCCTAATTCAACATGGGAGACTCTAAAACGCCAACAGCCTGGGACAACAGTTGGAAAGATCACTCACTGATCTAGCCAAGGGCCTCACTGTGCAGATCAACAATCTAGTGCCTGGATCAACATCACCCCAAAAAAGTCAATAACAAAAGTCTTTAGTCCACAAGATGTAAGTTTAGAGGGTGAGAGATGAAGGATGGAAACTTACGAGGAAACCATGAGAAGGAGGAGTGAAGACATTATTGTTTATTGCTTCACTCCTTGTTGTGAATTAAGCCGTCCACCCGCTCCAGGTGCTGTGCTATGGATACTGGTAGAGACTCTGAGAGAGAGAAATAAAGAACCGTGAGGTTCAAAACCCAAGAACCAGCACACATTGAAATTTTCAGAGACGTGGATGAACCTAAAGACTGTCATACAGAGTGAAGTAAGTCAGGAAAAACGAGCGTCATATATTAACAGGAATATGTGGAAGCTGGAAAAGTGGTATAGACGATCCTATTTGAAAAAGAGAAATAAAGACACATGTAGAGAACAAAGGTATGGATACTGGGTGGGGGCTGGGGGAGGAATGGATTGGGAGATTGGCATTGGCATATATACACCACTATGTATAAAACAGGTAACTAATGAGAACCTGCTGCATAGTATAGGCAGTTCTGCTCGGTGCTCTGCTGCTGCTGCTAAGTCACTTCAGTCGTGTCCGACTCTGTGTGACCCCATAGACGGCAGCCCACCAGGCTCCCCCATCCCTGGGATTCTCCAGGCAAGAATACTGGAGTGGGTTGCCATTTCCTTCTCCAATGCATGGAAGAGAAAAGTGAAAGTGAAGTCGCTCAGTCTGTCCGACTGTTAGCGACCCCACAGACTGCACCCCACTAGGCTACTCTGTCCATTGGATTTTCCAGGCAAGAGTACTGGGGTGGGGTGCCATTGCCTTCCCCTCGGTGCTCTGTGGTGACCTAAATGGGAAGGAAACCCCAAAAAGAGGGGATACATGTATAGGTATGACTGATTCACTCTGCTGTACAGTCGAAACTGACAGAACATTGTAAAGCAACTACAAGCCAATTTTAAAAAAGAGTTGGAGACTAACACCCAGGTCTCCTACTGCTAATTCCTTCTTATTAATAGTATAGAGATGCAAGCCATTCCAAGGGCTTCGTTCACTGCAGGACAGGAGATAAATGAATCAGACAGACTGGTGATGAGGAGGCAGGATGTACAGTGGTTAGAAAGTAAGCACAGAGTCTTGTCACTTGCTATGACTGTGGTCTCTGCCCCTCACGAGCTATGTTATATTGGGCAGAAGCTACTGCATTCGTTTAAGACTGTTTTCTAATCTGCAATGTGGAAATGATAAAAGTACCTGCTTCACAGCATTATTCCAAGGATCATATGAGATCATACAAATAAAGCTCTCAGTATAGTGCCTAGTACACAGTTCAGGTCTTATACGTGTTAGGCGCTGTGACTGTCATCATTATTATTTTAATCCAAGTCTGACTCCCATGACTTCTGTCCATTGGTCGGTTCTGGCTTACCTTAAAGAACAAATATTCCCGCCTCCCCGAAAGCCCTTCTGGGATTGGAATACATCCTTCACTTCCCCTCCTAGTCTTTCATTATTTTCAGGTTGAACATCCCCACTTTTTAAAAGCATTTCTAATGTAACGAGATTTTTTGAACTATACTTTCCTATAACTATCCTCTCTATGGAGCTGTCATCTAAGAATTTACCTGACAGTCTGGGGAAACTTGCCATGTTCAGCTTGTGCCACTCAGAGGACAATGTGCAAGTTCTTCAATTTGTTCTAATCTTATCTCTTCTAGATCTCAGGTGGATGAGATGGAAGGAGTTTTCTTTCCACCTCCCAGGGCTTGTTAAAAGTCCTTCTCTTTGGCCCCTTTCTCTTAACAATGCTGGCTGTTCCCTCCTCCATCTAATGGGAGTGGTGTCAGCCCAAGCAGGATGATGAGGGCTGAGCAGCTTGTCTGTGACCCCTTGAAAGCACCCCAGAGAGAAAGGAAATCTGGCTTTGAAGATAAAGTTTTTTATCTTTTGAAAGCTGCATCCCTATACACCTGCCTCCGGTGGACTCAGGGGTCTTGCCTGACCCAGTGCCTGGTTTTGTTTTTTTGTTTTTTTTTTTACTTTGTATTTTGTATTGGGGTATAGCCAATTTACAATGTTGTGACAGTTTCAGGTGAAGAGCAACGGATTCAGCCATACATGCACGTGTATCCATTCTTTCCCAACTCCCCTCCCCCCCAGATTGCCACATAACATTGAACAGAGTCCCATGTGCCATATAGTAGTTCTTTGTTGGTTATCCATTTTAAATATAGCAGTGTGGACATGTCCATCCCAAACCCCCAGGGCCTGATTTTCAAGTAGTTGTTAACACCTAACCTCTTTGGACTGCATCATAGTGATGACGGTAAACATGATAATAATAGCTAAGATTTATTAAATGTTTACTTTGTGCCAGACACCGCTCTAAATATTTATACACCCTTTTTAAAAAAATCTTGTACCAATTCTATGCTGTAGGTGCTATTATATCTGCATTTGGAAGACCAGAGAGTTAAGCCTCAGAGAGCTTAAATAATCAGTAAGCACACATCCTCAAGATGTTTTGTTTCCAGGCACACATAATAATTAAAAGTCATAATGATAGCCCAGAGCCTCCCCACCATCCTCAAAGCATTTTCTAAATCTTTACAGCAACATGAAAGTACATCTAATATAGTTCTGGTGTTAAACATCTCTTTTGGATATCATAATTATTTGACATGCCTTTTTGTGCTAATGCTTTGAAAATTATCATTGAGATATGATAGATGGAATGACTGTCTTAACTGGTTTAATTAATTGAGCACTTCCTCCCCTCCCCCAGTCATGCTATTCTAACAGCTGGTCCCCACTGCACTGCCTCCTACAATGAGTGCTTAGGGAACATAGATTCTAACCCCAGCTCACACTCTAACCAGCCTACAATTTGAGGCCAATAGTCTCCTCTCTGGACAACAAGGGGTTTGACGTGATCTCTAACATCTTTCCTTCCGGCATCAGTAAACCTAAACTGTGGACTATGGGTCAAATTCAACCATTTCCTGGCTTTGTTTAGCCAGGAATGATTTTTACACGTTTAAATTACTAGAAAAAAAAAAGAAAAGAAAAGAAAAGCAGTATTTCATGACATATGAAAATTATGTGAAATTCAAGTTTCAGTGTTCATGAATACACTTGGGGGTGGAGGGGACACAACCATGCTATTTCATTTTCTATTATCTAGGCCTGCTTTCATGCTCTAATAGCTGCACTGAATAGTTATGACAGAAACAACATGATCCGTAAGCCTAAAAAATTCACAATATGACCACTTATCCAAAAAAAAAAAATTTATTTTAATTTTTTTTATCTATACCAGGCTGACTCCTGGTATGGGTATGGAGTAGGTGGGTACTAAAAAACTTCATATAAACCAGAGGCTTGAGAAACATCTAACCAATCTGTAACCCCTCTTTGGCAGAGTGAGACCTCTGTTCTAGGCTATTAACTGTCAGCCACGCTGTCTGAGCTTCTTCGTCCCTCTTTATCTGGGGCAATCTGGAAACCCCATCCTAAAGCTACGTTCCTGTGTTCCTCGGCTGGCAAAGCAGTGTACCACACAGATGAAGAAGACAGATTTGATAGCTGGACCACAGCTGGAATCCTTGCTTCTGGGGGATCTCTGGGTGGGAGGAGGGGGTGGGTTCCAGAGGTCTTTGAACCACAGCTCCTCACATGTGAAATTGGGACAGATACTCTTTTATGCAAATGAGTCCCCGGCGCCTATGTGCATGTTCACCCCTCAGGGCTGTTTGGGGGGATTAAATAGGATTATGTACATAAAGCATTTAATAGAATGCCTGGCTCAGGAAAAGAGCTTGGGGAATGTTTAATAAATCCAAAGGTGACTGCTGATGGATTATTTCATTTTTCAACTTTAAATGACAACAACTTGAGAATTCTCAAAGAGCTATATAAATGAAGTTACATGATGCACAAGAAATGCCAGTTTCACCATTGTTGTCCTATCTGTCATCCTTAGGAACAATGTTTCTAAAGCTATGTTTCAGTAGAATATTTAATGGCACCAGTGTTCTTTAATTCTAGGCCAAGAGAGAACAACTTAAGCAGGGCTCCCTTAATAGACCATATCAACCCATGCAATGACTTCTCTTCCCTGTTTCCCACTGACACTCCCTCTCCCACTTTCCAGGGACTTACAGATGATTCTGAGCCAGTAAGGCACATCAGAATTATCTGGGGATCTATTTTTATTTTTCAGTAGTACTAAAAAGAAAACACATTCACATGGTTATAAAAAAGAAAAAATTATTATGGAAGGTTATAAAAAAAAAAGCAAATACCTAATCTCTCTAATCTCATACTTCTTAGAAAAAAGTATTTTAAACATTTGCTGTTTGGTGATTCTAGTAGTTCCCTCTACACACTTCTATGTAATTTGTCTATGTCTCTTTGCCTTGCTTTATCAACTTTCATCCCACGTGTGGCTCCTCAGTTGAAAAAAGAGATGAACCACTTCATACTGTTTTCCGCATCCTGTCCTCAATGTTCACTAGTCATGCTATTATTTGGAATTCTTCTAACTAGTCCCTTTATAATATGTTTTACCTTGATTTTTGATTGACCGGCATTGTTGTCGTTTAGTCGCTAAGTCACGTGACTCTTCTGCCTCTGTCTGTGGAATTTTCCAGGCAAGAATACTGGAGTGGGTAGAGATTCCTTTCCGACCATTTCCTTCTCCAGGGGATCTTCCCAACCCAGAGATCAAACCTGTGTCTCCTGCATCGCTGGCAGATTCTTTACCACTGAGCCACTTGACCAGCATTAGAGCTTTATAGAGATATCTGGTTTCCTCTCCAGAGTTCCTGCATGATAACCACGAGGAATGGGTATTATGCAGAACCTCTCTCATGTATTGTGATGGGTCCCTCTCTATCCTAAGAGCCTGTTCATTTGCACTTGAATGAAAATGATAGTCAAACCATTCTGTCCCCCATTCATCAGGAAGGAGCACATGGGACAGTGTGAAATGTCACCGAGGAACCACAGAAGTAGACAGGGACACAGTGATCTAACAGCTCCAGGAGCTCACTTATCACCGAGGCTTCTCTGAGATGATAAACAGTCACTTTGTGAAGAACAGCATCCAGTACAGTGCTGGACGGACACTGAGAGGCATCTGGGTTTAGAAGAGCTGAATTCTCATACTGAATAACTTGAACAGAGCATTTTGTGGATTCATTTCATTTCATTCACTAGTCACAGCATACAGAGCAATAGACTCCATATTTGGGGGCATGTTATAAAACAGGCAAAATGACTCAGAGTGCTTAAAATCAGACTTCATCATTTAATCTTTAATATAACACAATTAGCAATGTTGCATCCTTTTATAATATTATATAATTAATAGCACAGATAAAGCAAAAGGTACTCATTACCAAATATTACCCCCTAAGGTTTTTTTAAACAAAATGACAAAGAAAATTAGAAAATGATTTAATTAAACCATGTTTAATGAGCATGCTCAGGGGACTAGAGTGGGTGAGTTGAATTTCCCAGCTGACTGGTAGGCAAATATTTCACACCTTTATTTCATCTTCTTAGTCAAGAACAGTTTTCTCTATTGGAATGGTCTGTTTTCTTGCATTATGGAGAGATCAAGTCCAGTAGCTATAAGAGACTGCTTTAATCTTCATGATTAAAGATACTATGGAGATTCAAGATCACCATTCAAGCATGAAATCTTCCATGAGGAGAAGGCGAGGACGTCTTCTACTAGGTGAATGCGTGTTGATGCCAAGTTATTCCCTCATTTTGTGTCTTCCCTAACAGTATAGATAAGAGCTTATTTTATCATTCTTTGTCCCTTCTTTCTCAGGGGAGCTGAGAAGTTCAGGTAGAGGTCCCATCAGTTTGATTGGAAATAACTTCAGGTCTGGCTCCAGTCACCTTGCAGTCAGACATTCTGGTGATAGAGCTGAGTGGCATTTATGTTTGAATAAACTCTGCCATTTCCTTTGGCCCCCATTACATTGATGAGGGCAGTCAGTACAAAATGCCTGGGTGCTTGTTACAGATTTTCAAGCGATGGAATTTGACTACAGGAAATCGCTTTCATTTTATTCTCTCAATAGTTATTTTATGAATAAAATGTTCTTTTTAAAATTTCTAAAAATTATGGGAAATCTCTCCACTGTGCATTAGCCTTTAACCAGGGGTGGGGTGGTTGTACTCTTAGGTGGTAGAATGTCTTAGGATGCCTATTGGGTATAAGAACCTAATTCCAATTTCATCTGTACTAAAAGCTTGTCAGAATCCTTGCACAATTCAGCAAACCCCTCTGAATGTCTGTTAACTATAACTGTAGGTAAAGTTACTCACTAAAGGCATTTCCAACATGAGCTTCCCTTGTCAAACAATTTAAATCATCCACTGGATTTATTGCCTGGAGATTATACTTTCCCTGACAAATTAGCATTTTTGCTTGAGGAATGTCTTTGGCTTTTATTCATTCACCCGATAAAAATGTATTGAGAGCCTACTTTGTGTCAGACATGGTGCTAGATGCTGGGTTCCAGGACACATCCATGAACAAAGCAGAAACTCTTATGGAACTGACATTCCAACACAAGGAGAGAGGACAAGGGAACGAATGAGCAGACCAGACCAGTTCAAATGGGTGACGAGCAGAGCACTGAGAAGGAACAGACTGGACTGCACGTTGGAAGTAATTTGATTGAGTTCTACTAGGACAGCAATTCAAATACAAGTAGCTTCTCTGCATCCTAATCTGAGAAATAACATCAGGGAATCAGGGATGTGAGGTAGGGATGTAACACCTGACCCATTGGAAAAGGCCCTGACTTTGGGAAAGATTGAGGGCAGGAGGAGAAGGGGACAACAGAGGATGAGATAGCTGGATGGCATCACTGACTCAATGGACTGGAATGTGAGCAAACTCTGGGAGATAGTGAAGGACAGGGAAGCCTGGCATGCTGCAGTCCATGGGGCTGCAAAGAGTCGAACGCCACTGAGTGACTGAACAAGAAGAAGGTAGGGATGGGAAAGCAGGCAGCTGAAAAATGTGCATAATCAAGGCACTTATCTCTGGGGCTATGGAACTCCATCCCTTACAGAAGCTCTAGACTTGGGTGCAGAGTGTACCTCATGGTAACCCACCCAAGGGAGAGGGCTATGGATTCTACTAACTCCCCAAGAGCAAACAGCTGCTCTGAGTATATGAATTCCTCAATACATCTGGCTTACCCTACCTGTGGGTGAAGTGATAGGTAGCTGTAGTTAGTATAAAAGTGGAATATCAGTGTCTATTGGGGAGATGTGGAAATGAGCAGGGCCCAAGGGCATCTATCAAGGACGAGAACTGGCTCAGATGGTAAAGAATCCACTTGCAGTGCAGGAGAACCAGTTTGATCCCTGGGTCAGGAAGATCCCCTGGAGAAGGGCATGGCAACCCACTCCAGTATTCTTGTCTGGACAATCCCATGGACAGAGGAGCCTGGCAGGCCCTAGTCCATGGGGTGGCAAAGAGCTGGACACAACTGAGCAACTAAGCACATTACAGGAGAAAGCTCTCTGAAGACACGGTATTTTAGCTGAGACTCAAGGATGGACATGAGCTGGCCAGGGAGAACTCACTTCCAGGCATAGAGAATAGCTGGGCAAAGGCTCAGAGTAGAGCTGAGCTTAGTTTATTTGTAAAATAGGAATAATAAAGAATCACTGAACTTTAGAGGCATAGGGTGGGGGGAAGGTCTTTGAGTCATGAATTTACTGATGACCAGATCTTTTTTTTTAATTCTATTCTTTTTTAAAATTAATTTATTTTAATTGGAGGCTAATTACTTTACAATATTGTTGTGGTTTTTGCCATGAATCAGCCATGGGTGTAATGGTCCCCCTCTATGCCACTAAGTCACTGAATGACTTTGTGCAAGCAATTCTCTATCTCAGTTTCTTTACTTATCTGGCAAACAGATGTACAGTTTCTACCATATAAAGGCATTAAAGTGAAACGCAGCCATAGATTTGAAAGTACTGTACACTGTGGAATATATTATACAGATACAAGGTTTCCTTTCTATCTTGAAGGCTTCCTGAGTTTGAATGAACTTCGCCAAATGGGGAGGAAAGTTTCATTCCCAATAAGAAATCCTTTGTGGATAGGAGAATTGATCGGGCCTCACTTGCAAGACCTTGCCTGCTGCACAGGAAAAAGCACAGGGCGGGGAGGCATAATCAGCGTCCAGCCTCTTCCAGATGTGCTGGGGACATGCTGGGGACCTTGGGGTGCCCACAGAAGCTTGCCCTGGATAGAATTCAGATGCCTCTCCAGCCAGAAAGAGCAGAGTGACGGTGGTAAAGGACAAAGGTCCCCCGTCATGTTTTTAAACTATCACATATCTGTGTTGTTATAATAATCCCAGCCACTGTTTATTGATCACTCAGTCTTGCAACATGGACTTGACATGCATCATCGCACTGCTTTTTCTCCTCAGCCTCCTAACCTCCATTATTCATACAGGAAGCCATCAGGGAACTTGGTCCAAGGTAGAGTATGTAACTCATAGCTCTGCATAGCAGAGCCTACCCTTCAGCTTAGGCACGGCTGGCTCCTGAGCAAGTGGTCTTAACCAATGTGCTAACTTAGCACACAAAATAAGTGATAACAGAGGTCAGAAGGAAGGGAACGGCAACTGGCTCTCCATTACGTCAGTTTCACCTTAAGTCTGAACAGGGTGGAAAAAGCTGTGACTCTGTAACATGGTTAAACTGATGCATCCAGGCTGCATATTCTAACTTCTTTCCTTTCCTCACCACCCAGGGTTTCATGGACATTGACTTAAACAAATTCAAGGAGAGTGGAGCAAATGTAACAGGTTTCCAGTTGGTGAACTACACTGATACCATCCCAGCCAAGATCATGCAGCAGTGGAAAAACAGTGATGCTCGGGACCACACCCGGGTGGACTGGAAGAGACCTAAGGTAAGAGGATGGCACCAGGCAAGAAAGGACCTGCCTGCCCTAGATTCTTCTGGAACAGACTTTCTAAGAGGAACAAGCTAAGGAAAGTAGATCCATAAAGACTGAGGGTATGGACACTCCAGAAGGACCATGGTTTTAACAGGATAGACACTTTGCTCCTTTTTCATATAAACAAAATTCAGAAGTCAGCAATCCAGGGCTTGTATAATGGTTTCACAATCACCAAACACTTAGAGACATTTTCTATCTTCTTGTTCTGTTATCCTCAGCATACAGCTGCTACCTTATAGCCCAAAATGGTTGCAGAAGCCCCAACAATTACCACAGTATTCTACCCATCAGGAAGGGAAAAGGAAAATAGAAAACAAAACTATTTCCCTTACAGTCCCATACAGATCTTCCCCTCACATGCTATTGGCCACATCTCAGGAAGCTACCCCAGCTAGCTACAGCAGGAGCCGGAAAATGGTGTCTCTACTCTGGGCAGGATCACCATGTTGCACAACTCCAGGGGGATGCTATTAGCCTTTATTTCTTCATGGATTGAGCCCCCTAGATTTGTGCAGCGGGCTGGTCCTTCTGGTCAGCTGCATACCTGGCTAAAAATCAAGGAAATTTAACTAAGCAATAACCAGTACATTTCTGCCTCAGAGAGTCAACTCCCAATTATCATGCAAACTACCATCCTCTCATTCTCTGCAAGGCAGTTTAAACTCTGCAGCTAAAATCTATTTTATTTAGAATAAAGATAGGCTTCCCTGATAGCTCACTTGGTAAAGAATCTGCCTGCAATGCAGGAGACGCCAGTTCAATTCCTGGGTTGGGAAAATCCACTGGAGAAGGGACAGGCTACCCACGCCAGTATTCTTGGGCTTCCCTCGTGGCTCAGCTGGTAAAGAGTCGTCTTGCAATGCAGGAGACCTGGATTTGATCCCTGGGTTGGGAAGAGCTCCTGGAGAAGGGAAGGGCTACCCACTCCAGTATTCTGGCCTAGAAAATTCCACGGACTGTATAGTCCATGGGGTCACAAAGACGCAGACACAACTGAGCGACATTCACTTTCACTCCAGAATAAGAATTGAGAATAATTTCTCTTTCCCACATCAACTCTAACAGCTTGGCAGTGGCTATGAGGAACTCTGTGTTGAGAAGGATTCTGAGTCTAAATCTGTTCATCCAGGGCCAACTGTGGATCCTTGCCAACTTTCTCTTGCCTCTGGTCAGCTGCGTTTTGTAAATGTTAGGCCACTGAACCAAGACACTGTCATCCCAGTTTTGCTCAAACTGATTCAGGACTTTAGAAATAAAGGCTTCAACATGAGCTTACGCAAACAAAATCACAAATGTGATTTCAATCGAGGAAACTACAGAGCAGTTTCATTCATTCAGCTAAGTTCAGGTGCTCAGTCATGCCCGACTCTTTGCGACTCCATGAGCGGCAGCACGCCAGGCCTCCCTGTCCAACACCAACTCCTGGGGCCTACCCAAATTCATGTCCATTGAGTCATCCAACCCATCCAACCATCTCATCCTCTGTCATCCTCTTCTAGTCCTGCCCTCAATCTTTCCCAGCATTAGAGTCTTTTCAAATGAGTCAGCTCTTTGCATCAGGTGGCCAAAGTATTGCAGTTTCAGCTTCAACATCAGTCCTTCCAATGAAATGACCTCCTTTAGGATGGACTGGTTGGATCTCCTTGTAGTCCAAGCCACTCTCAAGAGTCTTCTCCAACACCACAGTTCAAAAGCATCAATTCTTCGGCACTCAGCTTTCTTCACAGTCCAACGCTCACATCCATACCTGACCACTGGCAAAACCATAGCCTTGACTAGATGGACCTTTGTTGGCAAAGTAATGTCTCTGCTTTTCAATATGCTATCTAGTTTGCTCATAACTTTCCTTCCAGGGAGTAAGCGTCTTTTAATTTCATGCCTCAATCACCATCTGAAGTCATTTTCGAGCCCCAGAAAATAAAGTCTCTCACTGTTTCCACTGTTTCCCCATCTATTTGCCATGAGGTGATGGGACCAGATGCCATGATCTTAGTTTTCTGAATGCTGAGCTTTAAGTCAACTTTTCCACTCTCCTCTTTAACTTTCATCAAGAGGCTTTTTAGTTCTTCTTCACTATCTCCATAAGGGTGGTGTCATCTGCATATCTGAGGTTATTGATATTTCTCCTGGCAATCTTGATTCCAGCTTGTGCTTCCTCCAGCCCAGCATTTCTTATGAGGTACTCTGCATATAAGTTAAATAAGCACGGTGACAATATACAGCCTCGATGTCCTCCTTTTCCTATTTGGAACCAGTCTGTTTTTCCACGTCCAGTTCTAACTGTTGCTTCCTCACCCGCACAGAGGTTTCTCAAGAGGCAGATCAGGTGGTCTGGTATTCCCATCTCTTTCAGAATTTTCCACAGTTTATTGTGATCCACACATTTAAAGGCTTTGGCATAGTTAATAAAGCAGAAATAGATGTTTTTCTGGAACTCTCTTGCTTTTTCGATGATCCGGTGGATGTTGGCTATTTGATCTCTGGTTCCTTTGACTTTTCTAAAACTGGCTTAAACATCTAGAATGTTCACAGTTCATGTATTGCTGAAGCCTGGCTTGGAGAATTTTGAGCATTACTTTACTAGCGTGTGAGATGAGTGCAACTGCATGGTAGTTTAAGCATTCTTTGGCATTGCCTTTCTCTGGGATTGGAATGAAAACTGACCTTTTCCAGTCCTGTGGCCACTGCTGAGTTTTCCAAATTTGCTGGCATATTGAGTGCAGCACTTTCGCAGCATCATCTTTCAGGGTTTGAAATAGCTCAACTGGAATTCCATCACCTCTGCTAGTTTTGTTTGTAGTGATGCTTCCTAAGGCCCAATTGACTTCACATTCCAGGATATCTGGCTCTAGGTGAGTGATCACACCATAGTAATTAACTGGGTCGTGAAGATCTTTTTTGTACAGTCCTTCCGTGTATTCTTGCCACCTCTTCTTAATATCTTCTGCTTCTGTTAGGTCCATACCATTTCTGCCCTTTATCAAGCCCATCTTTGCATGAAATGTTCCCTTGGTATCTCTAATTTTCTTGAAGAGATCTCTAGTTTTTCCCATTCTATTGTTTTCCTCTATTTCCTTGCACTGATCGCTGAGGAAGTCTCTCTTATCTCTCCTTGCTATTCTTTGGAACTCTGCCTTCAAATGGGTATATCTTTCCTTTCCTCCTTTCCTTTTCTCTTCTCTTTTCATAGCTATTATTAACATGTGATTATTCCACCCAATTTCCAAAAGATTGGAAATGGTGATAAAGATAACCAAGTGTAATGTCTTTACTTTAAAAAGGAAGTGTTTGTGTGTACGTGCGCATGCACACTCAGTGGCTAACTCATGCCCAGTTCTTTGCAACCCCATGGTCTATAGCCCACCAGACTCCTTCTGACCATGGGATTTCCTAGACAAGAACACTTGAGTGGGTTGCCATTTCCTTCTCCAGTGGCTCTTCCCAGCCCAGGGATTGGACCCATGTCTCCTGCTTGGCAGAGAGATTGTTTACCACTGTCCTACCAGGGAAGCCCCCAAAGCAAAAGGAGCAAAGTTAAAAGCTCACAAAACACCTCTGTATTTATTCTACAAGACTGCACTGTGAACTGAGGATGTACCAGAGAACATGCTAGACATCAGAGACACATTAATGAGAACAGATACGATTGCCAGTGCTGGGAACTGTTATCTTGCTTTTGTTTCAACATTTTAGCGCCTTCTTAGATAAGAGGGGGATAAAATTGAGGCTTAACATGAAGAAGCACAAGAGGAAATTTTGTGGAATATAAAGTTGCCACTTGAGTGAGCTGCATGCAGAAATAATTAAGAGCTTACCCTTCTCAGATGATTCTTTTGCTTTCTTTTCCTGTCACCAGGGATGGTGGAGTAAACTGTTCTTCTAGGCTCCCAACTGATGACAGAAAACCAAGTTGTTTTCATGGACTGTATCAGACAGATACAGATGTGTTGTGTTTAATTTAGATGTTTTGTATTCAATTTATGCCTCTTCCCCCAAATGAACCAACATTTTAAAGTGGATTGGATAGCAAATTCTAGAATTCTCTTTGAACCTCACAAGCAGCAATAATACTGAACTCAGGAGTTCAGGAGGGCAACTTTGGCTAGAGAGGGGGAGCAGCAGGTGCTTCCTGGCTTACAGCTGCTCCCCGTCCCCAACATGCCCCCCATCCCTGGCTCACTGCAGCCATCCTCATCACCAGGAAGCTCCTTCCCAGATACGGCTCCCACCTGCCTCCCTGCCAGCTCTCTCTCTGACACCCAACTGTCTCTGTTCCTCCCACCAGTACACCTCTGCGCTCACCTACGATGGGGTGAAGGTTATGGCTGAGGCTTTCCAGAGCCTGCGGAGGCAGAGAATCGATATCTCCCGCCGGGGGAATGCTGGGGACTGCCTGGCTAACCCAGCTGTGCCCTGGGGCCAGGGCATCGACATCCAGAGAGCTCTGCAGCAGGTGAGGCTGGCAACGATGGTGGCCCCACCCTATGGGAGCCTCACAGGGGATTTAAGCATCAATGTCAGGTGGGCTGTAGCTATTGGAAGAAAAAAAAAAAAAAAAGGTGGAGCACACCTGAAGTTTGGACCACTGCCCCATTGTGTCTGTGGCTCTGACACAGGAAAAGTCGTGTAGAAATTTGAAAAACAAAATGAAAAAACTTAATAGTATGGACTAGTCATTCCTGACAGCACAAGAGCTCTACTTTCTGCTTAGGGATTATGCTAAGGAGGAGAAGCCAGTGATGCTATATTTGAAAGGGGACTTGAGATACACAAGGATGAAACTGAACCATTTTTGCAGGCTCTCAGAGACTCTGCTCTCTTGCCCTGAATTTCTAGATTTCTTCATTATCTTTGCTCTCTGTGCACACGTCAGGATGGGACCCTGAAAATGTTTCTCGACATTTCTGATTTTATTTTCTTGCTTCTCAGCATTGCACTCATCAATTTTGTTTGCACTTAAGAATAGGCAAAGTACAGGGATATAAAATGGTCAGGATCTTCCAATCAACTGACTCTGCAGAGGATTCTGAGGCTGAATCCAGATTCAACAGGGAGGAATATAAGCACTCAGTGATGTGTCTGCTGTGGAAGCAGGATGAGACAGATACATGTGAGCCATGTGTTTGACATTCCTGGTTTAGAAGGTTCTGGGGACTTACCTAGCTTTATCATTCTCTGAACTCCTAGAAATCTCTAGAAGTTTCTAGAAGCACCTCAAGCAGAGTAGTTCTCCCAGACCTGACACATACCACACTATATGATGCCTCTGATGCCTCCTGAGAGAGACTGTATTTCCAAAGGGGACTGGGCACAGAGGACAGGGCTCACTTCAGAGGAGTGTCCAAGTATCAGACACAGTGGCGAGCTGGCAACAGCAAGATGTTTTGGTGCAAATGACTCTCAGGACCTGCTCGCTCCATCCAAGAGGGGAGAGGAGCATTCCTGAATGAGGGAGAAATGTAGAGCAAAACGTACAGCTGTTTCCACTTGTTTTCCAGCCACACATGCACAGCTCTAGCGATTTACAACTTGGAGAAACACACAAGACAGCAATATCATCACGTGTTCTTTAGCTCGGGTGAAGCGCCTGCACGTGGAGAACACAGACTTCTGTCCTCTGCAATGAAGCAAAGCAACTGCCCTGTGGCTAGATGCAAAAGGGTCCACCCACAGCCCCTTCTGCCCCACCCCCTATCTCTGTGCAGGGTGGCCCAGAATCACTAGGCAGCAAGAGCCAGCAACCCAGCAGCTTCAGAATGATTGCCAAAGGTGTGGTGCCTGCCTTCTGGCTTATTTAAAATGCTCTTCCAGGCTCCACAGTCGAGACAGCTTCTGTTTGCATTGTGAAGCTGGTTTCAGAAGGTCCCAGGGACTTGCCCTCAGCTTCCCAACCCTTCCAGCTCCCTTGCCTCTCGAATCTTAAGGATGTCCCTGGAAGGATACACTGACATCACCATGACAGTGATGAAGCCTGGAGACAATGTGAGTGGCAGAAAGGACTCTGACTCAGGAGACCTGGTGTCTAAGACCAGCCGGGCCCTTGAGTCTCTGGGTGACCTTGAAATACTCATTCAGATCTCCCACACCCTTCCCTTTCCTCACCCATGACAATGAGGCAGTCAGAGAGACCACTCTCAGTTCTCACCTGGCTTACGAATTCTAAGCATCTAATTAATTTTCCTTATGCTCTACCCCACGTCTTTCTGGTTGTGACATGCTCAGTCTTCTGTTCCTGCCTTCAGTGGGGTTGCGAGGAGGCAGTTGCTTTCATCAAAATAATAATGATCTCCTCTATACCAGGGGTCCCCAAATTCTAGGATCTAATGCCTGGTGATCTGAGGTGGAACTGGTGTATTATTAATAACAATAGAAATAAGTACAAACTAAATGTAATGCATTTGAATCATCCTGAAACCATGGCAGCAGCCACTCCCCTGGCCATGGAAAAATTGTCTTCCACAAAACCGGTCCCTGGTGCCAGAAAAGATGAGAACCACTGCTCCATACTGTCTTGAGTCAAGACACGTGTGTGCCAGTCAGCTTGTTTCTGCGAGCCTACTGTATGCTCTGGCCTGGGATCAAGCTCTGGGGACAATTAGAGAAGGCAAGGCCTGTCCTCAAGAAACTCTCTTTAGTCTCTATGTGGCTAAAGGTAGGGTGGGGAAAACTAGCCGCAAAAACAAAAACAAAATATAATCAACATTCTGATCCGAAGATTAGCTGTTCAAACTGAATCAAATCTTTGTTTATCACTTCAAATCACAAAGATGTATGGCAGAAAGAGACCTGAGAAATGACAACTCCCACTTTTCCTTACATTTGAGATGAAGCAGCTGACCCAGAGTGGGCAGGGACTCCCCCAGGATCACACAGGAGCTTAGCAGCAGAGACTGTAACCGACCCCCAGCTGGGGCTCCTCCTCATGCCCCTAGCCTGTCCTGTGGCCCCAGGGACCTCTGCTTGTACGTACTGAACCTCAGGGCCTCCCACACACAGTCATAGCTGCTGTCTGGCCGTTTCACCCTCTAGACCCATCTCTTTAAATAGCCATGCCACTAGGGAGAATCTGTGTGCCCACAGTAGACTGGGTAAATCCCAATGCCAGTCAGTCCTTGGACCCCAACTTGGGATCTCAAATCACTTCTACCCTGACCTCTGACCTTCAGGTCACAAGTGGGGAGGGACCTGAGGGTCAGCTTGTAGTCAAGCTGGGAAGTCTGTGAGTTAGACCAGGAGGAATAAGCACATTACTCTAAAACTGAGGGTCATACCAGCTATGACATGTCCAGGGCTCACTATGCACAAGGTTCTAAACATATTTTACATGACTGATCTCACTGAATCCCTTATAATATAACCCTATGAGGTAGCTAGTTTTGTTAACTATGCTTTATAAATATAGACACTGAGCTACCAAGATGTTCAAGAATTCCCCCAGATTATACAGCTAGTTAGTGGTAAAAGTGAGATTCCACCCCACATCTCCTTGCTACCTCACTGTACCCTTAACTGTTCTGCTCTGAAGCCTCGAAGGCCCAGCCCAGCAGATGAGAATGAGTTCTGGCCCAGCCAGCTACAGCACGTGGCCTTGGATAATATCCAAGGGCCTCGGCTCCCCCTCACCCCGCTACAGTTTCCCCAGGAGCAGGGTGAAGATAACTCAGCCGCCAGCCTGCCCTTATCTCCTCACCCTACCTGACATCCAAAGAGCCACTCAGAATATTAATGATACCACAATCCTGGAACTCCTCAACGCTCCAGGAAAGAGGAAGCATTAGGGTATCTATAAGTTGGCTTCTGGCTGGCAGAAAAGAGTGAATTCCCCAAGTCAAGCTTTTAGCATTTAAGTCATCGGCCCTTTCAGGATATGACAGGACAAAAACAGTTTTGTACCTTTTCCCCAGAAAAATGCACACATGCACACATATATTTTTGCATAACCATGAGTCAGGGGGAACCAGAGACACTTCCAGAATCCCAGCTAAGTTGAAGAATTGAAGTTAAAGAACACCTGCCCTAAATAATGATCAGCTCTCTTAGCGTTTGTGTTTGCAGTTTGTCAGCCAATGATCACACACATCAAAGTGAAGATTAACAGGGCACTTCGCTAGATGAGGTCGGGGTTGGGGGAGGGGAATAAGGGTATGAGACACAGTCCTGCAACTGAAACTGAAGACCCAGTGTGGAACGAAAGATAAGCTCCTAAGAAATAATAGCCATAAAGTTGTGGATTTGAAGCTAAATCACATACATAGCCAGGCTGTTGATGCTCTGGATGGTCAGAAAAGAATGCTACAATTGAGGACTGTGGACATTACCAGACTATCTGTAGGCATGTGACTGGGGCTTTAAATAGGATGACCATATAATTTATCATCCATCCTGGGACACTGGGGAATGAAAGGGAGAGCTATTACCAATTATCCCAGAACAAGAGATGTAGACTGGATCAATCCCAAGCAAACTGAGATGGATGATCGTGCATGCCTTAAAGGAAGGATGACTTTGAACAAAGAGTGATTTAGGTTTTGGAGGGTCTGGGTGAGGATCTAAAGGATACCAGCAAGAGTCTACAGTGAGGGTACAAGGAGGACTTCGGGCCATTGTGCTTGGCTATTAGTACGTTAGGAGGACAAGAGTGGGGCTCTCACCATGCCTCCACCAAGCACTATCTGGAGGATCCTGGATTAATTGCTCAACTTTTCTGGCATTAATTTCCTCATCTCTTAAATGAGTATAATCCTCATAACACTGCCTCCCTTTCTGGCTTGTGACAAAGCTCAAAAAGAAAATTTTTAAAGGATAATACATAAGTTTCTTTGAAGCTCAGGGCAACTGCCTGAGATAGCTAGAGCCGGGATTATTCTTCCCATTGATCAGGTGGGAAAGTGGAAGCTCAGAGGGGTCCTGAGACTTGCTTGCCCCACTAGAGTAACCAACACCCTGGTCCACAGGTTCTGGCTTCCCACAACCAGTGGGCATTCAGGAGGAGAAGCCAAGAGAACAGACCCACCTCAAAGCAGCCAAAGAGAGGCTGTAGAATCCCTGGGCCAGGGTATCTCCACTGGCCCCACCCCCAGGGCTGGAGATGCAGGAGTCAGTCATCAGGGCTAATGGCTCAAGTAGTAAAAACACTAACAAGCACTCTCCCGGCACAAGCAGGAAAGAATAAGTATGTTTCAGCATCTCATGGATGGCAGACACTGAGCTGGCACCCAATACGAATGACCGGAAATCCAAGGTTAAAGCCCCATCTTTCACGGAGGGAGTCAGCGGGTGCCAGGACAGTGATAGGAGGTCCAAAAGGCAGGAACTCAGGGAGACTCCAAGTCTCCCTTGGCCTGACTCCTGTCACCCCAGCGTGGGGGTGGGAGGGAATGGGGGCTCAGAGGCTCAGTACTGACGGATAGGATGGCAGTTTCCAGATGTGGCCAAAGCATGTGTTTCTGAGAAGCTTATTCCTCTGAGTCCAGACTGTCTCCACAAATGGTTTGGGGCTAATCTAGTCTCCTGACCTCCCCCCCTTGCTCTGCCATCCTGGAAGGGTAGTTCTGGGACATCTTCTTTCCCACACTTTAATTTATCTCAGGGTGTGTAAGTCCTGGCTTCTATAACTAGACAGTAAAGAGCCTTCAGCTCACCAGGCCTCTCCTGACTTGCTGCGAATCCTGAACACAGGTGCCATAGCTCTGAGTCTCAGTAATCCTACCTGTACAATCAGCAAAATAAGCTCTGCTTCTGTCACTCACTGGGTTTCTGGGAACATCGCATAAGCAGCCTCCTGTGAAATGGTGTGGCAATGTAAGAGGCCCTCAGGTCACGAAACTTTGCTGCTGATGATTAGTTTTTTGGAAACTGAGAAAGGCATGTATAAGTGACAGCGACAAGACCCTTATTTCTGCTGAAAGGATCCCCTGCTGTGAGGTCACAGCTTATCATGCCCATGTTAAATCTGATTGTCCATACTTCGTGCCCACTGAACACAGCACAGCAGTGGCAACAGGAGTGGTCATCGTCATCTCACCATCACCGTCACTTAAATAACACCCACCGTACGTGGACATTTATGTCCCAGACGATATGCTAAGCACTTCATCCTCTGAAGAGGACACTAAGAGACAGGCCTAGTGACTTGTACAGAGGAATTAGAGTGTGGCCTGGGGAAGGCCCAGCTAGAATAGAGGGTGGCAGCTGAATGCATTCGTGCCCACTGAACACAGCACAGCAGTGGCAACAGGAGTGGTCATCGTCATCTCACCATCACCGTCACTTAAATAACACCCACCGTACGTGAACATTTATGTCCCAGACGATATGCTAAGCACTTCATCCTCTGAAGAGGACACTAAGAGACAGGCCTAGTGACTTGTACAGAGGAATTAGAGTGTGGCCTGGGGAAGGCCCAGCTAGAATAGAGGGTGGCAGCTGAATGCCTGGAGAACACACGACTTCACACATTTCTGTGTCACCTCTCAGAGCCAAGGACAGTAGCGTGGTCCTCCATTTGAGAGGCCACGTGGTATATGAAGTGACGAAACCAGAATATGTCAGAAGCTCTGGATTTCAGACCTGCCTCGGACACTTGTAAGTCCTAAGTCATGAGCAAATCACTTTGTTATCCAGAGTCTGGGTTTCTGCCACGAAAGTGAAGATTGGGACTTCCCTTGTGGTCCAGTGGCTGGGACTCCATGCTCCCAACGCAGGGGGCCCAGGTTTGATTCCTGGATGGGGAACTAGACCCCACATGCTGCAATTAAGACCTGATATAGCCAAATAAATAAAATAAATATTTTTTAAAAAAGAACGTGAAGATCCTACTCTCTCTCTAACCAACCTATCTCAGGGGTTCCTCTGAATGAAGATAAAGTAATATGTGCAAAATGTTTCATAAACACTTGGAAAATGGTGGTAATATTAATAATACTATTAGTAACAATAAAAATAAGAGCTAACCTTTGTTGAATACTTACCATGGGGCAAGCATTGATCAAAAAATATCTAATTTCTTTCTTAAACCAACCGAAATGTTAGGTCCCTGAATCAAAGCAAATTGGAAGTGATCAAACAGGAGATGGCAAGAGTGAACGTCAACATTCTAGGAATCAGTGAACTAAAATGGACTGGAATGGGTGAATTTAACTCAGATGACCATTATATCTACTACTGCGGGCAGGAATCCCTCAGAAGAAATGGAGTAGCCATCATGGTCAACAAAAGAGTCCGAAATGCAGTACTTGGATGCAATCTCAAAAACGACAGAATGATCTCTGTTCGTTTCCAAGGCAAACCATTCAATATCACAGTTATCCAAGTCTATGCCCCAACCAGTAATGCTGAAGAAGCTGAAGTTGAACGGTTTTATGAAGACCTACAAGACCTTGTAGAACTAACACCCAAAAAAGATGTCCTTTTCATTATAGGGGACTGGAATGCAAAAGTAGGAAGTCAAGAAACACCTGGAGTAACAGGCAAATTTGGCCTTGGAATGCGGAATGAAGCAGGGCAAAGACTAATAGAGTTTTGCCAAGANCAAGATTGCTGGGAGAAATATCAATAACCTCAGATATGCAGATGACACCACCCTTATGGCAGAAAGTGAAGAGGAACTAAAAAGCCTCTTGATGAAAGTGAGAGAAAAGTGAAAAAGTTGGCTTAAAGCTCAACATTCAGAAAACAAAGATCATGGCATCTGGTCCCATCACCTCATGGGAAATAGATGGGGAAACAATGGAAACAGTGGCTGACTTTATTTTTTGAGGCTCCAAAATCACTGCAGATGGTGATTGCAGCCTTGAAATTAAAAGACGCTTACTCCTTGGAAGGAAAGTTATGACCAACCTAGATAGCACATTGAAAAGCAGAGACATTACTTTGCCAACAAAGGTCCATCTAGTCAAGGCTATGGTTTTTCCAGTGGTCGTATATGGATGTGAGAGTTGGACTGTGAAGAAAGCTGAGCACCGAAGAATTGATGCTTTTGAACTGTGGTTTTGGAGAAGACTCTTGAGAGTCCCTTGGACTGCCAGGAGATCCAACCAGTCCATTCTGAAGGAAATCAGTCCTGGGTGTTCTTAGGAAGGACTGATGCTAAAGCTGAAACACCAGTACTTTGGCCACCTCATGAGAAGAGTTGACTCATTTGAAAAGATTCTGATGCTGGGAAGGATTGGGGGCAGGAGGAGAAGGGGACGACAGAGGATAAGATAGCTGGATGTCATCACCAACTTGATGGACGTGAGTTTGAGTGAACTCTGGAAGTTGGTGATGGACAGGGAGGCTTGGTGTGCTTCAATTCATGGGGTCGCAAAGAGTCAGACACGACTCAGCGACTGAACTGAACTGAAGATGTAATTAACCCTAATGGGTCCCATTAAACAAATGAGGAAACTGAGTCATAGAGGCATTAAGCAATTAGCATATGAATTGTGACATAATGATAATTAGTTTGATACTTGACACTGGGGCCAAAAATAGATGCCTGTTTGAATCATTAATGACACATTTCTGTTTCTGCAAATCATCTGCACATCTGTCCCAGTCTATTTTTCCCAGTGAGTCACACGAGCTGGCACATAGCAATGAATGGGAAGCTCAAGATGGGCCAGAGAGGATCAAGGAGGGGAGGTGAAGCTGCTGATGGGTTAAAATTGCTCGTGCCTCATTCTCTGTAGCAGGATTGGTGCTTTGCTTCCCTTTGAAAAGCAAAAGTATTCCAGATTTCCCAGAGTGAGAATTTCTCCAGATTCCATCTCAGAGAGTGAAGAATTTGTTGCATAATTTGTTCAGTGCTCTAGGCCTATTGTGACCTCCCTACTGAGACTTCAAACCAGGAGGTGATGGGAAGGTCAGCCTGAGAAGAGACACACTTTTCTTTCTTCCTTTTTCTTTCTTTCTTTCCTTCCTTCCGTCCTTCCCTCTCCCTCCCACACACCCCATCTTAAATACATACACACACCCCAGCTATTCCTATAACTTCCAGAGGCAGAGGGGTTGGTCATTCACTGTCAGAAAATGGTTACACCCTGCAAGGCTTCCTCTGAAGCCTATTTGAAGAGGGGAGAAATAAGTAATGCTGGGTTAGAGGCCAAGGTTCATATTGGTTACAGGTACAGACTCATCTCACTGGCCTTACGCCAGACAAATCTGAGGAAACATGATAGATTATGGTTGGAGAACGTGATTTCTGGTACCTGAGCTGATGACATACAGCTAGACTCATCCCCAATTTGAGGGTGGACCAATTTTATTGGTCACCTCCATAGCAGCTGGCTTGGTCCCAAAGATCCTGGATGCCCCATGCTGACCACTCAGCCTTTAAAATGAGCCTGAAGACAGGAAGCCATGAAAGTTTAATCCGACTCATTTGTCGAGAAGAAATCCTATGAGGCATATTTGAAGGCTTCCTATATACATGTTGATTCAACAGCTGAGACCTGTTTCAGGTCCTACATGATCCGATCTTACCATAAAGGGTTTCCTCCGATGCTTTAAAGTTTGGAATTTCACATTTGCTGTGTCATGTAAGGTAGATGGAGCAGGAATTTTGGAAACTAGAGGCTTGGAGAGGTGATCATCCAGTCACTTGGCTGTTCAGAGGAAAACTGGGGTAAAACCTACGTCACCCAATTCTAGGTATGCAGGTTCCCAGGTATTTTATTCCCTGGCCTCACGAAAGAATTACAAAGCTACACACAGAGGCCTGGCCCAAGCATCACAAGGCTGGCTCCCAGTCCTGGGTCTTCCCCTGCCTCACCAGGGCGGGCACGCCAGTCCCTTCCTTCATGGCCTGCTTCAGTTTCCGCATCTGAAGGCGTGTGTCTGAGGAGCGGTGACTCTCATGGGGTGGTCCCGATAGGGGTATGGGACNACACAGAGGCCTGGCCCAAGCATCACAAGGCTGGCTCCCAGTCCTGGGTCTTCCCCTGCCTCACCAGGGCGGGCACGCCAGTCCCTTCCTTCATGGCCTGCTTCAGTTTCCGCATCTGAAGGCGTGTGTCTGAGGAGCGGTGACTCTCATGGGGTGGTCCCGATAGGGGTATGGGACTGAGAATGGCACTAGACTTCCCATGAAGATCGACTGTGATCCACTCTCACTGTTGGCCAGAGGCAATGGGTGAAGCAGTTTTCAGGAGGAATTTCATTATAGAAGGAGAACNCACTCCAACCAATGTTCACTTCCGGGAAGATATCATGTTCTTTCTCACCTCCCAGCCTCCAAATGTGTTCCCTCTGCCTAGGACTCTTCTATCCCATCCCCCAATTCTAGCCTGACTTCAAGAGTCAGGGCAAATGTTGCTCCCCAGGAGAGCCTTCCCTGGGCTTCCTTGTTACGCCTCATGGCCATCTCTCCTTTACTGTCCCTGGCCTTCACCACATCCCTAGTTCCTTGGGGCGGCACGGTGTGGTAAGTAGGAGGCTGTGCATGCACAGTACGAAGCTGGTAGAGTGTCAGAGCATTAGCCCCAGAATCCTGGGATGCCAGCCTGGCATCACCACTTACCAGCCTGTGACTCTGGACAAGTAAATCAGGTTCTTTGTGCCTTAAGTGGGGATTAAATGATCTAATGGATGCAGAAGTTCTGAGGGCTGGGCCTGGCACATTGCAGACTAGGTCTTAGTCTCTCAAACGTGATGCTCGCTATGCCTGTGCTGTCAAATACAGTTCCGCTAGCCCTGGCTGGCTATTTCATTCTAATTCTAAATAATGAAAACGCACAAGTCCCGCGGTTGCACGAGCCACACTTACAGTGCTCAACAGCCACAGGTGGCCAGAGGCTGCCACACTAGAGAGCACGGATGCCAATCACGCCCATCATCACCGCAGCTTCTACTGGACAGTGATGCTCATGTCCTCTGTTCCCAGGCTGTGGGCTTCACGGTGCTCTGGGTGCTGCGGTGAGAAACACTGGCAGAATGGTTACAGGCTGGGGCACACCAGGAATCAAGTCTCTGCCTCACTCTCTACTACACACATGACCTTGAACTGAGCCTCCCAGAACCTCAGTGACATCACCTCCAAATAGGGAATAATGCCCTTTATCTCTCAGGACTTCCATCAGCACTGAGTGAAACAACGTCTGCTACCTCCTTGCCTGTGTGAAGGGGTTCCCCAAAGCAGCCCCTGGCATGGATTGGGCATTCAACCCATGTTTTGTTTGTTTGTTTGTTTCAGCTGCCTTCTTTAGGCCACAAGGATTTTTATATCAGCCTTGACCATGAGTGAGAGTTAGGCTGTGCAAGCCCATGGAATGGATAACCGAAACAACAAACTGAAATAACCGAGTAACTTTAAAATCCAAGAGCAAATGGTTGTGCTTTATTTTTCAGGTCTCGGGGCTGTTTTTCAACTTCCTTTCCAATGCCCAAATCCTTTCTTTGAATGTGGGTTTAGGCAGTCTTTGGTTACAGGGAATCTGACTTTCAGAAAATCAATTCCTCCACATCTGTGGCTTCAGGTCTTTTACTCAATCAGCATCCTAACAAAGTAATTTCTCAGATGCACGGGTAACCTTGCTGTGCTGGTTTCAGTGAACAGTGCGCGGCCTTACCTGGTGTATGTAATAAAAAGGGACTGCTGCTGTTTAACTGGGAGCCTTGGGGACTCTCCTAATCTTTAGGCACGTATTCTGGCCACTGATCTGCCAACACACACTCTAGGTGTCTGGGTCCAATTGACATCCCACTGAAATGTGTGTGGTCTCTGGGCATACGTTCATCCCACACTTCGGAGCTTCAAATGCCAGACTGTGCAGCGGCTCCACTGAATCTAAAGCCTTGTGAAATGCCATTCAGAGATTCCACTTCGCCATGGGGTACTGATTCAACTAGGGATCTCTGTTCAAATGAAATGCTGTGTCAAATTCAAGTAGGATCACCAATTCTTAGAGTGGCTGCCAAAAGAGAAGTGCAGGAAAATTCTTGCAGCTCTTTCATCAAGGGACCAGCATTAATGACGTAACCATCTTTTCTCATCACCATTGGTCCTGTAGCTACGTTTTGACTTAAAAAGGACAAGTCTCAACTTGAATTCAGTCCCCCTTGCCCTGTCTCAAATTTTTCATTCCCAGTTATGACCCAAGTGTAACTGGAAAGGAAGGACCAGGCAGGAAAGAAAGTGACACAAAGTCCTCCCTAGGTCAAAAGTAATTAAAAGCCCTGAGGTATTCACAGCCCTCCAGTCCAGACATCCTTTGGAAATTTTTTCCTTAAATCTTTGCTACCCAACTTTAGACATACCGGTGGTGGTTTAGTCACTAAGTCGCGTCTGACTCTTTGTGACCTTTACCTTCAGGGAAGCTCCTCAGACATACTGAGTCCTGTTCTGTTCAATCCAACCACTTCTCTCCCTTTCCACTGCTGACTCCAGAGCTGAAGCCACCTTCTCCACCTGCTTGGACTCACACAGGAGCCTCCTTACCGGTCACTAATCCTGCTGGCCAGGTTCCTGTCCCTCTTCAAGGCTGTTGTTCAGCACAAGAGCTGACCATCTTCAAACATGCGTCAGGTTATGTTGCTTCTCTGCTTCAAGCCTCTGCCTAGCTTCCTACTGCAGGAGCTTCCCTGGTGGCTCAGCTAGTAAAGAATCTGCCTGCAGTGCAGGAGACCCAGGTTCAGTCCCTAGGTTAGGAAGATCCCCCGGAGAAGGGCAGAGCAACCCGCTCCAGTATTCTTTCCCGGAGGATTCCACGGACAGAGGAGCCTGGTGGGCTACAGTCCGTGGGGCCGCAAAGAGTCAGACACGACTCAGCGACTAATACACCACTGCAGGTAAAAGATAGCAGAACTCCTTACTGTGGCCTCCAGACCCACACACCGCAGCCCTCTGAACTCTTGCTCCTCTTTTTCTAGCTCACAACTCCACAGCTACCCTGGAATGTCTGCTTCTCTACCCGACATCCGCCATCACTGTAGTTTGATGTACAGTATCTCTCCTTGTCATTCAAATCTGGCCCAGCTGAAATCACTCTGGAAAGGCCTTTCCTGACCAAAATATCTAAAGTGACCCCCATCCGGCGAGCACAATCCCATTATCCTAATTTTTCATACTGCTTCTGTGAATATCCCCCTTCTGAGATATTCTTGTTGGTTTACTGATCTCTACTGGGGCTGGTAAACTTCAGCCTGCAGGCCTAATCCAGCCAACTGCCTGTTTGTTTACAGCCCATGAGCTAATGATTTTTACATTTTTAAACGGTTGAAGTAAATCAAAAGATGAATACTTCATGATATGTGAAAATTACATGAAATTAAAATTTCAGGGTCCATAAATAAAGTTGTGGGTTTTTGTGGGTTTTTTTTTTTGGAATACAGCCAAACTCATTTGTTTCAGTATTGGCTATGGCTTCTTCTGCACTGTGACAACAGAGATGGGTGGTTGCTACAGAGACTGTTTCACCCACAAAGCCTAAAGTATTTACTGTCTGGCGCTTTAAAGGTGAAGTCTGACAACCCCTGGTCTGAATATGTATTGTCTTTCTTCCCCTCCTCTCCACCTCCTTCCACTAAAATGTCAGCTCTCTAAACGCAGGGACATGGTTGTGTTATTTATTATATCCTCAGTGCTGAGAATATATTGATGCACAGTAAGCACATGCAAATAAGTGGTTGTTCATTAAATGAGCGGGCAGCATATTGAATGTTGCTTGGCAACCAGGAAGCATACTACTCTGGCCCATTTTTCCATAGATCTGCCAGCAAATAAGGAAAAAAAAAAATGCTGATAAATTTAATGAAATAACACCTCAAGCAGAACTCAGATAAAGTCACATGCAAACCTACAAAGTTAAAATTCTTTAAGTATGTTAGTTAAGGTGCAATAACAGATAAACTCTAAAAATCTCAGCTGTTTAATGCAACAGAGGTCTAGTTCTTATTCCCCCAGTGATCAGTTTGGGGGACTGGGGACTCTGGTTAAGACTCAGGCTTCTGGAGGCTACATTGTCTGTTTGGGTCTTCCTGCCTATCAATAGCCAGCTAACAAGTGAGGAAGAAAGGTATTAGAAACT
Source organism: Oreotragus oreotragus (assembly GCA_006410675.1). NCBI lineage: Eukaryota > Metazoa > Chordata > Mammalia > Artiodactyla > Bovidae > Oreotragus > Oreotragus oreotragus. The sequence goes on along the minus strand of SJYX01018221.1, from coordinate 106,568 downwards.
GTGCTGGGGATTTGGGGGAGTAAGGTTAGGAGAGGCATGCATCACTTCTGCGTTCCTTTGGCCAACCCAATCTCCTGGCCCATCTAGACACATGGCAGGCTGGAAATTGCAATGGCAGTCTAAGTAACTACCTCCCACCTTACCGGTAGGCTATGCATAGTGAACAAGAATCCTTGCTGGTCACCAGGCTGTCTCTGCCACAACAGGCAACTTCCTTTTTAAAACTTTATCATAATGGATCTCATTTTTGGAGGTCAGACGTTGTAGCTTCAGAGGCAGCTTAGAGCTACAAATGACATAACTACAAATGTGTCAATGTGATTTGATGACTGTGTAAGGTAGATCTATTGTATATACTGTTCAATGATCATCTTCTTTTTAGGCTATATTTACTTTAAAAAATCTAATCTATCATCTCATGACAGACTCACTTCTATATTCAAAGAATCTTTAGAGGTAGATGGAAAACAGGAGATCAAAAATTCTAACTGGCTGCAGGAGAAGACCTGTCACTGTCAGAATTGTTTAAATCTTCTCTTGAACAGTGGGGCCCAATTTTTACCAAACTACTAGCTCTGATTTACTTTGAGATAAAATCAAAGTTCCTCCATATCCTTAGTAGAGAATCAAAGGGCTGTATAATAATCCAGCCCATTTCTCTAAGAAAAGGAAATTTGCTCTCATCTCCAAAGTGCAATGTCTCTTCAAAAAACTTTGCCAGTTCTCTTTTCATCAAAATGTGGAACTAGATTTCTCAGCCTCCTAGCCGACACGGGGGTTTTGGCATCACCCTGCCCTTCCGACTGGTGATATTCTTTTATTTCCCTACAAAAGGGTTAGGAATAAAATAAGCTTGCTTACAACATTTAAGTGTTCCTCTGGCTTTTCATATAAGCCAGCCTAAACAATCATTTTTATAGATACCACTTTAACATTAGTGCTAGGATACTAACTCTGAAGGATCCTTACCCTGAAGAAAGTCTCTTTCTAAGCCATATAAATCTTGTCTACACAGATTTATCTTGCTTTTCCCCTCTCTCTTTAATCAAAACAGCTTGCGATTTTAGAGTGGTATTTTGTGGGGTTTTGCACCATTTATCCTAGGACGTGCTGCATATCAGCAGGGTTACGTTGTCAAATGAGTTTGAGAAATGCTCCATAATATATACTTTTTTTTGGAAACTGGCAACACTCAACAGCAAAATGAAACTGAAACGTCCTATAGTACAGAAGCCTGTTAGCCTTCAACTAAGCATTTTTTAGTTTAATAACAACTTAATATGAACCACACACTATGATTACTATTGTCAATGAACTAACTCATTTGGTTCTCGTAGCCGCCCTGTGAGACAGGCACTCTTGCTGTATCCCCTCTACAGGACGGAGACTGAGGCCCACTGAGGTCCGGTAACTGGCCCAAGTCATACAGTTAGTAATTAGGGGAATCTCTCTTTTAAACCAGGTCTATCTGATGCCAAAGACAAATCTCTGTACCATCAAGCCCCCACTTTTAAAGATAATTCCCAGGAAGGGACTTCACTGGTGGTCCAGTGGCTAAGACTCATTGCTCCCAAAGCAGGGGGCCTCGGTTTCAACCCTTGTCAGGAAATTCAATCCCACATGCCTCAACTAAAAGTTCCCAAGTCACAACTAAGACCCAGTGCAGTCAAATAAGATAATTTTTTTTTTAATATTTGAAAAGCTCTATCAAAACTCAATAGATTGCAGAGAACTTAGCTGCATGTCAAAGGAAGCAGCCACGTTGATACTGATGGTACAACTGATGGTTGTAGAGATTAGTAAGAACAGCGGAGTTGGTGACAGATCATGAAGAGGGCAGAAGGAAGAAAGAAAACAAGAGAGGGAAGGAAGAAAGAGGAGGAGGAAGTCAGGGGGAAAGGGCATGAAGACACCATAGCATCATCTACAGGAGGAAAAAATGGTGATTAAACTTGCTAGATCATCTCCCAACTTTGTACTGATTATATTAAACAATCCTACTTCCGAGGTCCATGACCTGGCTTCTGTGCTTTGCCACTCACCTGCTATGTAAACTTCATAAGTTTGATCATCTGATCTCCCCAAACCTCAGTTTTCTCATCTGTAAAACAGGGAAAATAATTCCCAGCCTGTCTGTGTTATTTGAATAGTGTGAGGAGCAAAACAGTTAAGTGTTGGGTAAGTAGTTTGAAAATTATTTTTCTAAACTTGCACCACAATATACTATAATAATGGTTTGAAATATGTATTTCTCAATTAAAGGTCTCCTTGTAAAAATGAACTCTTCAGGGGAATCCCAAAGTGTGAAACTGATTAAAAGCAGAGCTGACGGTTGAATCAGGGATGAAGAACCAATAGCTTCCTCCATCTTCCCTGACCCCTGGCCCGTATCCCGAGAAAGTCCTGACAGCTGAATCAGGGATGAAGAACCGATAGCTTCCTCCATCTTCCCTGACCCCTGGCCCACATCCCGAGAAAGTGGCAAGGGGGCTTCACAGCTGTTCTAGAGCCCCGTGAAGCACAGGCCTAGCAAAGCAGGGGAGGCAAGGCTGCACTGTGGTCCTGAGCAGGTCCCCTCGTGCCTGAGCCTCTGCTTCCCTCTCTATAAAAAGAAGTTAGAAGAAATGATTCTTCAGGCCTCTTCCAGCTCTGATATTTTGGAAATCTGTTTCTAGTTCTTGTCTTTAGAGAGAAATGTCTCCCTCCAAGCTAACTGAAAGTGCCCCCACATGAGCAGCACGGTACCCATGCCTGCACCAGGGAAAATCCTGACCCAGTGTTCTAAGAGACAGCCTCCCACCTGCCTTCACGCCTCCAAACTGTCTCTGCATGAACAGGATCCACTGTCTCCGTGTTGGGTCCACTCATTCTCTCAACAAACCTTCTTCCCTGAGCTGCTTCTCTGTGGAACAGTGGGCAGCCTGGAATGAATAGACCTCTAGCTTTGTTCCCGAGGAGCACCATGGAGAGACGGGTACAGATGTACCAACAGCTAGACCATGGGGCCAGTGGGAACCAACATGAAGCACTCAGGGTCAGCTGGCAGCCTAGCGGAGCATGGACGCACATAGCCCTGTGACCAGCCTGCCCCGCTCCCATCCTGGCTCCACAATTCTCCTGCAGCCTTGGGAGAGTTATTCCACTTCCCTGCATCTTAGTTTCTTCACATTTAAAATGGGAGTGACAATTAATTACCCACTTCATAGGTTTTTGGGAGGACGAGAGAGGTTAAAACATTAAAAAGAAAAACACTCAGTATTAATATTATTTTTATTTGTTTGGCTGCACCGGGTCTTAGCTGCGCACATCGGCTCTTTAGTGGCACGTGTGAATTCTTAGTTGCAGACTGTGGGATCTAGCTCCCTGACCAAGGATCAAGCCTGGGGCCCTGCAACTGGAGTTCAGAGGCTTAGCCATTGGACCACCAGGGAAGTCCCTTAAAAAACACCTAGAGGAATGCCTAAAACACAGTAAGCACCCAAGTACTGGTAAGTAATATGCTTCCCAGCCCAGGGCGAAGTCCCCTCTCGTGCTTAAAAGCCGCTCCCGGAGACAGACGACCAGGGTTCCTGGCTGGCCTCAGCCACTTAGCTGCATCACCACCCTCACCATGCAGGTTAACAGACTCTTCTAAGCCAGATGCAGTGGCATAAAACCTATCACACACCACCTCCGACAGAGCAAGAACATGATTGGTGTTGGCAATTAATACTGTTGCTGTTAACGGCAGTGAGATCGCAGGAAGAACTATTTATTTCTAGCTGAGGGGACTGGGAAAAACATCAAGGTGAAGATGACCTTTGAGTGGACGGCTGGCATGTGCCTTGGATTGTGTGAATCTGGGCTGACTTTGCAGAACTGCTCTTCCTTCTCCATGTGTACTGCAGTCCTCCTTCCTATTTGCCTGTTACAGCTGCAGCCAGCAGAACAACCACAAAACACAGTGGTCTAAAGCTTAATAGAGACAGAGGTAGAGATGGGGGTGTGTGTGTGGGTGTGTGTGGTCTAAAGCTTAATAGAGACAGAGGTAGAGATGGGTGTGTGTGTGTGTGTCTCTGTGTGTGTGTGTGCGTTAACCAGGCCATTCTGTTCTTCCCAAACCTTCCGGGACTTCCTGTTGCCTTCAGGATAGGCCTACACCGTCTAGCTTGGCCTGCAAAGCCCTCTGCTACCTAGACCCAGGCACCCACTTTCCTCTGGAGCTAATCCAATCACCCACCCAGGACTCATTGAACTTACATATCCGGGCAGATTCCTGTGTCTACATCTTGGCTCATCTTTTCTCTGACCTGACAGATTTGGACTCGACCTGTCCATCCCTCGTGACTTCAGCCTCACCTCCTCCAGCTACCTTCTTCCCAGCATAGGTTTCCTACTTGGCTCCTGCTTCTCCAAACTCCTTGGGCTCAAGCTACCTGAGTCACTCACTTGTCACTTCTGGGGCCACATGCATGTGTGTGTCATGTACCCCTGAATAGAGGGGAGGGACTGTCAGAGCAAGGACTATCTCTGAGACTTCTGTGTATCTTTCTCAACTCAGCCACACACTATCACCATCTTAGCTCAGAGTCTTATGCACAGTAGGGATCCTATAAATATTTGCTGAAAGACCTTGGAAAATGAGTCAGTATAAATAAGCACTAACTAATCTTTAAAGAAAATAATGCTGTCAGCCAGTATCTGAAGGCACAACTGTATGCTCAGTATTATAATTGTTTAAAAATTGGAGATAAGAGAAATAAACAATAAAATAACCATCACCTAGCAAGTTGAATCTAGATGGGAAAATATAGTTAACCTAAAAAGAAAGCAAAATAAAAGGTTTAAATCCTATGATTCCAACTACAGTTCAGAATGAGCTAAGGAAGAGAAGGATTACTAAGCATGGAACGAGGAGGAGTCTGACCTTGTGAACAAGGCAGGGAATTAAATCTCTATGACCCTGACTTACACTGTGCAAAACAATTTGCCACATAAACAGTTCAAACCTCACTTCTCAAAAGAGGCAATTTTCAGGCTTCCCCATCATGATGAGGATTTTCACGGGGGTGGGGCTGGGAAGACCAGACCTGGAGAGCACCTTGCCTCTTGCTGTTTATATCTAGCATTCTTTAAAGCCTGGTGTGTCCAGCATTGCTGGTGTGACACTCAGCTCCTTGATTTCCTATCTGGTGTTGGCCAGAGGGCGCAGAGTGGGCTATTCCTGAGAATATTGGCTCACCCTATGTCACCACACCCCTCTCCTTAACAGATTGGCTACTGGAATGAAGATGACAAATTCGTCCCTGCAGCCACAGATGCTCAAGCCGGGGGGGATAACTCAAGTGTCCAGAATAGAACATACATCGTCACCACAATCCTAGTGAGTATTCAGTCCTTCGTGGAGGTTACCTGGGATGTGAGCTAGGCCAACACAAAGGCTTCCCCAAGGGGCAAAGCTTCTGGCCAAAACTGTGCAATAAGTAGAAAGAGGGAGTTAAAAATTATCCTGAAGTTCAGCGGGATTTCCGCTCTCTGGCTCTGCCGTGATTTCACTTTGTGCCCTTGGATAAGTCAGTCACCCTCCCATGAGCCAGTTTTCCCGCCTATAAAACATAAGAGGCTAAACTGTGGTGCTTCTGACCCTACTCTTCCTCAGCAGAAGTCATTTTCAAAAAAAGCCCCTAACATACATCACCTAGAGTGGATATAGGTGAAGCTGCTGTGGTTTTCAGTGGCTGATCATGAGAAACTTGGAACCTATTTGGGGTCCACTTCCCCACCGTCACACCCCCAGAGGTACCTTCAAAGAAACACAAGAGCTCCTGAAACATCACTTGAAAAGCTATGCATGACATCTCAATGAAACATTCTTATTTTACCAGTTTTCTTCTTTAACCCAAGGAGTTTTGTAACGGGGAGAGCAGAAATGCAGGAAGTGGGTTTAGGGGCTAGAGAGACTCCCCTAAAGTTAACCAATGTTAACTCCTCTGCCATGCCAAAGGCCTCCCTCCCCAGGAGTGAACCCCGAACCCACATTCTCTGTCTCCCATTTCTCCACCAGGAAGATCCTTATGTGATGCTCAAGAAGAATGCCAACCAGTTTGAAGGCAATGACCGCTACGAGGGCTACTGTGTGGAGCTGGCGGCAGAGATTGCCAAGCATGTGGGATATTCCTACCGTCTTGAGATCGTCAGCGATGGAAAATATGGAGCCCGTGACCCTGACACAAAGGCTTGGAATGGCATGGTGGGAGAGCTGGTCTATGGAGTAAGTCCCCCATAGGGTAGGGAATTAGAGGCAGAGACAGATGGTTGGACAGGAAATTTTGGTGGTTAGATGACCCTACCCATAGATGCCTATTGGACCCTATAGTTTAGCATTGTAGCTGCTGAAAGATGAAGAGTCCAAAATCCAATGTCTTAAGACATTTTTTGCTCATGTTCCTGGTCCCAGCTCCTTCAGCCAGACTCACTTCAGTCTTGTGACTTCAGTTGACCATCATCCAATACAGGTGATAGTTTAGCTTCAAGGTTAGTTTTCCCGAGGCAGACCGCTAAGTGGTCACTTTCCTATTCAGTCACTTAAGGCCCCCTCAAAATAAATTTCTTCCCTGGTGTTAGATATGCCCCAGATACAATCAAACCTTCTAGTCACTTGCCCTTTTTGGCACCTTCCATTTCAGCCAAGCCACCCCAAGTCACTCTGTTCTCTAGGGTGCCCGCTTCCATTCTGCCCCTCTAAAATCTTACCCTTCCCCCTAAACCTGAATCACATACTGCTTTTTCCAAGACGTCATTCTCCCCATAAAAGGTATGGGGAGAACCCTTTTTAACTATTCTTGCCTTCACTGTAGGATTTAGTTTCTGCTTCTATTATGGCTTACCTTGCCTTGTACACTTGTTATCTGTGAATAGGGATTGGTCTACTCCATTCACTACACTTGAAATAAGACCACACATAATTGCTGTAACACCTTCAATAAGTTGAAGCATTTTGGAGAAGTCACTGAATGCCCTGAATTGAGAAGTAAAAGATCTGATCCCTGCCGCCAAGGAACTTAGCATTTTCTGACGTAGAAAACACAACGAGGGAGAATGGTAATATAGCAAAGAATCGAGGTCCATGCAGAAGGCTAGCATGAGGTGGTCTAGCCCTCAAGAAAGATGTGTAACCTTAAAAGTGGCCACGTTCAGGTACAGAGAAAGGCAACCCAGGAAGGTCTATAGTATAAACGATCAGATGGCGATAGAAATAAGTTGTGAAGGAAGAATGAGAAAACACTGATGATTTTTTTGTAGAGGGCTTCAGTTAAGTAGCCAGCGAAAAGATTGAGTGAGAAATGATAAGGGAAAGGGTGTGGACTGACTCAGCGGGCACTGGAAGATCGTGAAGATACTCGAGCAGAGAAACAACAAAAGGCAACAGAAGAAGAATCCTGCCACCACATGCAGGAAAGGCACCACCACAACTCGTATAAATCAGACTCCTGCCTAGGGCTTTGAACAGAAGCAAACACCGCGTGCCAGGATGGTAAGAAGTTCTCCTCAGGATAAAGAAACTATTTAGGAGCTTTAAAAATCTCATTGTCTCAGATCGAGGAAGTGAGAGTCATGATGGCCGAAGAGCCACAGAAAGGGAATTCAAAGAGGAAAGAGACGGAAGTAAGAAAATTCTAAGAAGGCGGCTTTTGATATGACCTGGGAAGATGGTTAATGAGTTAAGAAGGGGCTTGTGCTTCTACCTGCTCTCTCCTCTGCTGCCTCTCGCTTTTGGGAAGTGTCACCGATGAAAGATGGAAGATCTAGATGGTTAATGCTGCATTGGGAAGCTGGTTTCCATGGGAACCTCCACCAAGTTCTTAAGGTCATCCCCATGGCAACTGCTGTGAACTTTTCACCTCCACCAGAATTCATCTTCACCTTCACCCAATGTAATCTGGTTCCTTTAGTAAAAGGCCCAAGATCTGGGCACAACAACAGTATGATTATCCTGAGGGAAAGCCCCCCAGTACACAGCCATCAGCCATGGGCCACTGGCTCATCAGTGACAGAAATCACCTCTGGGTGCCTCAGCTGCCAGTCTTTCTTGTCCCCTCCCCTCCACCAGGCCTGTCCCTCTGCCCAGTAACAGCTGTATTCTGAAGACTCTATGATGGGCCCAAATGGATGCCCTCTCTTGAGGGCATTTTCAGTTTGGCTTTCCTCGTCTGTCCCACCTAAGAAAGAATAGAAGGGTCTGAGAAGGCACCTCTAGCCACAGATGACCAGCAAGGTCAGAAAAAAATTTACCTGGAGGGCTCCAGATTTCTTCTTTCTGTGCCTCCCAACTAAGCTAAGTCAATCAGGGTTTCTCATCTTCCCTTTGCTCACTCTTGCTCTTATCCACCATGGTAACAGTAGCATTTCAGCACATCGTTCATGCCAGGCACTGTGCTAAATACTTTACCCAAGTTATTTCACTTGCTCCTCATAACAGCCCCAGAAGGTGGACATGATTACTCTGCACATTTTATCAATCAGGACACTGAAGCCAGGGAGATTAGGCAGTTGGGCAAAGGGCACAAAGCGATGAGAACAGCCACAGGCTACACATGAAGGCTCCGCTTATTGCAAGGTACGGCTGTGTGCCTGGGTTGCCATGACTTCCTGGCCTGTTCTTTGTCTTAATGAAGCAGAAATAGAGTGAGCTTTGGAGACACACGCACACACACAAATCCAGATTTGAATTCCGACTCTGCCTGCTCACTAGCACCACAACTCCTGCGAGCCACTGATCTCCTCCCAGGGTTCCCCTGAGTTTTTTGTCCCAGGGCTGGGTAGGGAGTATTTCCCTACACAGTGCCTGGGTCAGAGTGGCTCTCCATCCCTGATGATTTTCTCCCATTTTTGCTTTTACCTACTGCATCAACACTGTTTACTATTTTCCCAAGATTGTTTCCAGACATATTTGGTTTGGGGATCTCCTAGGTCAGTGGTTCTCTAACTCTGGACCAGCAGTAGCAATATCACCCGGGAACTTGCTAGAAATGCAAATTCTCAGGTCCATGGGGTCGCAAAGAGTTGGACACGACTGAGCGACTTCACTTTCCCTCTTCGCTTTCATGCATTGGAGAAGGAAATGGCAACCCACTCCAGTGTCCTTGCCTGGAGAATCCCAGGGACGGGGGAGCCTGGTGGCTGCCGTCTTTGGCGTCACACAGAGTCAGACACGACTGAAGCAACTTAGCAGCAGCAGCAGCAGCAGCAGCAGGTCTCCCCAGACCCAGCGATCTAGAAAGTCTGCCATCTGTGGTTTAAAAAGCCCCAAGGTGCTTCTGATGTCTGCACACTCAAGTTTGAGAATCACTGTCTCAAGATGTCAGTTTCAGAAAATAATTCTGAGCACCTGTGAAATGCCCACGGTTCACAGTGCTCTCACGTATTTGAATTCTTTTGACTCTCACAAAACACTGCTGTCCAGTAGATAAAGCAAAATTTATTATACCTCTTTTTCTAAACAAGAAACTGATATTCATAAGGACAACTGTCTCACTCGAGGGCACATGGCCAGTGAGTCAGAAAGCCAGGAAGGCAGGTCTACCTTCCCAGATGAGCCTTGCCCACAAGTGATCCTGCAAAGGTCCAGTGACTTCCTCAGATGCTGGAAATCAACTTCTAAGACCTTTCAGTCAATATCAAACAAGCTAAAACTACTTGTTCAAAACTCATGCTGCTTTGCACAAACCACCTTCTCTCTCTGGACCTGGGCTCCTATCTGCAAAATGATGTCACTGCATTTCCCACTGTGTGTGTATCCTATGCATATGGGTGCCTTTCAATGCTTGGGGCTCAATGGACAAAGAATTTTGGAAATACTAAATCTGCTTACCCCTCTTAGAAATTCTCAGTGCACAGTAGTCTGTTAAAGGTTCTGAGAAGTCCTGCCAGTTTAAATTCAAGTTAATTTTTATGTTATAATTAGTTACATCCTTCCACAAATAATGTTACACGGAACAAATCTTGAAACTGCTAAGTTAAATAAGAACTAAGATGATTGGTTTTGTGATTTTTCCCCAGGTCACAGTCCCTTTTATTAACTCACATCAGGAGGCATCAGACAAATCCATTCAATTCCCTTTACCATCTTTGAAGCCGGTCTTGACCCACCTCCCTCTTGGGTAACTTGTAGTTATTCCCTCCGAGTCATTTCTATGACTTTTCTCCCCTATTCCTTTTCTACCTATGAGAAAAAAGGAGATACTGTCTCCCTGGCAATGGCTTGTGTTTGTAAAAAGTATCAAGATTTAGGCAGTAGGTGTTAGCGGGAAAAAACAGAATTGCTGAGACATATACTCAATCCCACATTGCTTTACAGAAAGTTTCTTTCTGTGAGAAATTTAAGTCATTCTAAAGCCAGGCTTTTTATTCCACTTAAAATGCCTTCTCAAAAATCTCATCCAATGAGAGTAACCAGGGGAAACCCCTCCTGAGCAATACCAGCCGGCAGCTGGGTGTGGCTGGGGTCTGGACAGCATCTGTCTGCAGCCTCACATCTGGACTGTTACACAGCACCATAAGAGAAAGCCACCTGTCTTGAACAGACTTGCACAGACATGCCTGTCATTTCAAAAGTGAATGTCATGGCATCCCTCCATGGAACCGCGTTAGATTTCCAGGATCGCTTAATCTCAGGCCAGGAGAGCAGTGGATTTTTAGAGCATAGATGCCAGTGCTCCTGCAATTAAGCAGAGATAGGAAAGACAGAAGAGCAAGGCTGGTGCTGTATACCCAAAGATGAACATTTCTTGCAACTATTTTATGTTTATCTACATGAATTTTAAAAACTGATTTGTGCACTTCTTAGCAGTCTTCCTGGGGAAAAAAATAGCTGTGATACTACTTCATTCTCTCTGCCAGGTCTTCCTCACATGATTCTCTCCTCTGGGAATGTACTCTGTATCCGAGCAACCTGTTGAAATCCTGCTTCCTCTTCCATGTCAATGTACATGTTACCTCTTTAAGGATGCAGTCCCTGACCTCCCTAGACAGAATTAACTCCTTCCTGACCTCCTGTAGCACTTTGCATCTCTTAGATTCAAAATGTATCTCACGGAATAGAGCATGTATCCAATCTAGTTTGGGAAACTACTGTGTGTGTGCGCGTGTGTGTGCGTGCGTGTGCGCGCATGTGTGTGTGTGTGTGTGTACCAACTTTTACTAGTTGTAGAGATCACAGTTTTCTTTTCAGCCTAGGGCTTGCATATGAGTGCCCAATAAATATTTATTGAGTTAAACTTGCCTTCACTATCTATCTTGTTACCCAGGACTGTCTTGGTCACAGGTAAAAATACCCCAACTCCACTTGGTTTAGGCAAGCAGAAGGATTGGTTCATGTTCCTGGGGACAAACAAAAGAGTATTTTGACACATGTTTCTACCATGTTCCGGGGGATAGCAGGATAAGCCATGAATTAAGGATCACCCAAGTTATTTCATCATGGGTCATCTCTCACCCTGACCTTCAGGGCTCATGCTCATGAAAGAGACTTGGGGCTTGTGCCATCCTTGAATGAACCACGGTGGCCAGGGGAGTGGACTACACTAGTGGCCAGATCTGGGGGACGCACTTCACCTTACAATAAGGGTTATCAGCCCCACTTGAACCGGAGGACAGACAGTGGAGCAGGAGTAGTTCTTTCAGGGGAAGAAGGCATGACTGCTGGGTAGGCAGAAAAATAAGACATTACAACAGCCCGCTTCCATCCATAAGGTGAGGAAGTCACCCCCAAACAATCAGAACTGTCAAAGAACGGGGTAATCTCTCCCGTGAGATATTGAGCTGATCAACCATTTATCGTAAATATTTTACAGAGAGTAGGAGGAGTTGGATTCCTGAGGTTCTTCCTCTCACATCATTTCAGATACAAAAGAACGTTAGAGTGAAGAGGAAAATGAGGGAACAGAGAGCTGATGAACTCAAGTGCCTGTTCTCTTCTCTCCACGATTTTTGCAGAGAGCAGATGTGGCCGTTGCCCCTTTGACTATCACCTTGGTCCGGGAAGAGGTGATAGATTTCTCCAAGCCATTTATGAGTCTGGGGATCTCCATCATGATAAAAAAGCCACAGAAGTCCAAACCAGGGGTCTTTTCCTTCCTGGACCCTTTGGCTTATGAGATCTGGATGTGCATTGTGTTTGCCTACATTGGAGTGAGCGTCGTCCTTTTCCTGGTCAGCCGTTTCAGCCCCTACGAATGGCACAGCGAAGAGTTTGAGGAAGGGCGAGACCAGACCACCAGCGACCAGTCCAATGAGTTTGGGATATTCAACAGCTTGTGGTTCTCCCTGGGAGCCTTCATGCAGCAAGGATGTGACATCTCTCCCAGGTCAGTCAGCTCTTATCATCTTTACTCACTGCCATATATATACATGGGGAGTCAGCGATGGCAGTTTTTTCCAGACTTTATTGTACTTAGTCCTCAACTACGCTTTACTGTCAACTGTCCATTGCATGCTATGGAGGCTCTGGACTCACCTTGACCGGCTCTGTCTGCTGTCTGGGTGATGTGTTCTGTCAAGATTAACAGGCATAATTGTGACTCTAATGTTCTGTAGTTATAGTACTGAGAAGGGATTGGGGCGGGGGAGGGGGGAGCGGTATTGTACCACTAACATTTTTGAGCACCTACCACACACGCTAAGCAAGGTTTTGAGTCCTCCTCATGCCTTATTTCACTGAATCCTCACAGACGCATTAGGTGGGGACACTTATGATACCTCCTTTTACAAAGGAGGAACCAGGGAAATGTTGAACACCTTTCCAAGGTTACATAGTTAGGTGAATCAAGATTCAGACCACAATCCCAAACTATTTCTGAGTGGCAGGAGCACTGAATTATGACTGGGTTCTTGCTCTGGTTCTAGCACTTTCTGTGTAGCTCTGGACAAGTCACTTGACTCTTGTAGACCTTGGTGTCTTCATCTTTAAGAGAAAATGGTTCTTCTTTTCTCTGTACTGAGTAAGATCTTGGAAACTGTCTAGTTCCAATGGTGATGTAAATTTGTTTCTTGTGGCTGGGGAATGAAGTTTCTTGGAAATGCCTCAGATATCATATTGAGAATACTGGGGTGGCCAAATTAGTGAGGTTTCAGCCCTCACACTGGACATGAGTAGCTCCATTTTCATCTGTTTTACATATTGGACTTGTGAATACAATTTCTTTTGAGAAAGGTTTTTGGAAGGGAGAGAGGAAGGAAGGAAAGGAGGAGGGGAGGGAGAGAGAGAAGAGGAGAGAGAGAAGGAGGGAGGGAAAAGGTAAAGGAGAAGGGTAAAAAGAAATTTGACCACCACCCTGGAGAAGGCAAAGGCTACCCACTCCAGTATTCTGGCCTGGAGAATTGCATGGACTGTATAGTCTGTGGGGTCGCACAGAGTTGGACACCACTGAGCAACTTTCACTTTCATTTCACTTTCATCTAAATCAGTTCCCATATTTACTGATCCCCCTTTCCATCAATCTGTGTAATGTTCTTTCAGCTATATTCTGGAATGTTCGTGTAACAAATCCCCTCCAGTTTACCTGTTAAATAAGCACTGATTGTATTTCCTTTTACAGTTGCTTAATATCTATGAGCTCTTTAATCAGGCAGTCCCTTATTGATTACCAAGCTTCTAAAGCATGCAGGGAGACATGGCTTAGCACTTGGCTGCATGAATAGATTTGCACACACACTCACTTTCGGGGGCATAACTGCATAAATATGAAAGCCTCATAGACATGTGCCAGAGGCATTGGTCCCACCTGTCTGGCTCAGATTTGAGTGTCAGCGAGGACCAATATTGCTAACTGGCAAAGGAATAAAATCTTCCTAAGGAGCTTCCCGCAGGACTCACTTCACCTGCTGTACAATTTAGATCATCTCATCACTCACCATTATAATCTTGTTTTTCTCTAAATAAGAAGACAGTCGGGGGAGGGGGGCGTTGTGTGGGAGAAGAGGTGTGAGACTGGCTGCCTGGCCAGTGCTGGCAGACACATGGTAAAGAGCAGAGAGAACCCAGCAGGGGAAGGGCTTGCATAAAAATAACTCAGGCCAGTAGATAAACTGTGGGAAGCAATGATTCAGTGTCACGGGCCATCCAAACATGCAGGTGTCTGAGAAGACCCCTGGGCTTGTTTTCTTTCCTGTATTCCCTTCTTGGCTGGGCATCTTACCTCCTAAAGGCACCCGTGGCATCTTACCTCCTAAAGGCACCCGTGGCATCTTACCTCCTAAAGGCACCCATGTCGTCTGACCTCAGGCTGTGTTTTCACACTCCCCACCATTCCTCCCGAAGTCTCAAGTTAGTGAGCCATAAACTGAATCTGCTACCAGGCATGCTTCTATGATTCGCACAGTCTGCCAATGATGCTCCAAAACTGAGTGACAGCTGCCCTCTGGAGCTGATCCATGACATCCCTGTGGACTGTAGCCCCCAGTGATCCGCTTCACTCCGCTGAGACTCAGCTGGCCCCTAAGAGAGTATGTGAGTTTGTGACTTCTGGCTAGAAGAGGGTTTTCAGACTGTGTTTCCAGGACTCCTGAGGGTTCTATGAGGCTATCTTAGGAACTGACCTTGAGGTGAAGATGAGACTAAACAGGAAAGTACCCAGCCTCCTTCCTCCTCACTTTTAATAATACAACTCCACTCTGTGATTCTGTATTTTCCCTGGTAAAACAGCAAACAACCTCTAGTATTGTCGTGAGGTTTAAAAGAGACTGATACAGAGACTTCTCTGGTGGCCTAGTGGTTAAGAATCTGTCTTGCAATGCAGGGGACACAGGTTCCATCCCTGGTCTGGGAACTAGGAGCCCAGGCACCATGGAATAACTAAGGTGCCCCAACTACTGAGCTCATGTGCCACAACTAGAGAGTCCATGTGCCACAATAAAAGCTCCAGCACAGTGCAGCGAAGATCCCACGTGCCACGACTATGACCTGACCACAAATAAAGGCCGACACATACAGAACTCGTAACACGCTGTTTAGATAACACACAGGAAACACAATAAACGAGAAGCTACTTCAGTTCTTTAATCAACTTTCTGTATTGTAAACTTTAGAAGGAAGGGTGCCAGGGCTCACGATGAAAACCCAATGGACCTCTCTCTCCTGGGCAAACCCACAGACAAAGTGGCACAGTGATTCACTCCTGGATTCCCGAGACACCCCTCAGAGGGACTGGGCAGAAGGATCTGTCATTTTGGTTTTGAGGGTCTGACAGGCAGAGAGATGAGTCAACCTGCCAGAACGAGGAGTTTTATCCACATGAGATGGACTCCTGCTAAACAGGCCTAGCTTGGCCAACTCCAGCACTTAGGGGCCTGTAGAAACCCCTTGAAGAGTCGGAATATGCATCACAACATTTGATGGGAATATATGCTACAGAGAAAAGGCACGTACTTGTCAACAGGAGCAGACAAAAACACAAGGATGCTNGCAAAGAGTCGGACACGACGGAGCGACTGAACTGAACTGACAGTTAGTTGTCTGTAAGTAGCTCAATCATCTGACCTGAGTGATGTGACTGGATGGAGAGCTCGCTTTCTTAGAGGAAAAGGGCAGTAGAGGCAGATAGCAGCCATGGTTCAGTGAAACAAGGATCTGCCACTCTGCGGCTGCCCTGGCGTTTACTCCCATGCACAGGTGGCCGCTCCCAGACGCCGTGTCCAGGTTCAAGCGGGAAGGCAGGGAGGAAGTTCTGCAGCCCGTTCTGCATCTCTGGATCAGGAAAACAAAGGCTGAACAATATACTTCCCTCCCCGAGCAGACGTCTCCTTCTATCCATCTCATTAGTAAGAACAGTGGCCCATGATCACTTCTAGTAGCACTGAAGGTAGGAAAGGCAAGAATATGGTTTTTCAGCCTCTAAAATGGAAAGGGTGAGAATGGGCGTTGATGAGTGAGCCAGCAGCATGGGCTGCGGTGCCTGTGCTGTGCTGTACTTAGTCACTCAGGCACGTCCGCCTCTTTGTGACCTCAGACCTCAGACCCTGTGTCCTGGACTGTAGCCCGCCAGGCTCCTCTGTCCATGAAGGTTCTCCAGGCAAGAATACTGGAGTGAGTTGCCATGCCCTAGAGCTGAAGTATTCTATACCAGCTCCACAAATAGAAATAATCTGTCATTAGCACCTTCAGTGACGTATACCAGGAAATGCTACTGGTTGGCTTTCAAGATTCTTCCATCCTCCCTTTAAAATATTCATATGAGAAATTGTCTTTGTGTAGCCTATTTTAACATTGAAAGTTAAAACTCAGTTGAGCTGTGATCACAAGAAATATTTTTTTTTAATTTCGTTGATGGTAAGATAGAAATGCCATCATGAATTGCATTTGTAGGCCTATGTCTTGTGCCCAAAATACCTATTTTTAATAGATATTTTAAATTTCTTTTTTCATAAATAAGAACATTTTGAGAAGGGATATACGAAAGAAAGGACAAAAATCACCCCAGGCAAAATTTATCTTCAGTTCCCACAACTTACATTTCTGTAGCTTTTCCCCCTGTTTGTGTCCAGTGTCATTTATTTATTCAACAGATATTACTAATTGCCTGGAAGGTACAGAGCAGGGTGCTGAGGATATAAAGATATGTTGATGATGGCATATGACGGTATTGGAGTCTTTGCTTCAGGGAGCTAGCAAGTACAGTGAGGCAACACAGATGTTAAATAAACAATTGTGAATGTATAAACTGTGATGCACTATGAATAAAATGAAACTGCTGCAGCAACAGGTAATAGAGGAAGTGGAATTAAAGGGGACTTACTTAGGGTGTTCTGAGAAAGCTTCTCCGCGGCACAGAGAGGTAAGGAGGAGCTAGGCTGACACAGAGCTGTATTATTAGAGAAGCAGGCAGAAGCCAGATCTCACCGAGACTCAGGGCCATAGCATAGATGTAAAGTTTTACTCTAAATACATAGGAAGGCCCCAGGGAGTTTTAAGTAAGAGAAGGATTGATTTACATGCTATAATGCTACTCTGGGGAGCTATGAGGAAAATGAATTAAAGCAGAAAATAGTCAAGAGTGGAGGCAGAGGGACTGAGCAGTAGGCTCTCATAGCTGTCTAGGGGCAATTATAGTGATGGAAATTATGATGGTCATGGAGATGGATTAGCGGTCTACTTTGAAACTGGAAATGACAGCACTGGCTGACTGGATATCTGAAGGGGAGGAGAGGAAGATTCAGTGGTGCCTCCAAGAGGAAGGGGGCATTTGGAAAACATGGCACCACACTTCCAGAGACCTTTAGGTCTGGCTCTGATCAAGAGAAGGATCAAATTCATCTACCCCATGTTACAGAGGAGTAAACTGAGGCCCCAAAGGGGGAAGCGATTTTCTCTAAGGTCCCCAAGGCAATGCCTCTGGCCTCTTGCTGCCCACCCTGCAGTGTCATCCCAGGCTCCACCGCCTGCAAATGGACTAAGAGTGAGCCTTTCAACTCTATTCCCATGGCCCTCCCACTGGCTTCCAGTTTTCTGGGATCAGATGACCCTAGTAAGAAAAAGGAGAAGGGTGTGGAATGTGGAAGATCCTAGGGGAAGAAAGCAAAGTGGGAAATTATGATTCCAGCTTTGAGAACTCTTACTCCTGATCTTAGAATGTGACAGAATGTATGATAATTATCTCCACCTAGGGAAGATCATTACTCTCAGCAAAAAGAATTCTAAAGCAGGGGAGGGGTAGCACTTTGGGGATCTCCGGGAACCCTGTACCACCACTCAGCTTCCCCGCAACCCCAGCTAATGTGCTTGCTGAGGGCCCTGGGACTGATTCACCATGGGAACAGAGTAACCAATGAACAGAGCCTAAACTGATAGCCAATGGCAGCCTGACTTCCGCATTCACACACAAATCCACAGCAACCAGGACTAGAGAGCACAGAGGGGTGATGAGGAATCTCCCCCTTCCACCTCTTATTCTCCCTGCTTCTCTCCCAGAGACAGTCATGCAAACCCCTTTCTCTGGCAAATACTGCTGTCACTGAAGTGTTGCAGAGGGGAAAAGGGGGTAAATATTCAGGGAAGTTGATGGAAGCAGCCTGAATTTATAAAATATTTCATCTTCCCAGGCGGTGCTAGTGGTAAAGAATCTGCCTGTCAATGCAGGAGATGTGGGTTCAGTCCCTAGATCGGGAAGATCCCCTGGAGCAGCAAATGGCAACCCATTCCAGTTCTCTTGTCTGGAAAATGTCATGGACAGAGGAGCCTGGCGGGCTACAGTCCACGGGATTGCAAAGAGTCAGACACAACTGAGCCCACTGAGCATACACACAACCCTAATCCAGTCTTTAGAAAACATAAGCCTCATTCAGGACACAGGCTCGGAGCTGTAAGGAAGGGTGTGTGCACAGCGATGATGCAAGAGCTGGGTTTGATGCTCTTAGGACTAGGTATGAGGGTTTCTGCTGGGACTCCTGCATCACAGTCACCTGGGATGCCTGTCAAAATACAGATTTCCAGGCCCCATCCCAAGTCTGAGGGACTGGAAATTCTGCATCTAGAGAGAAGAGTACACATTTCACAAGCCCTTCCCTTCCCCCGGGGCAGGTTGGCATTAAAATTGGAAAGCCACTGAGCTAGGATGTTGTTCAGTTAAGTCAGTTTGGAAGTGTAAGAAGTGAGGTCTGTGGTTCAGCCAGAAATCACGCTAGTCAACTGCCACAAACGCTGAGCGCAGCGTCTGCCTGCCCTGCGTGTGTTACCTGCCAAGAGAGTGAGACACTGGGCGTGGCCACTGAAGGCAGAGGCCTTGCAGGGACCCTGCTTCCTCCGCAGGCCAGGCTCCTGAGAGGAGCTCCTATAGGATTCACCAGAGTACATCTCCCCAGGGAACAGGAGCTACAGCTGTGACAGGGTGATCTGTGCAAGGACAGTGACCCCCCCATCACTGGGGACTCCAGCTCCATGCCTCCTTCCTTTTCAACTTTAACCCTGTGCTACCCAGTGGCGAGACCCAGAGCCAGTCTCTGCTAGTGAGCAGTTTCACAGACCATGGAGAAGCACAGGAGTAGAACTTTCAGAGCCTGCACAAGCCACATACAGGTGTTCAAATGAAGGCAGGGACAGGAGGGTAAAATCTTCGCTGGACAAGCAACTGAAAAGCACCACTGTCTGCCCCTCAGCCACCAGTTCTGGCCATCAGCAATGGGGAAGTCACATCTCTAGACTGCCGTGGATGTCCAGGGTTTGAACAGTTTAATTGAAGGAGAAAGGTGTTTTGTTTTGTTGTTTTCCTCCAAAATCACAATAGGAAAACACTCAGAAAGTGTTTCCCGAGCTGAAAAGGATGTTTAGGACAATTTCTCTCCTGAAATGTTTCTTTAGCACCTGTTACATTCAGACATGGTTCAGGTTGCTACAAGAGACATCACCAAACAAAGCAGACAAAACCCCCATCCTCCTAGAGCTTACCTTCCAATGAGAGAAGGCAGGCAGTAAAAAAAAAAAAAAAAGATGTAATCAACACCCCCATCCCAATTCCATAGATGAAGATTCTGGCTTACAGGGAAGGGGAAGGAACTCAGAGATAATTAGCATAAGCTTCCCTGGTGGCTCAGACAGTAAAGAGTCTGTGTGCAGTGCAGGAGACCCAGGTTAGATCCCTGGGTCTGGAAGATCCCCTGGAGGAGGAAATGGGAACCTACTCCAGCATTCTTGCCTGGAGAATCCCATGGATGGAGGAGCCTGGTGGGCTACAGTTCATGGGGTCGCCAAGAGTCGGACATGAATGACTGACTAACACTTTCAGTAACACAAAAATAGGGGTCAGCTGGGGGCTGTCTTGACCTGGGCATGCCTGCGTCAGCTAAAAGGGGACCGTTCCCACTCAGCCCTGGACAGTCACTTCCAGGAGAGCTCTGCAGATAAAGCCAAAGTTCACCTGGATTCAGCTTATGCGCCAGCAGTTGGGCACCCCTGGAAGAAAGATGAGTATAAAACACCACTTTACCTTTAATGCATTTAGACATACTCAGAATATCATATTTGTAGTTTTTTAAAAGGAATTCTCCTCTCTCTCAGCCCTCATTTTTGGTTCCAAGGATAAAAACCTGATTGCTGTGTTGTTTTTTCTTTTCACGTACCTTGGAAATTCCAGGCTGTGAATGGGACTGCATTAAAACAAAGTCCTCACAGCTCTATATGCAGAAAGACTTGTCTACCTCTTCCTGAGATCTACTTTTTCCTGGAGAGAACTCATTCCTTTTTAATTCCCCTTCAGAAATACAACCCCTGAGATCCAGAGACCCAACTGTTCACCTGGAAAGAAGTCCTGAGTTCTAAAAAGAGAACAATGAAAGCATCATTAGTTGAACTGATGGAGAATGTATGCTCAGAGTCTTGTGGGGATCCCCATGGTTTGAGTATGATTTAAGGACCACCATCCACCCGTGGCAAATGAATGCTTCTACCCAAGTTGTGTCCAAGCAAGACCATAGGTGAATGAAGCCCAAGGTTGCTAGCAGAAAATAGTGCGTTCCACTAACTCAGAAACAAGAGACCTACATGATGACAGTCACTGTGTAAATCTGGTGGCTTAAGAAAGAGGACCTTAAAGTGAGGAGACAGTAGCTGCTGGGGCAGAATGGAGCCCTTCCCAAGGGGGGAATCAGGAGCAGCTGTGTCACAGGAGGTGGGTCCACAGGATTGGAGGAGGTGATAAAAGATCTTAGAAAAAAGCTCAGTCTACTAGCCCACTGGGTGAGTCACTTCCCCTCTCTCTCTCTCTCACTTTCCCCTCTTCAAAATGGGAGAAAGATGGTGCCTGGCATGTCTGCAGCCCCCCTCTAAGACTGGTGTCTCTTTGATTCCCAGGTCCAGACCAGGCTCTAGCCAAGCCAGGTTGTGCATCAATCTGTTCTCTCAGCCCCAAGCTGCCTTTATAGTCTTGCCATTCCCTCTATCTGGAGCAGCTTCTCTCATCCTTCTTGCTCAATGACCCTCTCTTTTGCAAATACTGACGTCCCATTGCTCCCCTCCTCAGCCCAGTTCTCCTGGGAAGCTATGCATCACAGGAACAGAGCTTGATCTCTGGAACTGGCCTCCTCCAGATGAATCCTAGCTCTGCCACTTACTGGCCATGTCAGTGTAGGAAAGTAACTTCTCTGTGCCTCGGTTCCTTCTTCTGGGAGGCGGAGATAGTAAGAACATTGACTTCAAGGGTATTCTCTATTAAATGACATCATGCGTGGGAAGCTCTTCCTTTGCACAGAGGTGATGAACACAGTCAATGCTACTGACATAGCTGTTGCTATTGCTATGCTGTCATCTGAACCTTTCTGAGGGCATCATCTATCTTCTATCCTGAGCTACTGTTCCTTATCAAAACACAAACTGGAAAACCTATCCTTGCCACTCATCCAGAACCTGACACAGCAGTCAGGCATTCTTAATACTCAACACGTGCTTGTTGAATGAATATATGCACTTTCACAAGTAGCCTTCCAAGGACCATGTCACATTTTTCACTTAATGGAGAGAAAGCAACCCAAGAGAGAATTTCTGGTGGTCACTACCTGTGTAGTGTGGGGAAAGTCAGTCCTCGGATCTCAATAGATGTGAGGAAAAGCAGGAAGAACTGGAAAAAAGGAAGTGAAATAGACCAACCCAGAAAACAAAGTTCCCTGTTTACTACATATCAGGCACTCTCTTAAGTGGCATGTGATGTTACCTCTAATTATCATGACAACCTCTGTTCAGGGATATCGACCCCATTTTATAGATGAGAAAACTGAGGCAGACAACAATTAACTTATTCACGGTTTTCTAACGGAGCTGGGATTATAACCTATGTCTATTGGATTCAAAGACCCGTGATTTATTTTTGAGACACCATTGTCTTACAAAATCAGAAATCTTTTCATGGTCCCTCAGGGCTTCCTATGGACTGTCAGATTTCATGGAAATAAAAAACATCCTTTTTCATCTGTAGATTCTCTAGCTTTAAAAAAAAAATAGACTTTTCTGGCTTTGAGTTTTTCCATTAATATTCCTTACAGTATCTTTTTCCTTAAAAGTGATCTCCTGGGGAAGAAGAGGGGACCCCCTGGGAGTACACTCTGTCCCACCCAGAGTGTGTGCAGCCCAGCCAGTTGGTGAGGGAGATGGTGAAACAGACAAGAGCAAAGATAAAACTGGTGCCACTTTGGAGGAGCCAGTTTCTTGGTTTCAGCTGGGAGGTGACTGTGGGCATAGGGTGGATCCCACAGCCAGAGCCAAAAGCTGGAGAGGGCATGTTTTTCCCTGTAGTATTTTAGACTGGAATGGGGGAGGGACAAGGCAAAAAGGATTACAAATGGCCTTAAAATTATGGCCCATCTGGAGTCGACGCACTATCCTCTAGAAACGGTTGTGCACATGTGGCCAGAGGTATGTATAAGGGTTCTCATTGCTCTAGTGGATTCCAGTGTCCTTCTGCCGATGGTTGCTCAGCAGCTAGTTGCAATATTGGTGCTCTCACAGAAGGTGAGCACACATCCTTCTGATCTGCCATCCTGAATCAATCTCCTCTCACTGTTGTTTTAAAAAGCTGGAAGTAGCCTGCTGCCCATCAGCTGGAGACAATGATGGTTCATCATCCAGGGGCAGACAAGGCAGCTCTTAGGGTGGCGGAACAAGGGTGCCTGTGCTACTCTGCAAGGATCAGGATTGCATAGCAGGGGAATAACAGGTTCTGGTCCCACTGGTCCCAAATTGTAGGCTCTTTTCACTGCATCCTGCTGCCTCTTTGGAACACAGGGAACTAGGGGAATGTGTCTCTGAGGACTAAACTCTGTGGTATGTAAAGCTCATGCTAGATTTTCTTCTGAGAAATGAAATGTTAGTGTGGGTTGTAGTACAAAGAGACCTCTGGGAAGCACTGGACTGTGCCTTGAAAATGAGCTAAGATTTTCCACAAAAGCAGAGAGAAATGAAGACAGAAGTCTCTGGTGGGGGAATCACTGTGAGCAGAAGCACTGAAGCGGGCATGTGTTGAGCCGGGGGACCTGTCAATCACGCTCATCCCTAGGGATTCATTAGCCAAGGGTTCAGAACTCACAAGATTTAATGACGCATTCAGTACCATGACTTTGGGGGCCTGATAAGCTGTTGTATAGTCATTAGAGTGTCACCCAAGAAACAGAGAGTCTAAAGTGGGCAGTGCTGGGCCAGTTCTTCAGTTGCTGCAGGAAGTAGCTCCCTGCTCCCCAAGGAGCACCTTTACTGATTGGTGTTAAGTCTTGGTCCACTGTGGACGAAACCATGGCAGCGAGGGTCTAATTTCTGAATCAGAGGATCTTGGCTCTCAAGAAGTCCCTGGCACTGCTGCCACCAGGTAATTTATCTCCCGAGCAGCAGACAGAAGGGGCTGTCAGGCAGAAAGATGCCTTCCCTTCTGTGCGAGTCTGGCTGGGTACTCAGCTGGTATCCATCTCCCCTTTCATGCCCTGTTCTCTGTGGAGGTACCCATTCTGAGAATGGGGAGAGAGAATGAAGAGGGAGTTTATCTTGCTTTGTTTCTGGTTACAGTAGGTATGTATTCCTACAGATTCAAGTGAGGATTAATCAATCAAATGTTTTAGTTGAGGACCATTACGATATCAACTTTGCCTTAGGCACAGTGGTAGGCATTATGGGTGGTGTGAAAAAGGAAGAAACCAGAGTACAGACTTCGGACTTTGCAAACATCAAGATACACAAGGAAAAAAGATAGATAGTAAAGCAAAATGTTCATCTGAACAATTTCCAAGTGCAGGATTTATAGTCAACAGATAGAAAAGAAAGATCATTGAGGCCCAAAATAGTCTGGGTTAGCTTTGAAGAAAAAGAGGGACTTGGACTGGTCCCATGGCATAAAGGTGGACTTCTAGAAGGAGCCTCAGCTAAGATATGGTTTGTGGCAGGAGCGCCCAAGCAAAGCAGAGAAGAGGACTGTGTTCAGAGACCACCTATCCTGTTAATTACTCAGACCTGGGCTTTGATCTTTGTTATTGTTTAGTCGCTAAGTCACGTCCAACTCTTTTGTGACCCCATGGACTGTAGCCCCTCAGGCTTCTCTGTCCATGGGATTTACCAGGTAAGAATACTAGAGTGGGTTGCCATTTTCTTCTCCAGGGGATCTTCTCAACCCAGCGATGGAACACACATCTCCTGCCTTGCACACAGACACTTTACACTGAGCCATGATCTTAGTTCACCAGCTAATAGCTAGTAAGACTTGAGCCAGTAACTTAGCTGCCAAGTCCGTTTCCTCTTTTAAAAAAAGAGGCCATTAAATAGAGAAGATGTGGTATACACATATAATGGAATATTACCCAACCATAAAAAGGAATGAAATAGTGCCACTTGCAGCAACATAAATGCAACTAGGATTACCATACTAAGTGAGGTGAGTTAAACAGAAAGAAAACGAGCATATGATGTCACTTACATGTGGAATCTAAAATATCATACAAATGAATCTATCTATGAAACAGATTCACGGACATAGAGAGCAGGCTTGTGGTGGCCATGGGGAGCAGTTGGGAAAGGGATGCAGTGAGAAGCTGGGATTAGCAGATGTAAGCTTTGATATGGAGATGGATAAACAACAAGGTCCTACTGTACAGCACAGAGAAGTATGTTCAATATCCTATGATACACCATAATGGAAAAGAATATAACAAAAACAACGTGTGTATATATATGTCTATATATATACACACATATATGTATGTATAACTGAATCACTTTGCTGTACAGCAGTAATTAACACATTGTAAGTAAACTATACTTCAATTAAAATTTTTTTAATTTTAAAAAGAGGCCATTGATACAAATATCATAGGATCTTATAAGAATATATAAACAAAGAGAAGCTAAAGCATGTTGCCTAATACCTGGCATACACCAGGAGTTCAAATTTATTTAATTTTCTTTCCCTTCTTTTGTGTTACCACTTTCCTTTCTTTCAGCTTTGTCCCTGGCCTCCCACCAATCATCTATTCTCTGCTATGAGCATTCAGAGCCTTGCTGACATGCAGTTTTTTATGTGCTCCTGGCCCAGCACTGGCCAGAGGGAAGTCTGTAGGCTGTTCCCACGAAAAGAGGGCAGGCTGCCAGGTGCAGTTATGACTCGAGGATGCTTACTCCATCCCAGGGCTATTCCATAGCTCAAGCCTCAGGAACTGCATCCAAGCTCCTGCCTGCTTTCCTGCCAAAACTTATCACCGGGGCAGTGACTCTTCCTGCCAGACCACACTGCCCACCAGTCCCCTCCTGATCTCCCAGGCACCTGGTTTTGTTTCTTAGCAGTCAGCATTATGATGGTTTCCTCTGTATCCCAGAATGACAAACACTGGTTTTGCGGGACTTGCAAATATGCAAGGTTTTGTCAAGAGAGTAATTAAGAATCTCATGAGCTCTGGAGTGAGACCTAGGCTTAATTCTGCTTCTTACCCTAATTTGCTGTGTGATCCTGGGCAACTAGGTTTGCAACTCAGGCCCTCTGTTACTACATAACAAGCCATCCTGAATTTCTGGCATAAAACAGCAGCCTTTTTATTCTGCTCATAGATTCCCTGGGTCAGGAAACTTGGATACGGGGCACAGTGGGATGGCTTGTTCTTGCTTACAGATGCCTGTGACCGTGGACAGAGAAACTACAAGGCTGTAGGTCACTTGGCAGTGGGGGTGGAATTACCTGCAGACTCACTCACTTGCATGGCTGGCGGTGGGGGCTGCTGTCCGCACCACCTACCTACACATGCCCTCTCCACGCTCTGCTGGGGCTCCTCACGGCATGATGGCCAGGTCCCAAGGACAAGCAACCAAGAGGAGGCAGGCAAAAGCGGTAGCACGTCTCATGACCTACCCTGAGAAGTCACAGGGGGTGACCTCTGTCAGAGTCACCAGCCCAGACATATCAGAAAGGAAGGAACAAATATTTCACCTTTCAGTAGGACAAGGGTCAAAAATCACATTGTAAGAAGAACACATGGAATGGGAAAGGTTGCGGAGGTACTATCTGGAAAGAGCAATCAGCTACAGCTTATATATAAAGATAATACTTTCGGAATCATTATTACCCTCTCCCTCTCCTTCTCCCTCAGAGTCCATAAGTCCGCTCTACACATCTGTATCTCTTTTGCTGTCTTGCATACAGGGTCCTCATTACCATCTTTCTAAATTCCATATATATGTGTTAGTATACTGTATTGGTGTTTTTCTTTCTGTCTTTGACTATTTTAAGACTACACAGATTGTTCCTCCTCCCTAAAGCCAAGGGGCCCCACATCTAGGCAGTATTTGCTCTGTGAATCAGCAAGCAGAACAATCAGAATTCACAAAACTGAGTTACTGTACTTCTGCATCTCTGCACTAAGAACTAAGGAAGGGCCAAGGGAACAGAACAGAAGGAGCTTGGTTTGTTTCTTCTCACCAAGACTATGCAGGGATCTTGGCTGGACAAGGATGGAACTTAGAAGACATAACGATGCCAAGTGGCTTCGGGCAAATGACTTACCTTCTCAGACCTCAGATTTCACAGACTCAATGATCTGACATTCTATTGAGTTAGCCAAAAAGCTCATTCAGGTTTTTCTGTATGATATTAGGAAAACCCAAATGAACTTTTTGGCCAACCAAATACAATGGAACATGCATACTGAGCCTCTGTGGTCCATTTTCTCCTTCTTATGGTGGAGAATGCACAGAAATAAGAAATGCCAAATCTTGGTTTACAGGACGTTCACAGTCTAACTGGGGAGATGAGACTAACACACAAGTAGCAATGTGTTACTTACAGTGTGAACTTACAAAGCTCAGGTATATCTTGAGCACTAAGTGCCATCCACAGGTGACCCAAAGCGACAGATGCATGCTGGCAGAAGGTCAGTCTTCATCCATCCATCTGGCTGGAGAGGAAGAAAGGGCATACATGTTATGAAACCATAAGTGCATCTATCAGGCTTCCACACAAGGCCAGTGTTCTTACATTTCACCATATCTTCCACATCAAAACTCAAAGATAGAAAAGGAATTTTCCTACTTATATAGAGAAGATTCATAGTTTATTTTTTAACTTCAACTCCCTTTTAAGTAAATGAACTCTCCCCTCTTAAGTTTAATATACCATGCTGAGCAAAGGAAGATGTTAATTAAAATCTGGCTTTCCCCATATCCTCCCTGTTTGATACATAACTGATTTAATTTTTAAATTTCATTGAATTATAACACACATATCAGTGCATCAATCACAAATATATTGCTCAGTTAATTTTCATCAAGTGAAAACACCTGTGTAATCAGAATTCAAGAAATTAAATACTGCCAGGGAGATTGGGATTGAAATATGTATACCACTATGAATGAGACAGATATAAAATAGATAACTAACAAGAACACTTTTGAATTTCTGTTGCATATATACCCAGGAAAGGACTTCTTAGGCCACATTATTTATAATTTCCTATCATAGATTCTGCCAAACTATTTTCTGAAAACAAATCTATACTCCCATCAATAATGTATATGAGTTCCAGTTGCTCCACATCTCCCTTTTTTATTTTAGCAAGTGAGTATATCAGAATATTCCCATTTTTGCTCAGTTATAGACAGACATTACCATTTTAATTTGCATCTACCTGATGCAAGTTAGGTACCTTTTCCATGTGTATCAGCCACTTGTAGAGCCTCTTTTAAGAATTACCTTTGTAAATTTCTTTCCCATTTTTCTGTTGTCTTTTTCTTATTGTTCAGCAAGCATTATTTATATAACTTTGATACAGGGCATTTTTCAGATGTCTATCATATCAGTATCTTCTATTCTGTGGCTTGTCTTTTCACTATCTTGACAGTGTCATATGAGGAACAGAAACACGTAATTTTAATGTTGTCCACTTAGCAAGGTTTTTCCTTTATAGCTAGCATCCCATGCAACTTATATAAGAAGTCTTTGCCTACCTCAAAGTCCTGAAGATATTCTTCTATGATTTCTTCTGAAATGTTACCTTTCACATTTGGATCTATGTGTCCTATAGCTTTGTGCAAGGTCATTTTTTCCCTTGCATGTGTAAATCCTATTGAACAAGCATGATTTGTTGAGAAGTCCCTCCTATTCTCCACTGTATGCCTTTTTCTCAAATCACCAAATGCACATAGGTATGTTTCTGGACTCTTGATTCTCTTTTATTGATATACTAGTCTATTCTTGCCCCTACTTCACCCTGTCTTAATTACTAGAGCTTTATAATGTGTTGATACCTAGTAAGATGCGGATGTCTGGAGAAGCTTGCTCATGGTACTAAAATAGAGGTTGGATGATTCCGCTGGGCACTAGAATATGGTGTAGAAGAGAATCTATTATGAGACCATATCTGTGGTCTTTTTCTAACTGTAAGATGGACTATTCTGTTGAAGCATCAGTGATTGGGAGTTTTCTCAAAGTACTAGAACAAATCAATAGGTGAGACTCTGTCTGTGATTAAAAACCTAAATGTGATGGTTAAAGCTCAGGACAATCATGAGTGGATAAAGGATCCAAACAAGGAGCATGTAAAACTCTCCCAGAGAGAAGGATGAATCCTCTTTCATGTCAGTTAATGTAAAAGAAGTCGGTACATGAAGCAGAAGCTAGTGAGGAACAGATAGGAATTTGTTGTGCACTCAAAACATGGTTGCTTTTACTAACCCTTAGTCACAACTCAATATGAGGAGAAAACAGGGCTGCACACACCATAAGAGAGATGAAAACATAAAAAATGTGGATTTTTTTTTCAGGTATTAAGTTTTGTATCAGTTGAATCTAAGGATATTACTAAGTAATGGATGTGCTGTGCAGTTAAATGAGGAGTATTGACCTAGCTATAAATCACCCATCTCTCCATACATGATAACAATACAAATAACTCACAGAAGAGCAAACTCATCCATAGTCTTGAGCCCCAGACCAAAAACTATCCTGTGCAAAATTTGATTCCATTGCATCTTGTGAATTCTCCGCCCTGTTTATGTCAACCACGGTGAAATGCTGTGGCTTTGAAAAGGATAAACAACATTCGTTTTCTGCTGTGGCCAAACAAAACCTCCACAGTTTATAAATCAAAACTGTACTGGCAAAAATCGAACAACTCCATCATTTGCTGAAACCTCAAAAATCCTAAATTGGTCTTAGTGCTTCTGTAAGCAATTCAATCAGTCAGTGTTAGCAAAAGCGTGTGTTAGTCACCCACAGTGGGCTCGGGACAGGGCTAGGTGAGCAGGACAGGGCTATTCAAGGAGAATAACGTGTGGTCTCTACATAAATACACACACAGACACACACCATTACTTAAACATGCTTATTACATAATTGACCATTCAACAGCAGGGCGTTAGATCTCTTATCCCTGTCTCTCCAGCATCACAGCCATCCATATGCTGTCACTACAGCTGTCTTTTCAATTTCTATCTCTTAGAGCATGGCTTCCTTAATTTCTTTTGTGCATAGAAATTATCTAGGGGACTTCCTTGGTGGTCCAGTGGTTAAGACTTCACTTTTCAATGCAACGAGAGCAGGTTTGGTCCCTGGTCAGGCCGCTAGGATACCACATACCCCATGGCCAAACCCAAGCATCCTGCATCCTGCATTGAACATAGACTGGCAATTCATTTCTTACATGATAGTATACATATTTCAATGCTATTCTCCCAAATCATCCCTCCCTCTCCCTCTCCCTCTCCTTCTCCCTCAGAGTCCATAAGTCCGCTCTACACATCTGTATCTCTTTTGCTGTCTTGCATACAGGGTCCTCATTACCATCTTTCTAAATTCCATATATATGTGTTAGTATACTGTATTGGTGTTTTTCTTTCTGTCTTTGACTATTTTAAGACTACACAGATTGTTCCTCCTCCCTAAAGCCAAGGGGCCCCACATCTAGGCAGTATTTGCTCTGTGAATCAGCAAGCAGAACAATCAGAATTCACAAAACTGAGTTACTGTACTTCTGCATCTCTGCACTAAGAACTAAGGAAGGGCCAAGGGAACAGAACAGAAGGAGCTTGGTTTGTTTCTTCTCACCAAGACTATGCAGGGATCTTGGCTGGACAAGGATGGAACTTAGAAGACATAACGATGCCAAGTGGCTTCGGGCAAATGACTTACCTTCTCAGACCTCAGATTTCACAGACTCAATGATCTGACATTCTATTGAGTTAGCCAAAAAGCTCATTCAGGTTTTTCTGTATGATATCAGGAAAACCCAAATGAACTTTTTGGCCAACCAAATACAATGGAACATGCATACTGAGCCTCTGTGGTCCATTTTCTCCTTCTTATGGTGGAGAATGCACAGAAATAAGAAATGCCAGATCTTGGTTTACAGGACGTTCACAGTCTAACTGGGGAGATGAGACTAACACACAAGTAGCAATGTGTTACTTACAGTGTGAACTTACAAAGCTCAGGTATATCTTGAGCATTAAGTGCCATCCACAGGTGACCCAAAGTGACAGATGCATGCTGGCAGAAGGTCAGTCTTCATCCATCCATCTGGCTGGAGAGGAAGAAAGGGCATACATGTTATGAAACCATAAGTGCATCTATCAGGCTTCCACACAAGGCCAGTGTTCTTACATTTCACCATATCTTCCACATCAAAACTCAAAGATAGAAAAGGAATTTTCCTACTTATATAGAGAAGATTCATAGTTTATTTTTTAACTTCAACTCCCTTTTAAGTAAATGAACTCTCCCCTCTTAAGTTTAATATACCATGCTGAGCAAAGGAAGATGTTAATTAAAATCTGGCTTTCCCCATATCCTCCCTGTTTGATACATAACTGATTTAATTTTTAAATTTCATTGAATTATAACACACATATCAGTGCATCAATCACAAATATATTGCTCAGTTAATTTTCATCAAGTGAAAACACCTGTGTAATCAGAATTCAAGAAATTAAATACTGCCAGGGAGATTGGGATTGAAATATGTATACCACTATGAATGAGACAGATATAAAATAGATAACTAACAAGAACACTTTTGAATTTCTGTTGCATATATACCCAGGAAAGGACTTCTTAGGCCACATTATTTATAATTTCCTATCATAGATTCTGCCAAACTATTTTCTGAAAACAAATCTATACTCCCATCAATAATGTATATGAGTTCCAGTTGCTCCACATCTCCCTTTTTTATTTTAGCAAGTGAGTATATCAGAATATTCCCATTTTTACTCAGTTATAGACAGACATTACCATTTTAATTTGCATCTACCTGATGCAAGTTAGGTACCTTTTCCATGTGTATCAGCCACTTGTAGAGCCTCTTTTAAGAATTACCTTTGTAAATTTCTTTCCCATTTTTCTGTTGTCTTTTTCTTATTGTTCAGCAAGCATTATTTATATAACTTTGATACAGGGCATTTTTCAGATGTCTATCATATCAGTATCTTCTATTCTGTGGCTTGTCTTTTCACTATCTTGACAGTGTCATATGAGGAACAGAAACACGTTAATTTTAATGTTGCCCACTTAGCAAGATTTTTCCTTTATAGCTAGCATCCCATGCAACTTATATAAGAAGTCTTTGCCTACCTCAAAGTCCTGAAGATATTCTTCTATGATTTCTTCTGAAATGTTACCTTTCACATTTGGATCTATGTGTCCTATAGCTTTGTGCAAGGTCATTTTTTCCCTTGCATGTGTAAATCCTATTGAACAAGCATGATTTGTTGAGAAGTCCCTCCTATTCTCCACTGTATGCCTTTTTCTCAAATCACCAAATGCACATAGGTATGTTTCTGGACTCTTGATTCTCTTTTATTGATATACTAGTCTATTCTTGCCCCTACTTCACCCTGTCTTAATTACTAGAGCTTTATAATGTGTTGATACCTAGTAAGATGCGGATGTCTGGAGAAGCTTGCTCATGGTGCTAAAATAGAGGTTGGATGATTCCGCTGGGCACTAGAATATGGTGTAGAAGAGAATCTATTATGAGACCATATCTGTGGTCTTTTTCTAACTGTAAGATGGAATATTCTGTTGAAGCATCAGTGATTGGGGGTTTTCTCAAAGTACTAGAACAAATCAATAGGTGAGACTCTGTCTGTGCTTAAAAACCTAAATGTGATGGTTAAAGCTCAGGACAATCATGAGTGGATAAAGGATCCAAACAAGGAGCATGTAAAACTCTCCCAGAGAGAAGGATGAATTCTCTTTCATGTCAGTTAAAGTAAAAGAAGTCGGTACATGAAGCAGAAGCTAGTGAGGAACAGATAGGAATTTGTTGTGCACTCAAAACATGGTTGCTTTTACTAACCCTTAGTCACAACTCAATATGAGGAGAAAACAGGGCTGCACACACCATAAGAGAGATGAAAACATTAAAAATGTGGATTTTTTTTTCAGGTATTAAGTTTTGTGTCAGCTGAATCTAAGGATATTACTAAGTAATGGATGTGCTGTGCAGTTAAATGAGGAGTATTGACCTAGCTATGAATCACCCATCTCTCCATACATGATAACAATACAAATAACTCACAGAAGAACAAACTCATCCATAGTCTTGAGCCCCAGACCAAAAACTGTCCTGTGCAAAATTTGATCCCATTGCATCTTGTGAATTCTCCGCCCTGTTTATGTCAACCACGGTGAAATGCTGTGGCTTTGAAAAGGATAAACAACATTCGTTTTCTGCTGTGGCCAAACAAAACCTCCACAGTTTATAAATCAAAACTGTACTGGCAAAAATCGAACAACTCCATCATTTGCTGAAACCTCGAAAATCCTAAATTGGTCTTAGTGCTTCTGTAAGCAATTCAATCAGTCAGTGTTAGCAAAAGCGTGTGTTAGTCACCCACAGTGGGCTCGGGACAGGGCTAGGTGAGCAGGACAGGGCTATTCAAGGAGAATAACGTGTGGTCTCTACATAAATACACACACAGACACACATCATTACTTAAACATGCTTATTACATAATTGACCATTCAACAGCATGGCGTTAGATCTCTTATCCCTGTCCCTCCAGTATCACAGCCATCCATATGCTGTCACTACAGTTGTCTTTTCAATTTCTGTCTCTTAGAGCATGGCTTCCTTAAATTCTTTTGTGCATAAAAATTATCTAGGGGACTTCCTTGGTGGTCCAGTGGTTAAGACTTCACTTTTCAATGCAACGAGAGCAGGTTTGGTCCCTGGTCAGGCCGCTAGGATACCACATACCCCATGGCCAAGGAACCAAAACATAAAACAGAAGCAATGTTGTAACAAATTCAATTAAGACTTTAAGAATGGTCCACATTCAAATAAAAAAAAAAAAATTAACTATGGATCTTGTTAAAAATGAGGTTTAAATTCAGTCGGTCTGGGGTTTGCAAACTTGCTCAATCGCTTCAGTTGCGTCTGACTCTTTGTGACCCCATGGACTATAGCCCTCTAGGCTCCTCTGTCCATGGGATTCTGCAGATAAGAATACTGGAGTGGGTTGCCATGCCCTCCACCAGGGGATCTTCCTGACACAGGGATCAAACCTGTGTCTCCTGCAATGCTTGCATTGGCAGGTGGGTTCTTTACCACTAGCATCGCCTGGGGTAGGGCCTAAGATTTTGCATTTCTAACAAACTGCCAGATGAAGCCAGTGCTTCTGGTCCAAGGACTACATTTTGAGTAACAAAGCTCCAGGCCAATTCTGAGCTCTCTGAGGTTCAGGGCCTCTTTGTCTTGATGACCACTGTAACTCCAGCACCTACCATGCAGCCTTAATGGATAATGTTAAGAGACAGAGGAAGTAAATGATTAAACATTTAAATAAATAGTACCTATGACTTGCATTTGTCAATACATTTTTATAAGTATACACATGAGAACATTTAATAGTACGGGCATAAATACAAAGCTAGAAATCATCATAGTCTGATGAAGAAAGCCTGATGCAAAGGTATACAAAATGAAACAGAAAAGTAGTATTAAATTATAAATTGTTTTGAAAACCAGGCAGATGACTGAATACTAAGTAGGAAATAAAAGATGAATCTGAAAGTTTATAATCAGAAGAATTATGGACCAAAAGCTTTCCTTTGAAATCCTTAATCTGACTGCAATGGACAACCCGGTAGAAAAGTAGCTGGCAGTATATTGTTGTATTAATTCAAAGAGAAGACCAGACGGTTCCAGACTAGCTTCTAGGCAATTATGAGGGAGGAAGAACTGATGAATGCCACCTCTATTTCAAGTGTATAATCCGTTCTCTTCCTTTATGTCTGATAGCTCTGACTCAGCCAAGTCAGCACAGTGCTGTGTTCACGTGGAGGTTCAGAACTCGGGGAACTCGCACACAGGGCTTTGTCAGTCATGAGCTCAGATGTGCCCAGAGACAAGCCTCCAGTAATAAGTTCTCCTTGCTTCCAGGTTTTCTCCCTAGAGTTTGCTCTGCACACTCAGATACAGCCCTTTAACCACCTTGATCAGACTCTGTTAATCCTCCCCCAACTCTGTAGGATAAAGCCTAAGCTTATTAATGTGGCCTGCAAAGCCCTTTAAAATCTGGCCCCTCCCTTCCTCTGTCTGTCTGTATCCCTATTTGTTTCCGTGTGTGTGTGTGTGTGTGTGCGCGTGCGTGCGTGCGTGCTTGGCTCTCCCTCCTCACTCCTCTTCTTTCTTCCTCTTTTCCTCTCCCTCTCTCCCCCCTCTCCTCTCTCCCTAATCTCTTTCTCTCTCCTATATTCTGTCTTCTCCTCTGCTGTTTCATTCAACATTCCTGGACCCTCTGAGTTTTCATCATGCTGTCCCTTTGCCTGGAGAGCGCACCCCACCCCTTGTCTGTCCCGTGAACTCATTCTCCACAGCTCAGCTCAAATAGCACTATCTCAGGAAATTCTCTCTTGATCTCCTCCACCCCACCTGCTATGACAGTCTGTGCTTCTTATCTCAGAACTCTCAGGTATTTTTCACGCATTTCTGTTACTTCTTAGGACATTATCTTCAACAATTCCCCTTGTTTCCTCAGCTAGAATGTACGCTCCCCAAGAGCAGACCCCAATTTTCATCCATCTCTATTGCCAGCACAGGAGCTTGTCGCATAGCAGTCATTCTGTAATGTTTTATGTCTGTATATGGCACTCATGAAAGTCCAACAGTGTCGCTAAGGTCCCCAGTAAGAAAAACAGAAACATGTGCATGATGTGGCATGCCGCACAGAGTATGAATAACCTAAAGCAGAAGCCAAGGGAACCCACACCACAGAATGCAAAGTCAGTAGATGCTGTAGATACAATTGCAGACATCAGGACCATGAGGGCTCCCAGTGAGTGGGCCTCACTTGGCCCTATAAGTTGAATTCACCATGGTCACTGTTACTTTGGGCAGACCAATGAAACCAGCTTCCCAGGTGGCACAGTGGTAACAAATAGGCCTGCCAATGCAGGAGATGAGGGTTCGATCCCTGGGTCGGGAAGATCCCCTGGAGTAGGAAATGGCAACCCAATCTAAAACTTTTCTTGAGCCTTTCAAAGTATCTCAGATCTCCTTCACTCATGGGATTTCCTGAGAGAGGTGACCTGGCAAAGGGAAAATCTTTAAAGCATTCACCTTTTAAGATTCTGATGGATCCCTTCATATAGTCTGAGTGGAGACACTGAAATCCTTGAAAAGTGAGACTGGCGCAACAGAGATGCTGAAGGCCTTTATCCAAGATTGAAGAAGTGAAGTGAAGTCGCTCAGTTGTGTCTGACTCTTTGCGACACCATGGACTGTAGCCTACTAGGCTCTTCTCTCCATGGGATTTTCCAGGCAATAGTCCTGGAGTGGATTGCCATTTCCTTCTCCAGGGGATCTTCCCAACCAAACTCCCACGATGCAGTTAGATCAGAATTTAATTATCCAAACTTAATTGTTCATATAGCTTTCTAGGAATGCCACTATCTCAGAGTAAAGCCTGTTTGAATTATCACTTAATTTTAATTGACATTTACAGAAAATGAATAATTTGATGTCACATGAATAAACTGTTGTTTGCTCTTTTTCCTATAATGAAGTGGCAGTAGCTAACCTAGGTAACATGATACAATATAGCGTCTCTACAGTAATTCACATGGTTTATGTCAGTGACTTGCAAATACTGCTCCACTCCGTTTCACTGATCTGTACATGCGTGCATGCTCCATCGTGTCCGACTCTTCGTGACCCCATGGACCGTAGCCTGTCGGGATCTTCTGTCCATGGAATTTTTTCAGGCTAAAACAGCACTTGGTTATTAGACTTCCTTGGTTCACCCTCCCCAGGAGGCTACTGAAGTTAAATCAGATACATTTCCTTGTAATCCTGTTGTTATTATCTTAATAGTTGAATGAGAGAAGACAAACAGTGGTCATTTAAGTCTTTTCTCCAATCAGTAAGATCTTTCTTATCTTTTATATAATTCTGGTCCCAGATTTTCTTCCTAGTCATACTGTAATTTTGAAAAATAAATATGCAAAGATTCTCTAGTAATGACTATCAATAATCCTTCATGATGCACATAACACAGTGCTAGATAGTTGCAGGGGAGAACAATAGTTATTCAACATTTCATGGACTGCAGCCTGTCCCGGCTCCTCTGTCCATGGAATTCTCCAGGCAAGAGTACTGGAGTGGATTGCCATTTCCTGTTCCAGGGGACCATCCTGACCTGGGAATCGAACCCAGGTCTCCCACATTGCAGGCAGATTCTTTACCAGCTGAACCAAAAGGGAAGCCCATTCAATATTCAACAAATGTTTATTGAAGGCTGACTACGTACCTACAGAAGAATTGAGAGCTGGTCCTCATTTATAAAAAAGATTGGGAGAAAAGGGAGAACTTGTAGTTAGTGATTATTTATCATGAGATATACATTGTTCTAGAATTTACATGTTATCTTATTTAATGAGCTTACAGCTTAGCTAAGGATGAATGAAGAAGGTATGATAGTGACAACAGTAATAATGATAACATTTGTCTAACACTTATTGTGCGTGACATTCCAATAAGTGCTGTGCCTGCATTACCTATTTAAATCCTTAATAACACTGTTAATCTGTAAGAACTCTGTACCTATGAGGAAGGTATCATAACCCTTACATTAGAAACAACCAACCAAGATACAAAGAGGTGAGGGAACTTTCTCTAGGTTTCACAGTTAATGAAGTAGGGACCCCAAACTTGAATCAGGTCTGACTTGCTTCAAAGTGTGTATTAACTGTCCATGGTACTGTCTCCCTTTTAAGTCACTTAGAAATACCAAGACCTGCCACAGTCTGACCCGCTCTCCATAGAGAGGCNACACAGTTAATGAAGTAGGGACCCCAAACTTGAATCAGGTCTGACTTGCTTCAAAGTGTGTATTAACTGTCCATGGTACTGTCTCCCTTTTAAGTCACTTAGAAATACCAAGACCTGCCACAGTCTGACCTGCTCTCCAGAGAGAGGCATCTTTCGTCCCATTTAAGCTGAACTGTTTACAATTTCTGATCTTATCTGTGCCATTTTGGGCTCCATATTGGTGCTTAGGTTTTGAGTGCTTGTTCTTTGTGGTGGAGGAAGGGCCTGAGCCTGGCGCTGCAGAATGAATAAGATGTCAGTAGTGGGGAAAGCAAAGCTGGCCCAAGTGAGGAGCATGCCACACTCACAGTTCAAGAAGGAATAAATATGATGCTTGGAGCCTAAAAGTGAAGCCACTGCAGATAATTTCCAGGATTGTAGAGGGCATGGAGAATATAAAGGGTTCATTCTGCCCTGGTTCCTGCCTGTCTCTATAGCCTCAATTCAGGGCACTCCTCTCTCCGCCCCACTCTGCGCTCTGCCACACCAGACTCCCTTGGTTTCTGAAACGCACCGTGTATTGTCTTGTTAGCAGAGGACTTCTGCTTTGCAATTCTATCTGCATGTCTCTCTTCCCTGCCCCGCTTTCTGTGCTGTTCACAGCACCAATTAAGTAACTTACTTCATTATTATACACTAGATGACCATCACCCATGCTGGAATGTAAGCTCCATAATTCCTGTGCATGTAACTTCCTATCCACCAGCAGATGTCTGGCATCCAGCCCAGTGCCTGGCTGAAAGCACACACTCAGAGAGTATTTCTTGAATGAGGGGTTTCTCTCACCCAGGACGTCTCTAAGAGCAGAGATTGTTCTTGGTATTTAACCACGGTAACTGTGTAACTACAGAATTTTAAAAAAGAAAATTGTTAAGACATTGTAATTTATTGCTTCATAGTTGTATCTGCTTCCCAGGACGTGACCAGGCTGGATATAACTTTCCCATCTATTGCACAGGAAAAGCACCGTCTGTTCCCCCAGTCGGTCCACCGCATTGTTACCTGAATGCACTGTTCCAGATCCTATGCTATGCACAGAGGAGAGACACAGCGCAAAGCAAGTCATGGTGCTGCCCTCAAGGAGTTCACAGTCTAGTAACCAGGCAACAGCAGTGCAGCATGATAGGCACTATGGCAGAGGAAGAGCAGGATGTTACGGGAGTAAAGAGCAGCAACCCAGATTAAGGGATAGGTCATGGAAGGCTTCCTCAAGGAAGCGACGTTTAAACTAGGACTGGAAGAATGAGGAGATGTCCCCCGAGAGGCGGGTAAAGAAGGTAGGAAGAACAGCACATGCCTCAGAAGCTACAGTCAGGAACTTGGGTCTTGAAAACTTTTTGTGATAAGAACACCTAACACAAGGGCTGTGTGTGTGTGTACTCAGTTATGTCCAGCTCTTTGTGACCCCATGGGCTAGTAACCCTCCAGGCTCCTCTGCTGCTGCTAAGTCGCTTCAGTCGTGTCCGCCTCTGTGCGACCCCAGAGACGGCAGCCCACCAGGCTCCTCCATCCCTGGGATTCTCCAGGCAAGAACACTGGAGTGGGTAGCCATTCCCTTCCCCAGGGGATCTTCCCAACCCAGAGATTAAACTCACATCTCTTGAGTATCCTGCACTGACAAGAGGATTCTTTACCACTGTGCCACCTGGGAAACCCATTCTACTTCATCCATAGTATCAATAGCGGACAAGTGTCGATTCCAATCTCCCAATTCATCTCACCCCCTTTCCCCCTGGGTGGCCATATGTTTGATTTCTATATCTATGTCTCTTTCTCTGCTTTGCAAATAGTATCATTGCTACTATCTTTCTAGATTCCATATATATGCATTAATATATGGTATTTGTTTTTCTCTTTCTGACTTGCTTCACTCTGTATAGCACAAGGAACTCTACTCAATGCTCTGTAGTGACCTAAATGGGAAGAGACTTTTTTTTTAATGGGATATTTGAATCCATAGAGTTGGCTCATTTTGCTGTACAGTAGAAACTAACACAACATTATAAAGTAACTATACTCCAATCAAAATTAATTTTAAAAAACAATATACACTGAAGTTGGACAGAGAACCTGGGCAGAGGCAAGAGCCTTTTGCATATTGTCAAGATGTAATTAAACCCATATGACAGTGACTTATGATTCCTGTGTATCAGGGACACTGGCTCGGCCTCTAGCCTTGTGTATGACCCTGGGGTTTGGGGG
This sequence comes from Oreotragus oreotragus, assembly GCA_006410675.1. Taxonomy (NCBI): domain Eukaryota; kingdom Metazoa; phylum Chordata; class Mammalia; order Artiodactyla; family Bovidae; genus Oreotragus; species Oreotragus oreotragus. The sequence goes on along the minus strand of SJYX01018221.1, from coordinate 67,079 downwards.
TGGGTGAACCTAGAACTCATTTTAATAACATGTCCCTGGATTCAAACAAGCTTCTTTTTTCTCTGGTGCTTTAACTTTCACAGTCTTATCCTGATTACCTGTAATGGGGTAAACTACAATTCCCTGGGTTTCCTCAGTAGTGCTAGTGGTAGAGAACCTGCCTGCCAATGCAGGATATTTAAGAGACACAGGTTCGATCCCTGGTTGAGAATATCACATGGCAACCTACTCCAGTACTCTTGCCTGGAGAAGCCCATGGACAGAATCTCGTGGGACAGAATCCCATGAACCTGGNAATTCCCTGGGTTTCCTCAGTAGTGCTAGTGGTAGAGAACCTGCCTGCCAATGCAGGATATTTAAGAGACACAGGTTCGATCCCTGGTTGAGAATATCACATGGCAACCTACTCCAGTACTCTTGCCTGGAGAAGCCCATGGACAGAATCTCGTGGGACAGAATCCCATGAACCTGGTGGGCTACAGTCCATGGGGTCATAGTCAGACATGACTGAAGCAACTTAGCAAACACACACAGGTCCCTAGAGTAAGATCTGAGCACATCTTCTGTGTTCTCTTCATTTTCTTATCTTCACATCTCTGAATACAGGATTTCACTGAGAAAACAGGATGGACCCTCTAATCTTACATCAATCAAATTACCTCTTCTACCCCGACCATTCCTCAGTTATTTGGATAAAACGTTCAACTAACCTAGAACAAGGTACACACAGAGCCCCTTGATGAGGCTTTGAACTAAGACAGATAATCTTCAGTTCAGTTACTCAGTCTTGTCCGACTCGTTACAACCTCATGAATTGCAGCACGCCAGGCCTCCCTGTCCATCACCAACTCCCGGAGTTCACTCAGACTCACGTCCATCGAGTCAGTGATGCCATCCAGCCATCTCATCCTCGGTTGTCCCCTTCTCCTCCTGCCCCCAATCCCTCCCAGCATCAGAGTCTTTTCCAATGAGTCAACTCTTCGCATGAGGTGGCCAAAGTACTGGAGTTTCAGCTTTAGCATCATTCCTTCCAGAGAAATCCCAGGGCTGATCTCCTTCAGAATGGACTGGTTGGATCTCCTTGCAGTCCAAGGGACTCTCAAAAGTCTTCTCCAACACCACAGTTCAAAAGCATCGATTCTT
>SJYX01018221.1:9308-55108 GCA_006410675.1 Oreotragus oreotragus | reverse complement strand
ATAGTATATTCAAAAGCAGAGACATTACTTTGCCGACTAAGGTCCGTCTAGTCAAGGCTATGGTTTTTCCAGTGGTCATGTATGGATGTGAGAGTTGGACTGTGAAGAAGGCTGAGTGCCGCAGAATTGATGCTTTTGAACTGTGGTGTTGGAGAAGACTTTTGAGAGTCCCTTGGACTGCAAGGAGATCCAACCAGTCCATTCTGAAGGAGATCAGCCCTGGGATTTCTTTGGAGGGAATGATGCTGAAGCTGAAACTCCAGTACTTTGGCCACCTCATGCGAAGAGTTGACTCATTGGAAAAGACTCTGATGCTGGGAGGGACTGGGGGCAGGAGGAGAAGGGGACGACCGAGGATGAGATTGCTGGATGGCATCACGGACTCAATGGATGTGAGTCAGTGAACTCCGGGAGATGGTGATGAACAGGGAGGCCTGGCGTGCTGCGATTCACGGGGCCACAAAGAGTCAGACACGACTGGGCGGCTGAACTTAACTGAACTGTCATCTTACAGTTATGTAGGTCAAAAGTCCAGTACAAGTGTCACTGAGCTAAAATAAGGGTGGCAGCTGGCCTCTGTTCCTTTCAGAGGGCTCTAGGGCAAAATGCATTTCCTCACTCATTGAGGCTGTTGAAATTTTTTAATTTCTATGGTTGTAGGACTCAGGTCCTTCTTTCCTTGCTGACTTTCAGCTAAGGGCTCTTCCCAGCTTCCTCATTCCTTGGCTTATGGCCCTCTTTCCCTATCTTCAAAGCCAGAAAAGTTTCTTGTGTTTGTTAGGGTTTCCCTGGTGTGTCAGACGGTAAAGAATCTGCCTGCAATGCAGGAGACTCGGGGCTGATTCCTGGGTGGGGAAGATCTCCTGGAGAAGGGAATGGCTACTCACTCCAGTATTCTTGCCTGGAGAATCCCATGGACAAAGGAGCCTGATGAGCTACAGTCCATGGGGTCGCAAAGAGTTGGACACCTTGTACTCTTAAAAACTCTCCTAGCTATTCTTCTGTCTCATCTATTTGATCAATTGTCTTCCTCTTTGAAGGACCAATGTGATTACACTGAGTCCACCTGAATGATCAGCCTGCTTTAAGGTTCCTTACCTTAACTCTGGGGTTTCCCTTGTAGCTCAGTTGGTAAAAAAAATCCGCCTGCAGTGCAGGAGACCTAGGTTCAATTCCTAGGTTGGAAAGATCCCCTGGAGAAGGAAATGGCGACCCACTCCAGTGATCTTGCCTAGAGAATCCCATAGACAGAGGAAACTGGCAGGCTACAGTCCATGGGGTTGCAAGAGTCGGACATGACTTAGCAACTAAACCTCCACCTCCAACCTTAACTCTATTGGAAGTCTATATTGCCATATAATGCAACGCATTCACAGGACTTAGGGACTGGGATACAGAGTGTTGGGCAGCTGATTTTCTGCTTACTGCATCCTGCCTGGCAGGTGAGGAACTGAGGCTCCGTGTGGTTAGGCAACTTGTCCAAGGTGATTGCTCAGTTCTTGACAGAATGGCTTTTGATCCCAAGCAGGCTGACACTGAAGCCTTTCCTCTTAACCGCAGGCTTCCATCGGAGAACATGAAGGGAAAGTAGAGGACCCAGCGAGAATAGGATACTGGGGTGGGGATTTACTGTAGTCACCCTCAAAAGGCAGACACAAGAGGTGGCTGGCTTAAAGGAACACTGCACGGCGATTTCTAGTCACTTCAATTTTCCATTGCTGGGTAACAAATTATCACCAACTTAGTAGTTTAATAAAACATCCATGCATTACCTTACAGTTCAGTCTAAATTTGTGATCGGCCTTCTGTAATATTTTTAAAGAAACGCAGTTTTATTATTTTAACTTTAGGCAACAATTTGCTCTATGACAACCACTTTGCAGAGCACACGTCTGAGGAAACATGATTTTATGACTATCTAAGCATTATGGATATCTAAGACGCATGTTTCTCAAAAATGAGTGCTCCTAAGATTTTTGAAATCAGTTTATGACCTCATAGAATTCCTCATGCAAATTCACTAACAACTATTGAGGCTGTTCTGAGTTCTAGAGAATTATGAAGAAGTCTAAAAGCCCTTAAATTATTTAGTAATTTAGCATGGTGCATACACTGCAAGATAGCAGAATGAAGGTAGGTACTGGCAAGAAAAATCTAAGAGTCCAAAGAAATGAGAAGTGAGGAGAGAAAGCAGCCGCCAGGCAGACTCCTTGGAGGAGATGACAATAAGAGCTGGACTGTTAATCATTACACACAGAGTCCATGTCCTGGCTTCAGATGCTCTGTTCGATCTAGTCCTTTCCTTACTCTCCACACTCAGCCTATGCTGCCAGTTACCTTGAACACAGGAGGCCCTTTCCTGTCCCTGAACCTTTGCCCTTCCCATCTCCTCTGTCTAGAAAGCTGTTCCTTCAGATTCTTCACCCAACTGGATCATTCCCAATCCTCAGCTCTCATCTTAAATGTCACCTGCCCAGAGAGACTGTCCCTCAGCTCCCTACTACATCAGTCCCTTCTGTCCCTCTTCCTGACCCGCCGCCACCCACCAAATTACTGGAAAGAATAACAACAGTATTCAGTGCTGACATGAGGAGGTATTGCTATTATCTCCATTTTACAGATGAGTGAGCTGCAACTAAGTCACTGTCCCAAAGTCACACAGTGAGAGAGGAAGCTGGGATTTGAGTCCAGGTTGGATGATGCCACAGTCCTTAATTTAACTGTTACATTCTAGGTTTTCCTACATATTATAAATCCTAAAAGTATTCATTTAGAAAGTCAGAAAAATAGAAGAAAGAAGGGGAAAAAAAGAGCCCATAATCTAGCCTTCCAGCTGACTCAGTAATTTCTTAGATTACATACTCCTGACCACTTATCTGCCAAAGTTGACTTTCCAATTGGCCATACAGTAAAGTGTTTTATAATCTGCTTTTTTTCACTTAACAGCAACTGAAAATCTCCTGCCAGGGCATCTTTCACTTAAGAACAGTAGTATTTGTTTGAACCAGGTACCTCCCCAGGTCCAGGTGGCCAGTGAAGCACATTACAGCTCATCCTCACAACACACTTTTAGGTTGGTTCTGTTATTATCCCCATTTCACAGATAGATGAAACTGAGGCTCAGGAATATGCAGTAACTTGCCTTAAATCACCATTAATAAATGGCAGGGATGGAATAGGAGTGTTCTTGCCTGGAGAATCCCAGGGATGGGGGAGCCTGGTGGGCTGCCGTCTCTGGGGTCGCACAGAGCCGGACACGACTGAAGCGACTTAGCAGCAGCAGCAACTGTCTGGAATGTCGAAGAACCGAGTGTTCCCTTGATGAAATGATGGGGAGAGTTGTGGGAGAGGAAAGAAGGCTGTTCCCAGCCTCCAGGGCTGCCCTGCCAGCTTGGCTGGGGATACGTGGGCGAGAAGGTCTGAGTCTGCAGGAACTGGGTAGGGTGAAAAAATGCCTGACAAATGGAGGATTTTCAATTGGTTATTTTAAGTAAAGCAGCTTCTTATAATACATGCCTTGTGCAGGAGCAAAACAAACATTAATTAAAGGAGACACACGCACTGTTATTTTCTCTCCCATTTGCTAATGGGTTGGGGTCTATTTTTAAAAAGCCCACAGCATCCTACATTTAAATCTGCTGCCTACTCTAAGGACTGTGAATGACAGATATGCTGGGCCACAGATGACAATTCAGACCCTCATCTGACCCACAAAAGCAGAGACCCAGTCTCCCAGCACCCATTTCACTTGTAAAATCAGCTGGTGGACCAGCAAAGGGTAGGGGCTCTCAGGAGGGTACGGGAAAAACATATGTTTCAGTATTATGGGCTGTCCAGAAGGCAGCCAGCTAGAGAGAGAGCAGTTTTCTCTAAGAACTTACCCCACAAACTGTATGTTGGAGGAAGTTCCATTTCTAACACAAGTGTGATGCCCCCATTCCTTTGTGTCTAGGAACTATGGATAAGGGGTACTGGGGACCTGAGAAGGGCAAGCTTGAGAGAGGTGGCAGTCCTGGTTCAAGCTGGACCCACTTTCAGCACAATGAGCTCATATCATTGGAATTCAATGGACCCATGCTCACACATGAGCTCCATCACTTGCTTTGTGGGCTTAATAATTTCATCTCTCTGACCCTCAGTTTCCTCATTTCTCAAAAAGGGGGTGAGATATGCTTGTGCAGCCTGAAGAGAGTGATGGGCGTTAGAAGAATGAATGTCAGGTATTCTACCCACTAACCAGTTCACGGCAGGTGCTCAGAACAGTGGCGGCTGCTGCTGGGCGATCAACATGCTCTGGGCAATCAACATGCTCTGGGCATGTTCTTGTCCCATGTCCCCGCCATGGTACAAGCTCTTCCTGCTCCAGAAAGTACCTTTATTTCTATTTCAGAACACCCAAAGCCTGCCTGCCCTGTGTATCCCCAGTGAACGGCTCCTCTTTCAGGCCACCTCTTCCGGTTTTCCCAGTTGGGCATGGCTCTCTGCACCTCTGTACTTTCACAGCACTTAATCAGTGAAAATAGGACCGTGTCGTTCCCCACCCCATGCTGTTCTCCCCAGGCCAGGTATCACAACTGCTTCGTGTGTGTCATATTCCTTCCATTAAATTGATTTTAAGAAGAAACTTCTTAAGTATTCCTCATCAGGCTTGGTATGTAGTCAGTGCTCAATAAACATTGTGCCATCCTTCATTTATTCAGCATGTGTTCAGTGAGCACCTACTATGTGCTAGGCACCCTGCTAGGTTCCAGGGATACAGCAGTGAATGACAAAGCCCCCTGCCCTCACTGAACTTCCATTTCAGTGGCAGGAGACAGATAATAATGAATAAACAAATCAACAAATATATGGTTATTTAAAGAAAGCATTGTTGCTGCTAAGTCACTTCAGTCGTGTCCGACTCTGTGCGACCCCAGAGACGGCAGCCCACCAGGCTCCCCCATCCCTGGGATTCTCCAGACAAGAACCCTGGAGTGGGTTGCCATTTCCTTCTCCAGTACATGAAAGTGAAGTCACTCACTCGTGTCCGACTCTGTGCGACCCCATGGACTGCAGCCTACCAGGCTCCTCCACCCATGGGATTTTCCTGGCAAGGGTACCGGAGTGGGGTGCCATTGCCTTCTCCAAAGAACACATTAGACTTTGATAAATGCTATGAAGAAAAGAAAACAAAGTAAGATGAGAGAGCTGGATGGCAGAGAGAGTACTTGGAGGGGCGTATGTGAGGAGCTGTTGTCTGAGCAGAAACCCGGGCACTGGGACAATTTCAGGGAAGTTCCAGGTGGGGGAACCACTGCATATGTCTTAATGTGGGAAAGACTTTGGTGTGTTCTAGGAACTAGAACAAAGCCAATGAGGCTGGGGCAGAGCCATGGCAGGAAAGATGGTATCAGATGAGATAAGAGGAGGGCCAGATGAAGTTGACCTGATCAAGGCATTTGGATTTTATTTTCTAAGTGTGGCGATTTTAAGTAGGGTGGGGAACAACATGATCCTATTACAGTTTTAAAAGGTCCCTCTGGCTATTGTGTGGCTGTCTGGTTGTGTAGGTTGTTCAAGGACAAGAGAAGCAAGGAAATGTGGTGCTAGTATATATTCAATAGTATCTTGAATGTTACCAGGGACTGTGGAGTATGACTAGATTTGATGGACTGGAGGTGAGGGAAAGAGACAAGTCCGAACTGGTGTTTGGTCTTAATAGCAGGGGGCACAATGGTATCATTTCCTGAGATTAGGAAGATGGAGAAGAATAAGTACTTCATGTTCAGTAGGACAGGAAATTGATATTTAGGAGCTGTTAGCATCCACATATGAAAGTTATAGGCTTGGAGGAGATCATCTGTGGTAAGATGGTAGACAGGGATGAGAAGAGGGCTGAAGCCTGAGCTCTGGACACAACAGCAATTTAAGATTAAGCAAGAAAGGGAGAATCAGCAAAGGACACTTAGCAGGACCAACCTGCAAAGTACACAGAGACTAAGGAGAGCATGGGGCCTAGAAGCCAAAGAGAATGTTTCCAGAAGAAATCACCACCCCGCCCATCATCGTATCATCATCATCACCACCTCCATCACCGTGTCGTCATCATCAACGCATCAAGTGAGCATCCTGAGTCCTGCTGAATCTGTGCTAGATGCAAAACTTGACTTGCTCATCAAAGTCTCACAATTCATGAGATGAAATTCAGGACCTCCATTTTCAGTTATAGAAACTGAAACTTAGAGAGTGAACCAAAGAATCAGCAAATATTCAAAAATGAACAAATTGATCTACATGCATTCTTTTGTGAACTATGGCCACACTACAGTCCTAAACCTTATCTCAATAGAAAATAATAGCAACATAAGATCGTCCCTCTTCAAAACGCAGCTCGGCAAATTTTACTGGAAGAGCACCAGGCTCTTGTTGGAGCTTGTTGTCCAATCCCCAGTTTCCCACCCTGGGACTCAGCACACGAGCCCCGACCTGCTCCCTCCTCCAGGGCTGGAACACAGTGACCAGCAGCTGGGCAATTAACATGACTCACTTCCACTCTACCAGGGAAACGCTGAGTGATTTGCAGCTGGTGAAAATGGGATGCGATGCCACTCAGGCATAGCATCTTGGATGAAGGGGATTCATCAGTGGAATTGTTGCAGTTGGCCAGTTATTTACCCTAGTCTGGGAACCTCAAGGCCCGATACCAAGGGAGCCTCTCTCTGAACATAGCTCAGCTGAATAATTAGTCAAGATGGACCTTTATCTCTCAGTAATTTAGAGGAGGGCCATCCAAGTCCTTGCCTTCATGCTCCTGTTTCCATTACTTTTTAAAAATAGCCATTTGAAGCAGATGACCAAGGGAAATAGCTTGAGTTCAGTGACCTCTTGAGCTCAGCTGAATGAAGGCACACAGGAGGTGTCCCTTCTGTCTCCTTCCTCTTGGACAAAGCTTTTGAAATAAAGAAGAATGTCCATATCTAACTCCTTGTGACAGATGTCCTGGGCAAGGGGGAGATTGATGAGCTCAGAAGCTGATTCCTGTTTAACGCCGTTCCACTCCCTACACTGGCCCCATCTATCTGCTTTCCTAAAGGCCCCTGGCCACAGCACCTGCTGCCCCATCTGCAACCAGGACATTGCTCCAAACACCATCTGTACACCTCCATCCTGAAACACTCTCTCCATTCCAGGCCCTGAGCTACAGGCTTCATTGGTAACTTTTTCTTTCTCATTACTAAGAAAACCTTTAAGATGAGTACCAGCACTCCATTTTATGAAGAAACAAGCACAAAGAGATTTAATGACTTGCCCAACATTATACAGCCAATAAGTTACCAAGGCAGGACCACCTTGTCTTGTCTGGCCCCTGAGCCTATTCTCTTAAACAACGCCTTCACCTTTCTCTGTGAGGATAGCACAAAAGTAACTGGATCACTGTAAATACACATGGATCACTGTCATACTTTATCTAGGTGTTTGTGAGTGGTACTAATAACTGGATGCATGCTCAGTCACTCAGTCAGGGCCAACACTTTGTAACTCCATGGACTGTAGCCTGCCAGGCTCCTGCACCTGCCAGGAGGTTGCCATTTCCTACTCCAGGGGAACTTCAGACCCAGGGATCGAAACCTAAGCCTCTTGTGTGGCAGGCAGCGAAACCTAAGCCTCTAGTGTGGCAGGCAGATTCTTTGCCACTGCGCCACCTGGGAAGCCTAATAACTGGATAGATGATTAAAAATATATATATCAAAATAGTGTATTCACTTCAATCAAAGATCTCTGCATTTCAGAGTAAGACTGAGGGCAGAAGTCACTGAACTACAGGCCACAGGCTACATCCAGCCCACTGTTCTTGTGATGCAAGTTGTAACGGAATCCAGCCATGTGCACGCGTGTGCACATTTTCTGTGGCTGTTTTCACACTACACCAGCAGGGATGAGGAGTACAGCAGAGACTATAAGGCCTTCAAAGCCTGAAATATTTACTACCTGGCCTTTTATAGAAAAAAAAAAGAAAATTGCCCACTACCTCATCTAGAAAGACAAATCCAAGCTGTGAGATTAGAAATACACATTTAAAGGCCTGTGGTGAATCCAAATCCATGACCAAGAAAGAAATGCTAACTATCAGAACCCAAAGATGGTCTAGCCAGATCCTTACTGTCTTTCATTAGCACCAAGTTATGCGTTTAATGGTATGCTTAGTGTCTCATTGACCAAAGGAAAAAAATGTCATTTTCCAGAGGAGACCAGCATCTAGCAGGCAGCATCTGGCTCCCCAGGCCATGTCAGAATGCATTTACCTGGTGGGCAAGGACTGGCAATTGAGCATTTCTCTCTCACTGCCTCTGCCCCTATGGATCATCAAATCCTTATACAGCTTCACCTCTCCAGTCAGCCTGCTTCTCTCACTATTGATGGGCTCTGTTCTAGTTCAACCCATCATCATCAATGTTACAGAGTAAATACCATAAATAATCATAGTGACATCTTAAATCCTCACCCCAGCATGGTTAGAATTTTAAGAGCAAAATGATCATGGTATAACAGGGATACAGAAAGGGCTAATCTCACTATTGATGGGCTCTGTTTTAGTTCAACCCATCATCATCAATGTTACAGAGTAAATACCATAAATAATCATAGTGACATCTTAAATCCTCACCCCAGCATGGTTAGAATTTTAAGAGCAAAATGATCATGGTATAACAGGGATACAGAAAGGGCTACCAAGTGCTCTGATGGCAAAGGCAGGGGAGTTCACAGAGAAGGTGATACCCCACTCAGCTCCTTCTTATCTCTAGCCCCCTCCCTTCTTCCACCTTGGCAGTCTCCAACTCATACTTCAAAACCCAATACAAGATTCTCCTCCACTGGTAACTTTTCCCAACCTCTGCTTAGCAAGCACTTCTGCATTCCCTTAGTATCACTTTCTTACCTGTCACATGATCAAGAGAAAGCTATAATTACTATTTATGATATTTATACAACACAGTGATGATGGCTTTACTGAGTGATCGCTAAGCTCCCGACTCTGTGCTCCAAACACAACACTCCACAGAGAATCAAGGTATCTGACCCCAAAGCCTATGTTTGCCCGCCACTTTCTCATTTTCTTCCTGGAAGGAAGAGACTGTGGTGCATTCCCTTTTATCTCCCCTGGCTCCTGTGCCCAATAGCACCTATCATATAAGCAATGCTTGTAAAATGAGTGAATTATACATGCAGTTCAGAAAGCTCCTGTCTCTTGGTGATCCAAACCCAAGCCTAGGTACTCCTGTGAAGGGAGTTGACAAATGTGATTACAGTCCCAAGCCAGCTGACTGTGAGCTTATCCAGACGGCCATCACCCAATCTGATAAGCCCTTTAAAAGCAGAGCGTTTTCTCCAGAGCTAGAAGTCAGAAAAACTGGAAGAATTAAGGGATTTGCCACACTCTCACTTGCTTGAAGGTAGAGGGGGCAGATGATGAGGGATGCTGGCAGCTTCCAGGAGCTGAGACCAGCCCCTGGTGGATAGCCAGCAAGGAAATGACGGCCTCATTCCCACAACCACAAGGAGAAGAATTCTGCAAACAGCCAGTAAGCATGAAAGAAGACCCCAACCTCCAAATGAGAACCACAGCCCCAGCCAATATGTTGACTTCAGCCGGACGAGACACTGAGTAGAATCTAGACACCCTCACTCAGACTTCTGACCTAAAGAACTAGGAGATCATCAGTGAGTAAACTTGTAGTGACTTGTTATTCAACAACAACAACAAAAGTGCAAACAGATTTCTAATTGTGTGGAGAGGACGGTGGCCAAACTGCTTGGTGTGGATTCCAAAGGTTCCGGGGAACATTACAAGAGGTGAGCATTCCTGAGCATATATCCAGACAAAAATTTAATCCAAAAGATGCATGCACCCCTGTGCTCATAGCAGCACCATTCACAACAGCCAAGACAGGGAAACAACCGCAATGTCCATCTTCTTTATCTTTATGGAACATAAATATGCAACAGAATACTCCTCAGCCATAAAAAGAATGAAATAACGCCATTTGCCGCAACATGGATGGACCTGGAGATTGTCATAATGAGTGAAGTAAGCCAGGCAGAGGAAGATAAATATCATATGATATCACTTATACGTAGTATCTAAAACTGGACACAAATGAATCTATATGAAACAGAAAAAGACTCAAGGACATAGAGAACAGGAATGCCAAGAGGGACGGGGTTGGGGAAGGGATGGAGTGGGAAATTGGGGTTAGCAGATGTAAACTATTATACATAGGATGGATAAACAAGGTCCTACTGAATAGTATAGAGAACTATATTCAGTATCCTATGATAAACCACAATAGGAAAGAATATTTTAAAAGGATGAATAGGGGCATAATTGAATCACTTTGTTGTATAGCAGAAATTAACACAATGTTGTAAATCATCTATACTTCAATCAATCAAAATACTCCCAAAGTAAAAAAAAAAAAAAAAAAAAAAGGTGAGTGTTGGCCATGATCCAGCATCATAGAGTCATCGTGGGTGAGGAAGTCCATGTCCTTCTACAGACAGGTCAGAAGTTGGTGAAGTAGGGAGTACTCTGCAGTGGCTAGAATGGACAGGAAATACAAAGTCCTGGGCCCTAGTCCCAGCTCTGCCTCACTGTGTGACCCTGGACAAGTCCCTTTACGTCCCTGACCTGTGGTTCTTTGGTCTGTCAGGTGGGGGCATTCATTCCTCTCCTGTCTGCTTCACAGGGGCTATGCATCAAGTTCAAGTAAGATGAAAGTCCAACAAGCCACACAAATCATGGCCAGTGCTGGGGGAACACAGTGTTTCCTCGATTACCTAGGAAGTTTGGCGAAGAGCTATGCCAAGTTACAAGACTAATAAAATTCAGGTGATTAGGCAGAGCTTCAAGGGGTTCAGATTATAGCTGTTCCATCCCTACTAAGAAAAGTGGTTCTTTGCCCTGTGACTCCCTGGGGGAAACATCATCATCATCAAAATAATGTCTTCTGTTTCAACGGCACTTTTCAGAGTACTTTCCCCTCTACCATTTGAATTGCAATAGCTTGTATCCACTAAAGGAAAAAAAAGGGACCAAGAATCTTTCTAGTTCTGAAAGTTTTGGTTTCCCACCACGATATAGGGGTTAGTCTCACCCACTAAAGGGGAAGGAGACTGAGGCCCAGCCCAGCAGGCAGCTTGCCAAGGATACGGGGCTGGTCAGTGAAGCAGCAAAGACTCTGACTGCCAGTCCTAGCTTCTAATATTAAATAACTCCAGCTCCCTGCTTCTGGGATGGAGCTGGGAACATACAGACTTCTCACGTGGAGGCTCAGCTTTACCTGTGCCAAGTCTGAACTGAAAGGGGGGGTCCACTCACATTCAAGTTCCATATTATAGCCTGAATATAAACAAAGCACTAGAATTATGTCTCATTTTGAAGAGCCCCTTCTCCGAGCCTCTCAGCTATTCCACAATGACAGTTATTCTCTTGGCTGTGGAGCAGAAGAATTTTTCTTTGCTATCTTCATCAAGTAGGGGGATGTGGGGAATCCATTATAGAGTATGCTTCTCTCAACACCCAGCTGATAAATATTCATTAAAGAATAGGGGAAAGGGACCTACAGACCAGGACCTTTCTTGGAAAGACTTTGAGCTTCACCAGATGAGCCCCAAGTGGGGAGACCTTAGCTGGGTCTCTCAGTTCACATAACGTGGCCATCCTGAACACACAGTTTGGGGCCAGACATGGTGAAACATAAGCAGGTTAGAATTATCCTGGCCCTGAAAGTTATTCCTGAGCTCTAGAATCTGACATGAAGGGAGCCATCCAGTTCTAAAAGAGGTGGCATCCGTGCCATTTACTTATTATTGAGGCTGAGTGTGTACTGGGTGCTAGAGATTCCACACAGCACAGAAGAGCTCTAAGTTCCTTTACTCTCACAGAGAACGTGCTCAAGGGGTACAACTGACAGTCACTCATACAAATAGATGTTAGACATCAACTGTGATGTGAGTTGCATGGGGATCTGAAAGTCATAAGCTCGAATGCTGAAAAAGTGAGGACTAGGCCGAGGTCTGAAGGATGAATAGGGTTGATGTATTGATCATGGGAAAGAGCAGCATGTACTAAGGGTGAGAGGCTTTTGAGTATGAAGGATCAAACAAATTTCCGTGTGACTGGACTTACAGAATCCATGTTGTAACGGCAATGGTGAGATAACCAAGGGCCAGACCACACAGGGCCACTGAGCAGTTGAATTTTATTCCAAGTGTAAGAAGAGAGCTTTGATGGGTTTTAAGCAACAAAGAAACAGGATGTAATCAATGTTTTTCAAAAGATCATGCAGGCTGCCTTGTGCAGAGCTGATTAGGCAGAGGAGTGGGAAGACAGGGGCTGGGGAATGAATGGAAACAAGAAATCCAGTTCAAGTGCCCTTGTGATCATCCAGAATTGGAAGAGAAACATCTTCTCACAACCCTGCACACTTATAACAGTGCTAGTGGTAAAGAATCCGCCTGCCAGTGCAGGAGACATAAGAGATGCAGGTTCGATCCCTGGGTCAAGAAGATCCCTTGGAGGAGAACATGGCAACCCACTCCAGTTTCTTGCCTGGAGAAACCCATGGACAGAGGAGCCTGGCAGGCTACAGTCCATGGGGTCACAAAGAGTCTGACACAACTGGAAGCGACTTAACACGCAGCAGAGAAGGTGAACAGAACACTGGACCAGTCATCAGAAGACTAGTATGATCTGGAGTACAACTGCGCATGACTCCTCGGGCATTAGGAAAATGATTTGCCTCTATGTGTCTCATCTTGCTTAACTGTCCAATAGAATCCATGCATCCCGGCCCACCTCCTAATGATTTCAAATCACACAATGTCAGAGCTAGGTGTGTAAGAGGAAGCAGTTGGTCTCTGCTCCCATGTGATGCTTGGCCCTTCCTCTATCTGGTTTATTTTGTGTCCCTAGCACTTAGTACCCTGGAGAACCATGGGTGGGCACCAAGTACATCTCTATAAATGATTTATCACTTGAACATCTTCAGAAATGGGGAGACTCTCTCTCACCCCCAGAATAGCCACCATTGCACTACACTCACCATCAAAAACATCTTCCTATTCAGACAGCATCTGTTCCCTGTAACTTCTGCCAAACACTCCTGGTCAGGTCATGTGGCACAAGCCTCATGTCAGTCCTCCAGTGAGCACACCTCTCCAAGCCTCTTCTTCCTGTACAGCCTCCCCTCTTCCTGCAGCTGTTCTTCAAAGGACACAGCTTCGTTGCACGCTCATGCTTTCACTCCTTTAAACAAGTCTCCTTTTACTTCCCTCTTCTCCAAAGCATCTAGGACAGTGTCATCCATAGAACAAGCAATAAGTATTTTTTGGTTTTCTTGGAGTCAACACTGCCTGCCTAGAGTGAAAAGGAATCTCCCAGGAGCCAAAACAAAGCGGAATAGACAGGAACATGGGGATAATACAGAGAGGGTTGACAAGGTCTCAACAATCAAGCCAGATAGCAGGCCTGGGTGCTGCTCCTGGGTCAGTGTGACTTGGGACTCCTGAGTTTCTTTATCAGTAAAACTCAGTGGTTTGGACTAGTGATTGCTCTTGTTGTTAAGCATGAGGTTCTAGTTAAGCATTGTCACCCCTGAGCTTGAGGCTGTCAGAGTACATGTTATAAAGGGATTAAAGGTACAGCAGCTTCGGGATGACACTTCCTTAACAAGCTGAGCAGGATGGAAGGAGTAATGGAATAACTTTGTCACCATCTAATTGAGTCTGACTTGATGCCACGTCTGGCCACCACATAAAATCAGCCTGTATAACATCAACATCACTGGTAATATCTTTGGGAAGCCCTGGACTTGAAATCTCCTAGCTAAATCCAAACAATCACAGTAGAACTCTTGGCTGGTCATGTTTCTCTCCACAGCTTTGGGAATAAGAGAGAAGCATTAGCATCAGCATTAAGTCACTTCAGTCGTGTCCGACTCTGTGCAACCCCATAGACGGCAGCCCACCAGGCTCCCCTGTCCCTGGGATTCTCCAGGCAAGAACACTGGACTGGGTTGCCATTTCCTTCTCCAGTGCATGAAAGTGAAAAGTGAAGTAAAGTCGCTCAGTCGTGTCGGACTCCTAGCGACCCCATGGACTGCAGCCTACCAGGCTCCTCTGTCCATGGGATTTTCCAGGCAAGAGTACTGGAGTGGGGTGCCATTGCCTTCTCTGAATAAGAGAGGAGAATAGAACAATAATCTCAAGGATGAATTTCTCATGTATGATTGTCATATTTGCCACTTTGATCTAGATTAGACTATCCTTTGTCTTTTACTTCAGTCAAGTTCTCTTTCACCACAGTAAGAGGACTGTGCCTGCACTCAACAAGTGGCATTCCCCGAAGTGGCTGGACAGAATGCTGGCGGTGTCTTTTCTTTCTAAACTGGTCTCCCCTCCCTTTCTCCTAATCCATCATTTTGGCGGCCTTTGCCAGCCAGGAGGGCATTGGCTAGAAGGCAGTCTGAAAATGTCTCTGGACATGATCAAATGTGTGCATCGTGTGTGTAAATGCACTGCATTCATATATGTATGTTCATACTTTTGGCGTATATGTAACTGCACATAACAGGATGTTTATACGTGTTGGTGATTTCATGGGCAAGTGTTGGCATCTCTCTTTGTTGGCATGTGTCTCGATGTGTATGCATGTGTGACAGTGAGTGTGAAGATGTGCCTGCAGAGCTGTCTCACCCCTGAATGGCAACCCCACAAGTCCTCATCCACGATAAGGAACGAAAATGCACAGGAGGCTCTGACATTTGGATTCTCACACTCTGCTGACAGAAGAGAAGGGTGCAATAGAGCTTGACAGCTCTGCTGATGAGCTGGGGCTAGCCCTCGGCCCCGCCCACGTGTGTGCGTACTAAGTCGCTTCAGTCATGTCTGACGTTTTTGCAACCCTGTGGACTGTAGCCCGCCAGGCTCCTCTGTCCAAAGGATTCTCCAGGCAAGAATAACGGAGTTGGTTACCATTCCTTCCTCCAGGGGATGTTTCCAACCCAGGGATTAAACCCACCTCTCTTATGTCTCCTGCATTAGCAGGTGGGGTTTTTCATCACTAGCGCCCCCTGTCACGCAGCCTTCTCTAACCGATGTCTGTGCTTCTGACCTCTCTTCCCTTTGGTCTGCAGGTCCTTGTCCGGCCGCATCGTTGGCGGCGTCTGGTGGTTCTTCACCTTGATCATCATCTCGTCCTACACAGCCAACCTGGCCGCCTTCCTCACGGTGGAGAGGATGGTGTCTCCCATCGAGAGTGCCGAGGACCTAGCAAAGCAGACGGAAATCGCTTACGGGACCCTAGAAGCAGGATCTACGAAGGAGTTCTTCAGGGTAGGGACATCCCTTGTCCAGGGGCACTTCCACAGAAGGGAACCAATACCGTCATTAAAATAGCCCTCTCAGACAGCACGAGATTACAGGCAACTGCTTAAGTGAGTGTATGCCAGGGACTCATTTCTCAGCTTTATACAGATCCCCCAAACACACTCCATTTCTATATTCATGGACACTTCAAAGCTCTTCCACTGAATTAGACCCCCTCACATACCCTAGTCTGCACCAAGTGCTTTGAGGACTGCAGAGTGTATGATATACAATTCCCTTCCTGCTCCCACCGGCACCTTCAGTCTTGTTAGTAACTGATTAGGAACATTTTTTTTTTAATCTCTGAAAAATCTAGCTTGTCGTCCCCATGGCAGCCGAGAGCTCCTTGGCAGCCACAACCCAGAGTCACTCAGTCCTCCATCGACAGTTAATTAAGATGTGTGAAGGGCCGTGGGAGCTGCAGATGATAGAGAGAGCCGAGAACAAACACCCCAAGCCTGCTTTCCCATCCTCCCTGCCACGCTGTCTGCGTGTTCCTGGAGATGAGATTTTCCTGATAGTTCAAACCCAGAGACTGTGAGTGCAGCCTTGGTGCCGGGGGCACTGGGGTGAGGCAGAGGGGACATATTAATTTTCCGCATACTGCTGCCCAGAGCAGTCTGCAGCTCAGCCTGTCTGCAGCCCCGCTCCCCGCTGTGACCATCCTATCAGGTCAAATTGCATCTTGCAATTGCCCTGCTATGTGTTTTGTTGGTTCTGGGCCTGGAAGGTGATCTGAAAATCTGGGCACAGCTGATTTTATCTATTTCTCAGTTTCCTATAAGAGAATATTGAATATACTGCAGATCCCATGATTGGTCAGGGGTATTTCTTCTCCTAATTTGAGATCCTCCCTCCCTTTTCTCCTTTCTTTTTCCCCCCTCCCCAGGACATTGTTGCTTGAATGATGAATCTTCATGTAAAGAATCAAATATTTCAAGTTAGCAAGGAACTGAAAGGTGACCATACCTAAACTCCTCATGGAACAAATGGGGAAAGTTAGCAGTAGATAGAAGCCTGGAACCCAGGGTTCTTCACCCTCAGGCCAATGTGCACACTGGTGCCCACTTATGAAACAAATCACGTGGTTTACTTGATTAAAGACTATCTTACAACTCCCTCTACCAAATGCTTCACTAACATTCCCAGTAACTATCTCCATTCATTTTTCCTTGAGAGCTAGAATTTTCCTGGGCCCAAATATCTTTAGAGATCAGCTGGCTCAAACAACAAGCTAAATGTATGTCAGTATTTTGCCAATTCCTGTTGATATCAAGAAAATAATCCTGATATTGTGCGTGAGGAATAATGACATATTACATGTATAAAGAAATCTGTAATCTATATATCAATCACTAGATTAGATAGGTTGCCTGACTCTAGTAGTAACTGTCTTTAAAAAATATATTCCCTTTGTATGGCTGAGTCCCTTTCATGTCCACTTGAAACTATCACAACATTGTTAACTGCCTATCAGTTCAGTTCAGAACAGTTGCTCAGTCATGTCCGACTCTTTGCGACCCCATGAACCGCAGCACACCAGGCCTCCCTGTCCATCATTTTTCACTCTCCTCTTTGACTTTCAACAAGAGGCTCTTTAGTTCTTTTTCACTTTCTGCCATAAGGGTGGAATCATTTGCATATCTGAGGTTATTGATATTTTTCCTGGCAATCTTGATTCCAGCTCAGGCTTCCTCCAGCCCAGCGTTTCTCGTGATGTACTCTGCATATAAGCTAAATAAGCAGGGAGACAATATAAAGCCTTGATGTACTCCTTTCCCTATTTGGAACCAGTCTGTTGTTCCATGTCCGGTTCTAACTGTTGCTTCCTGACCTACATATAGGTTTCTCAAGAGGAAGGTCAGGTGGTCTGGTATTCCCATCTCTTTCAGGATTTTCCACAGTTTATTGTGATCCACATAGTCAAAGGCTCTGGCATAGTCAATAAAGCAGAAATAGATGTTTTTCTGGAACTCTCTTGCTTTTTCGATGATCCAGCAGATGTTGGCAATTTGATCTCTGGTTCCTCTGCCTTTTCTAAAACCAGCTTGAACATCTGGAAGTTCACGGTTCACGTATCGCTGAAGCCTGGCTTAGAGAATTTAACTCCAATGCAAAATAAAAAATTTAAAAATATAGTCCCTGTTATGTGTTTAGGGTTTTCCAGGTGCTCAGCAGTAAAGAATCCACCTACCAATGCAAGAGACATGGGTTCAATCCCTGGGTCAAGAAGATGCCCTGGAGGAGGAAAGGGCAATCCACTCCAGTATTCTTGCCTGGGAAATTCCATAGACAGAGGAGCCTGATGGGCTAAACTCCACAGGGTCACAAAGAGTCTGACACAACTAAGCACACATGCACACACACACACACACACACTCACACATGAACATATGTATTTAACACTTGTCCATTTACAAAGCATTTTCAAAAGCCAGACATCAGTAGCCCCAACATACATCTATTTAATACCTGCCAGTGAAGGGACACTTTTTGGGAATACCATCACACAGGACAATGCTGATTTGTCATTCTGGATCATGGCCCCTGACCAGGAGCCTGCTAGATGAAAGGTTAGATTCTGTGAAGGACTCACGGCAGGAAAGATGTCCCCTATCCCCAGGCAGTGCCCACAAACTTGAGACCTGTGCCCAAATGTGCATGGTTCTCAATTCTTAACAGTCTAGCCTGGATATCCAGTGAGTGACCGGACTGTGTGTACCAGAGGAGTATCAATCCTCACAACATTCCTTCTAAAGTTAGGGCACACAGGCCATACAAGTGAATCACATGGGGAGCTTCTGAAAAAGATTTATTCTAGGCCTCACCCCACACCTGCTGAATCAAAATCTCTAGGTTTAGAGCCTGGGTCCTGCATGTTTACAGTCTCCATACAGGATTCTGGCGCCCACTGGAATTTGAGAACTATTGTCCTTGGAGCCAAGATAGCCTCAGAATATACACTACTTGTTCTGACCTGTGAGATAATGAGTGGAATGTGGCTGGAGAGAACCAGTGTCTCCAGGGGAGTGAATAAACGAGTTGAAATCACAAAGGAAGGAAGGTCTAAAATGAGTTCAGGAGGAAATGAGGAAAGCAGCTTGGCAGCGTATACAGGCTTTTGAAATGTTCGCAGAAGACCATATCAAGTCCCAAGTTATTAACTTTATCGGACAACAAATTACTTTCTGAGAACAGTCTTGCAATACAAGATGACTGTAACTTGGCACCTATGATCTAAAAATTCTTTATTGTTGTCTTTTAATGATGAACTCAGATTCCAACTGTAGTCAGCTCTCCACTTCTTCAGGACTGTGTAAATATGACCTTATTGAACATGAGATAGGTCCTTTGATGTCTTTAAGAGTCAGACAAAGCCCCAGTTTCTTAACTCTTCCCATGTTTAAGAGGAATCTAACTACTTAGCAGTAATTAAAGGATTCTGAGTTCTCCTATTCATTCTGTATTTGCAAGATATTTGTACTTAGGAGCCTACTGGTACTAATTAGAGCCTCTTATTTTGCAATCATTCATAATTTGTTTCTTCCTGAGCTAATCTCGCTCATGAATGTGTGATCAAGCCACATGCAGCTCTTCGTTAGTGTGTGTGTGCCGACCTCCATGCCAAGCGCAGCCCATGCTTCATTCCAGCTTTGTTCTGTCCCTGGCCAGAGGTCTAAAATTGCCGTGTTTGAGAAGATGTGGACGTACATGAAGTCAGCAGAACCATCTGTGTTTGTGCGGACCACAGAAGAGGGGATGATCCGAGTAAGGAAATCCAAAGGCAAATACGCCTACCTTCTAGAGTCCACCATGAATGAGTACATTGAGCAGCGGAAACCCTGTGACACCATGAAGGTGGGAGGTAACTTGGATTCCAAAGGCTATGGCATTGCAACGCCCAAGGGGTCCGCCCTGAGGTAAGTAGCCAAGATTTGCTTCCTCGGTACCCCCTCTCCCCTCCCTGCCTCAGAGAGGAAGCTGCCTTGTCTGCCACATGGCTCCGGTGCCACACGGGAGCTGTCGAGAGGCCTCTTCTTGGATACCTGTGGGCCTAGGAGATTCCAGCCACCCGATCTTCAGCCCGGAGGTTGGAAATTGACCTGGGGCCTCAGCTTGCTCTGACTGTTACCGCCCGTGTGTCCCCTCTCCATGCCTCGTCTCACCCCTCCCAGTGTTCAACGCTGATGAACCTTGTGTTTCTATTGTGTGACTTGTAACATGCCACCCTCTACCAGACACCTCCACATCCAACTAGGCCGCAAACAGGGTTCTCCAGCAACCTGGATTCTTTGACAGAAAGTGGTTTGTAATGTTTGTCTCCAAAGAAACAAACACGTGGTCCAAATGAAAAATCAAGTCATTTGAGCCCTAAGATTCTAGCCATGGAAACTGAAATGACACCAATTGAGTCGGCACCCAATCTGTCCTAGATGATGATTTCTTGAGCAAGAAATAGGTAGTTCAGGAAAGAAATAAAGAGGACTTTATTTTCACATTAAGAGCCTCTGGTATGCATTCCAAAGAGTTGTGGCAGAGCCTTATAGAACTAAAGTCAAAAGGCCTAGATTTAACTTTGAGATTTATTAATGACTGTCTTACAAAAGGTAAGACATATCTCCCTGACCTTCAGTATCCTCATCTATAAAGAGAGGATAATCACCTAATCCTTTCCTAGGTTTAAAGTGGTTTTAAGTTCAAATGGAATAATCTATACAGAAGGTAATTAAATGCAATACAGTGTGAAGTCACCTGTAAGATATTATGTCAATTACAGAGGGATTAAATCATTTTAGGAAAGAGTAGCATTCAAGGAAAGGTGAGAGTGTGTAAAAGGTTGTAAAAAGATGGAGAGGGGCTCCTAACCCATCGTGACATGATATCCAGAGCCACCTCTGCCTCCATATCATTCATTTATTTCAATACTATTGATCCCTACAACAATCTAGGCACTAGGCTAGGAGCTGGAGCTACAATTTGGGGGTAAGACAAACATGGTCCCTGTCCCTATGGAACTACATTCTTGAAGGCAAGAAAGACATTAAACAGATGATTATCGTTTAATGGTCCATGACTATTATGATAGTCTATAAAATGGGATGAAGACGACACCTGCTTTCAACAATTTGGCAGAGTAAAACTCCCACTATAAAGCACCTAGATATACTGGAGAAAGATGTCACAAAGAGCCTTTTAAATGCCAGTTAAGAAATCTCTACACCAAAAAAAGAAATCAAAACCATAGTAAGAAGCTAATTATTCTGAGGCTACCCTAAGCACGAAAAAGTTATAAATTATGCGACAACATATAATACACGAGCAAGAATCAGGAGTAAAAGTAAAAACATAAAAGCAATCAAAAACACTTTTAAAAGGCACTATCATAAAAGACTAGACATATTTGGAAAAGTACCAATTAGGATTTAGAGAAGAAAAGTAGTCATTAATATAAAATGTCAGTGGAAGTGTTAAACAGCAAATTAGACAGAGTTGAAGAGAAAATTAGTGTACTAGAAAATATCAGATAAAATTCCCTAGACTATCACATAGAAGGATTAAAAATATAATAAAGAGGTGAACAGACATGAGAGAGAGGGAAAAAAAAAAAAAAAAGTGCATCTTTTTCTTTAAGTTCCAGATGGAGACAAGAGAGGATGAAGCAGGGGTAATATCTGAAGGGAATTTTCCAGAATTTATGGAAAACATAAATACTCAGATTCAAAAATTTTGACTCCCAAGATAAAAAGATGAAAACCAGCAGCATATTCAGTCGAAATTACAGAACAGTAAAGACACAGAGAAGATCTCAAATACACTCAGAGATAACAAGATCCATCTGGAATGCAGGATGGGTGGGATGTAGCTGAGAATACTCTTCCAAGGATACTTTTTTCAAGCTGAAATATGATGTATCAATAGGAGTTAAGTAAGTTCAGCGAGGGGAGGGGTAGTCTGAGCAGAGGGAACAAAATGTGCAAAGATTCTTAAGACAAGAAATTTTGGTACAGCTCATACGCCAAAAGAAGCTAAATCCCCCTAGAACACAGGTAATAACTAAGAGAAAAGGTTTAGCTATGACTGGAGAGTGATAAAGTGCAATAGATTTTGTTAAGGATTTTTGTCCTTATCTGAATAGAAATGAAAATACATTGAAGAATTGTAACTGTCCAAATATCAGGAAATAAGCATATCTGTAGGAATATAAAAATAATTGAATGTGACCTAATAAAAGGAAACAAAATGGCCTGGTATTTTATAAATCATGCATTTTTGTCTGGAAAAACTTAAAAAGCTCTTTGTACACATTTAGGCAAAGTTCAAAGAGGATCCAGAGGACAGTGCTTGGCAAGAGACTTTGAGATGCTTACGAAGCATCACCCTAGAAAGGCCCAAAGTAGAGAATGAGTTTTTATAGGTCCAGGAACACCAATGATGCTGCACTGTTATAATTTACTGAAGGTTTTATTAAGTCAAGGACCTCATTTGATCCAAATATTTGGATGCAAAGTTGGGGGCAGGGGATAGGTACAGAAAGTGACATGAATTGCTCACTCAATACATTACCTCCATCTTCCTATCCCACACACAGATGCCCAGAACATAGTGACCAAGTCAGTAACATGAACACAAATCTCAGGTCATCTGGCAATTCAAATGACTTTCCACTGTAACAAAAGCTCCTGCTGAGTGACTGCCTACCACGTGCCACACACTGTACTATGCATTATCTCATATTATCCTCTTGATTTCCCTATGAAGTACCATCATCCCCACTGTACAGATGAGCAAAGAGCAGCACAGAATTAAGTTACCCGACCAAGTGGACACAGCTAATAAAGGAGCCAGATTTCAAGTCCAGGCAGTCTGACTTCAGAGCCCATGGTTGTACTTACTCTAACACTGTGCTGGGGTCCATGACCGACAGCGCCATTAAAGGCAGAAGACTGGACTTAGACCAGGTTTCCCAGTACCTATGTACATGGGTCAAACAATAACCATCAACTCAAAAGATTTGCAAGTGGACTTTTGGAGCCCAGAGCATCCACTCACCACTTTGAAGCCTAAAAGTGATAGTGAATGCTCACTTTAATGCACTTCTTTTTTGAGCAGTAACACTGCCCTTATGGGTTTTACATGATCAAAGTTTCTTTCTGAGATAAGTATTGAAAATAGTTCAACTCTATTAAAGAAATACTTAATTCTATTGCTTATGTCTCTGTAAAACATAACAAGTCATTTACTGTTTGGAGAAAAAAAGAGCAAGATAAAAGGAAAGAATAATGAAAAGGAACATCTTCCAAGTCAGACCACTGATGGTTGATGTGCAAGTCAAGAATACATAAAATGGTGGTGGCCACATGTCCACAGCTCTCTCCCAGTTCTCCTTTCTCTCCATTGGCAACCTGTATGATAGCCATGGGGCTCCCTGACTCAAAAACAGAAGAACAACTCTCATCCTGAGAGGGCCTTGAGTTGCTGGTCTGGAAAAATCCCTTCTCCCTCTATGGGATTCTACTTCTCATCTCTGCAATAAAAGGAATCATTCTAGCAACCAGCAGTGTAGAAGTCCCAGGAAACATACCATTGCAAAACAGCTGCAGAAAATATGAGTAAATAACCACATATGCACACACACAGTCCAGCCAGGTTTCCTTCATGTCTCTGCCTTACTCCGCTAGATGATGCTGATTCCTCCAGGTATGGTCGAATACCAGCAAGTCATGCCAAACGAACTGCCACAGACACATGTGCCTGCCCCAACAATCTCAGATCCACTGATCTGATCCCAGCAAATGATTATGCATGGCAGAGATGGGAAGTGAGCAGTGGCGTAAAGGGGTAGTATCAATACATGATACCTTTGGTCCCCATCGAATAGGGGCTTCAAGGTGCTTAAAGATGATACAGAGGCAATCAATGTTGTTCTCGAAGTATTTAGAATCACAGAAAATACCTTTCTAAACACGTCTAACCATTCACAAAACTGCAGACTCTTTAGAAGTTTTTATACCACAGATGTTGCAAATCTCTCTTCCATCCTGTGAAAGGTGGGACTCCTGCAGTCCTAACAGGAGGGTGTGCTCCAGACTTAGTCCCAGTGCCCACGGCAAGAAAGGACCTCCCTGGAGGTCCCCTCCACCACCTGCTCTCCAGAAAGCTAGGCCTGATCACACCTGCAGGGCATTCACTCCCTTCCAGCCTGCCTCCAAGAAGCTTCAGGCTCCTCCAAGGCGGATCACCCAGCTCTGCCCCATAAGGTCAGACAACTGGTAGCTAAGGCCCAAATGTTCCTCTAAACCTTGCCAGGTCTACTTGGCAGGGGCCAGGCGTGTCCCTACAGAGCGGGAAAAGGCTGTGTCAGTGACAGAATGGTGTGTTTGTCTCTTCTGCTCTGGAAACAGATACTCAGGAAGCGAAGTGGTTCAGTGCTTGATTTTTCTATTTGGACAGGTGGCGTTTCTTTGAAACAGATGCTGTTTGTTGGCTGTTCCTGCATGCTGGGGGTTGGGTGAGGGGCTGAGTTTTGTTTCCGAAGCCCTGAGGTTGTGGATAAAGACCTACACAGCCAATGCCGGTCGCTAGGGGAAGATAACTGGTAAACCTACTAATTGTGATCTATTGCCAACTTCTGCTGCCAACTCAATGTATCTACTGGTCTGAAGTTTCTTTTATTATGATAAATGCTCCCGTCAGTTGGAAGCGACGTATTCAAATTTCCTAACTAAGGGAGCATGGCCCCTGTTTTCCCAACCCAAGAAGGAATCCACACCAGATTAGCCTGAGTTAAAATCTCAAGTAATGACGCTCCGTCACAAACCATCTTTCAAGAGTTTAATGGATTTTCTGAGAGTTATACCCTAACTGGGACATTGGTCAAAGCCTGGTCTTTAACTGTGACTGTGGTTACATGGCGTCTTCTCTGGTCCCTGTGATCATGACGTGTTTGTGTCCTGTCACGTGTCTTGTCCAAGCCGGATGTGTGGGCCAAGGTGACAGGAAGAGAGTGCAGCTTAGTGGGTGAGGCTCTAAGACCCACTCCCCGCCCTTTCCATGCAGCTTCACAGATTGCTTTCCTTCACACAAAGAATTCTGTGCTGCACTTCAGGGATCAGTGGTGAGAGAGACACGATTCCAGGCCTTAAATGATGCATGATCAAGCATAGCTCATCAGCAGTATTATATAGATACCTGATAGTCTACCCAATGCCCTAAGAGAGTCAGACATGCAAGAGGAGGAGAGTCGGCATCGGAATGGGAGGATGTCCAAAGGTTTCAATGCGGAGGTAACAACCAAGACAGGCCCCTGAAGAAACCGTGATAGGTGAGAAGGGACTCCAGGTGGAGGGACAGAGGAAAGGCAAACACAGAGGTGGGCAAACACAGGGCTTCTTTTCAGGAACAAAAATCCACTTGAATGAGCAGGCACATTAATAAGCAAGAGCCACAGGTTGTGGTCACAGTGAAAAGGATTTCAAACATCTCTGTATTTTTTTATCTGATGTCAGTAGGGGCCACTGAAGGCCACTGATGGAGGGACCATGTCAAACAGACTACCAAAGATGATACTGGCAGTGGTTTGTGAGATGGACCAAAGTGAGGGGGACTGCAGGCAGGGAAGGTTACTTAGAAAGCTGTTGTGGTCATTTGGGTAGGAGACAAGGAATGTGGTCACAGATCATAAGGAGATGGGAGAGGGAAGAAGTGGCTCTGTTTGTCATCGAAGTCTCACTTTAAGACTTGGTAGTTTGGGAAAGCAGTCTTTTATAGGCACTGTTTAGGGACTTCTGTGCCCCTCTTCAGGAATAACCAGATACCAACTGATTCTGGAAAGGACAGAGAACAGGCAGACATGGGGTTTACCTCCCAAACAGAATTATTCAGTTCAGTACAGTTCAGTCGCGCAGTCATGTCCAACTCTTTGCGACCCCACGAATCACAGCGCGCCAGGCCTCCCCGTGCATCACCATCTCCCAGAGTTTACTCAAACTCACGTCCATTGAGTCAGTGATGCCATCCAGCCATCTCATCCTCGGTCGTCCCCTTCTCCTAAAAAAATAAAGTCTGACACTGTTTCCACTGTTTCCCCATCTATTTCCCATGAAGTGATGGGACCGGATGCCATGATCTTCGTTTTCTGAATGTTGAGCTTTAAGCCAACTTTTTCGCTCTCTGCCTTCACTTTCATCAAGAGGCTTTTTAGCTCCTCCTCATTTTCTGCCATAAGGGTGGTGTCATCAGCATATCTGAGGTTATTGATATTTCTCCCGGCAATCTTGATTCCAGCTTGTGTTTCTTCCATTCCAGCATTTCTCATGATGTACTCTGCATATACGTTAAATAGCAGGGAGACAATATACAGCCTTGACGTACTCCTTTTCCTATTTGGAACCAGTCTGTTGTTCCATGTCCAAATAAGCCAGTTACAGATGGATAAATACTACATGATTCCACTTATATAATGTGCCCATAGTAGTCAAATGAATAGATGAAAAGTAGAGTGGTGCTTGCCAGGGGTTAGGGGTATGGATAATGGGAAATTAGTGTTAAATGCGTACAGAGTTTCAGCTAGGGAAGCAAAAAAATCTAGAGATGGATGGTGGTGATGGCTGAAGGAAGCACAAAGGAGAGAGACACTACAGAGGGATGAAGAATGTGGGCCTGTGTCTGATTCCTGATGTCACCACTTGTTAGCTCTGTGCCTGTGGGCAAGTCACTTAATCTCTCTGTACTTAAATCACTTAATCTCTTAGTTTCCTAATCTGTAAAATATGGATAATAATAGTAATTTCCTTATGGAATTGTTTGAGGATTTTATTGTTAATGAGAATAGTGTACAGAAATAATGTAAGTCTATGGTCTAGTTTGAGTTCCCTTGTAGCTCAGTTGGTAAAAAAAAATCTGCCTGTGATGCAGGAGACCTGGGTTCAATTCCTGGTTTGGGAAGATTCCCTGGAGAAGGAAATGGCAACACACTCCAGTATTTTTGCCTGGAGAATCCCATGGTCTAATTTGGAAACATGTATTAAAATTTAAGATGTATTTACTCTTTGATACTGTTCATGGGGTTCTTAAGGCAAGAATACTGAAATGGTTTGGCATTTCCTTCTCCAGTGGACCATGTTTTGTCAGAACTTTCCACCATGACCTCTCCATCTTGGGTGGCCCAGCCAGGCATGGTTCACAGTTTCATGGAGTTAGACATGGCTGTGGACCATGTGATCAGATTGGTTCAGTTCAGTTCAGTTCAGTCGCTCAGTCATGTCCCTGTCTCTTATACACATCTAGATGTGTATAAGAGACAGGAATATAATCAATCTGATTTCGATGTTGGCCATCTGGTGNCCAGACAGCCATTTTGCTTTTTTGCATTTCTTTTCCATGGGGATGGTCTTGATCCCTGTCTCCTGTACAATGTCACGAACCTCATTCCATAGTTCATCAGGAACTCTATCTATCAGATCTAGGCCCTTAAATCTAGTTCTCACTTCCACTGTATAATCATAAGGGATTTGATTTAGGTCATACCTGAATGGTCTAGCGGTTTTCCCTACTTTCTTCAATTTAAGTCTGAATTTGGTAATAAGGAGTTCATGATCTGAGCCACAGTCAGCTCCTGGTCTTGTTTTTGTTGACTGTATAGAGCTTCTCCATCTTTGGCTGCAAAGAATATAATCAATCTGATTTCAGTGTTGACCAGAGTTACTACACCTCAAAGATGCTCCTCACAGCTTTACTCCTTAAATTTACAGCATGAAGACATCAATAAAACTGAAAAATAAGACAGTGGAGAAAGAATTCACATGAAGAAAGCAACAGCAATAGTTATTAACTAATTCCAAGGTAACACCATTTTTCTTAAAAAAAAAAAAAAAAATTATATGAAGACAGTTTGCCTTTGGCCAGGTCCTCACCACCTCTCATTTGGATTCCTGACTACAGCTTACCTCTGAAAGTTCTTCCATCTCCAGACTGGACATGCTCAACTTGCCCTAAGAATGGACTGGAAAGACTCATCGGAGCTCACTACCGTAATCATTTAGTCTTTGGCTTACTAATGAACCTCTGTCAGACTGTTTCCTTATTTGTAAATTGTATCAACCTTATTAAGAAATCTAGGAAACATTGCAGGCACTGGACTTGCCTCTATGCTCACACTTAATATACATCCACATTTGTTAATCCCCCTTCCCTTCTTGGGCTTCCCTGGTGGCTCAGACCATAAAGAATCTGCCTGCAATGCAGGAGACCCAGGTTTGATCCCTGGGTCAGGAAGATTCCCCTGGAGAAAGGAATGGCTACCCACTCCAGCATTCTTACCTGGAGAATTCAAGGGGATAGCACAGAGGAGGCTAACAGGCTACAGCCCACGGGGTCACAAAGAGTCAGACGTGACTGAGGGACTAACACTGTAGTATTGTTGTCTTCTTAAATGTCGAATCAGATCACTTCATTTCCACCTAGGAAAGTCTGTTGCTAATCCCATATGATTTACACATGCTAAGTCGCTTCAGTTGTATCCACCTCTTTGAGACGCTATGGCCTGTAGCCTGCCAGGCTCCACTCTCCGTGGGATTTCCCAGGCAGCAATACTGGAGTGGGTTGCCATGTCCATCTTCAGGGGAGCTCCCTGACCCAGGGATCGAACCCATGTCTCTGAAGTCTCCTGGACTGGCGGTTCTTTACTACTAGCACTACCTGGGAAGTTCTATGACTTACACATTCAGCTCCAAATCTACTAGCATATCCTTCTCATTCTGGCTCAATTACATTTGCAGCTTTCTTTCAGAGTTTTTAAATTTAATCTTTTCACTCGCCACTCGGACATCCTGGCTGGCAACCAAAGCAGACATCTCTCCATCCCTTGACAGCACAAGCTTCTCTCAGGCTCCATGCCCGAGGCCTTGGCGTGTATTCTTTTCTTGCCTGAAAGGCCCTTCTTTCCTCCTTATGGAGATTGAGATCTCCTTATTCCTTCTTCAAATTCTTGATAAAAATGTGCTTTCTTTCTAATTTCACAGAAAAACCCCTACGCAGAACTGATACTTCCTTTTTCTGATTGCTCACACTATTTTGTTCACAATTCCATTATAGCATTTTTATTGAGATAATATCTATCCTAAAACACTAATCTCTTCTCTTCTGTACCTGCTTGTGGAGATATTTTCTGATTAATCAGAAGCATTCTCACTGTTTGGGCAATACATAGAATTGTTCCCCAGAAGAAGAAAAGAACTCTATATTGCCCAGTGTTCAGTTTGTTTTTATTGTTTTTTTTTTTAACACTTCTCACATATGATCTAGAGCAGAAGTTCTGAACTTGCCCATCAACCTTTGGGGGGCCTTGTGCCCTTGGATAGGAAGGAATTACATCTTCTTTTGTACTCACTCCATGACTAAATTTAGCATTTCCGTCCATTGTGAATCAAAGCAATAAGTCACAAAAGTAGTAGTGAGACATGTGACTCTGTCACAAATAGAAAGCACAGATATTTTTGTCACATTACAGTTCCTAACTACGTTATACCTTTGCAGATGAAGATGGAAAAGTTCTATACTGTCAGCAAAAACAGGACCTGGAGCTGACTGTGGCTTAGATCACAAGGTCCTTATCACAAAATTCAGGCTTAAACTGAAGAAAGTAGGGGAAACCACTAGGCCATTCAGGTATGACCTATATCAAATCACTTGTGATGATACAGTGGAAGTGATGAATAGTTTCAAGGATTAGATCTCACGGTAGACAGAGTCCTGTAGAACTTTGGACAGAGATTCATAACATTGTACAGAAGGTGGTAACCAAAATTACCCAAAGAAAAAGATATGCAAGAAGGCAAAATAGTTGTCTGAGGAAGCTTTACAAATAACTGAAAAAAGAAGAGAAGTGAAAGGCAAAGGAGAAAAGGAAAGATATCCCATATGAATGCAGAGTTCCAAAGAATCGCAAGGAGAGATAAGAAAGCCTTCTTAAGAAAATAATACAAAGAAATAGAGGGAAACAATAGAATGGGAAAGACTAGAGATCTCTTCAAGAAAACTGGAGATACCAAGGGAAGATCTTATTCTAAGATGGTCACAATAAAGGACAGAAATGGCAAGGACCTAACAAAAGCAAAAGGGATTAAGAAGAGGTTGCAAGAATACACAGAGTTCAGTTCAGTTCAGTCGCTCAGTCGTATCCGACTCTTTGTGACCATTCCATGTCCAGTTCTAACTGTTGCTTCCTGACCTGCATATTGGTTTCTCAAGAGGCAGGTCAGGTGGTGTTATTAACCCACCTCAATTTTACCTCTAGGGCAACTAGAAGGTTGAGAAAGGCTGGGAGGGGGACATAAATGATGGAATAGAAATGATGGAGAATGCCAATTATGTCCTCCTCCTATAGCACTGACTGTAAAAGTGTTAGTCACTCAGTTGTGTCCAACTCTTCACCACCCAATGGACTGTAGCCCAGCAAGCTGCTCTGTCCACGGGAGTCTCCAGGCAAAAATAGTGGAGTGGGTTTCCATTTCCTCCTCCTGGGGAATCTTCCCAATCCAGGGATCGAACCCATACCTCCTGCACTGCAGGCAGATTCTTTACTGTCTGAGTCACTAGAGAAGGCCAGCACTGACTGTAGCTTGTTTATATCTGCTTTAGTTTTTAATCAGACATAGTTCAAGATTGCTCCTCAATATTTTAGTCTCAATAGCATTCCTACTGCATATATTTTTCTCCCTTCACACAAACCAAGGCTAGAAAATATCTCCTAAGAATCACCTGTCTGCGTTGGCATTTGGCTAAAAATAAGGAGGGAGGTCAGAGAAGGCAATGGCACCCCACCCCAGTGCTCTTGCCTGGAAAACCCCATGGATGGAGGAGCCTGGTGGGCTGCAGTCATGGGGTCACAAACATCTGGACACGACTGAGTGACTTCACTTTCACTTTTCACTTTCATGCACTGGAGAAGGAAATGGCACCCCACTCCAGTGTTCTTGCCTGGAGAATCCCAGGGATGGGAAAGCCTGGTGGGCTGCCATCTATGGGGTCGCACAGAGTCGGACACGACTGAAGCGACTTAGCAGCTGCAGCAGCAGCAGCAAGGAGGGTGGTTAAGGCCATGACTCAGGAAGAGATGTCACAAGGTTTTTTGGGGACTGGTCTTGTTTCCAGGCACTAAAGGTCTCCTAGCCGCCCACCTCCACATTGGGACCATGTGACATTATTGTAGCTTCAAGGCAATTAACATTTTTCTACTTTTAGAGTCACATTGACTGAGAATATAACTGGGAAACAAATAAACAAATTCTGTCTTGGTGGTGTTGACTTGCCATAAAGAACCACTTCCCAACTTCAGTATGCTTTAAAATCTAGGGAATCTGGTTTAAAATGCTCCTTTCTAGACTCTGATTCCTGAGATTCCTGATTCTGCAGGTCTAGGTGAGGTCCAGGAATGTTCAATTTCCACAAGTCCCCCGGCGATTCCGTTATGGTGGACAGCAGTCCACTTTGGAAGACAAGGTTAGAGGTCAGGAAAGAGAGTTGTACATGTTTTCTGAGGAAGCAGTGGCTTGGAAACAAAAGGACGATGATTATGATGGGAGAATGACAGGGAAACTGCATTGACTCGTATCGAAACCATGATCCGTGGAGTCAAACAACCTCAATTCAAGGTCAAGGGCCATTACTTTACCAGCAGCTTGATCTAGCTTGGTGAGTCACTATAATTTTATGAGCCTCTGTTTTCTCTTCTGTAAAATTGGAGTAATAACAATTCATTGCAGTTGCTCTGAGTTCTGATGAAATAACATAAAGTGCTTGTCACAGAGGGTACTCATTACTGTTAATTCTCCACCCCAATCCTCCTCCCATTAGACCTATCACAAAATCACTTTGGGGCCAAATAACTTATTTTTTCTTTCTTTGTGAAACCAACTGTGTTCATCAGAAATACACGTGAGCCCCACCCTCATCCCTCTGTATTAGAAATAAATTGTCTCTCTCTGAGAACAATCTGTGGTCCTCCCCCACAGAGAATGCACTTAAAAAAATAAATAAATAAAACCCTGATATTTCTTTCTCTCTCTCTCTCCCCAACCCTCTTCCCATAGCATGGTATTGGTGCAGGGTCTGCTGCTGAGAATAAATACAGAATGTCCCAGGGAAATGACAGTCTCTTTCAATTGGTCCTTGCCTCCTGATGGGTACAGGGATGCTTGTTGTCATGGTAACCCCCTGACTTCTGTGACCTAGGTCAGGCCTGATCAGAGACAAAGGTCTCTCAGCAGAGAGGCTGGATTTGCTTGTATCTTCAGAACAGCCAGAGAGAAAGGAAGAGAGGGAGGGAATTGGGGGATAAAAAGGGAGAGGAAAAAAAAGAAGGGAGGGACCAAGAGCGAGGTAGAAAGAGAAAGCATTGTGTGTGCTTCTGTGTTTGAATAGAGACTGGAGGTTTGCTAGAGGAGTGCTGCATCAATACAGAAGCTTCTCAGGTCAGGACACATGGGATGGATTAGAGAAAATGCAGAGAAACCTTCTAAGAAACTGGTGCCCTAGCCCAGTACACAAGCCGAAGCCGGGGGGTGGGGGGCAGTTAATTTAGCCTTTTAGTGGTGGTGCTAAGACCTGCTGTTAACATTTATCAAGCACTGACTCATCCTGGGCACTTCTCTGAAGTATGAGATGCTCACTGGCTTATGTAATCCTAACAACAACCCTGGGAAGGTAATATTGTTTTCATTTCGATTGTATAATTTGGGAAACTGAGGCACAGAGAGGTTATGGAGCTTGCACAGGGTGACCTGGTGTGGAAACTGGAAAGCTGGGTTTCCAACCCAGGCAATGTGATATCCCAGGTTGGGATCTTGTCAACCATGAGGCCAGAGTGGATATAAAGAGGGAAATTCAGGAAAAGATTATTATTTGGAGGAAAAGATCATTTATCCTCTCCCCAGCACGCACACACACACACACTTTAGAGTGAGACACAACTGAGCAACTAACATTTTTACAACCAATATACAAATAAGAAAAGTGAGGTTCCAGAAAGGGAGGTGGCTGGCTGTCTGAGCTGCTGGAATTCCCTAGGGAATCCTACCTTCCTTCTGCACCCTTTGTCTTTAGGTGGGCACACAGTGCAAGGGTCAAGGTCACACCACGGGGTGACGTCACTGTCCTCTAACAATGGAAAGGGGCACATCCATTGCTTCTTAAGTTTCCCTGCTTGCCCATGGACTGAAACAGAAACATCCCTGAAAGAGTTTCACGCTTCCTGAAACTCCACAGTGCTTTTGACTTCTTTCAATGATGAAAAGCAGACCACTTTGCACTGTATGTAAAAGGAAAGAAGAGAAAACTTGTATTCATTTCATAACTACCATATGCCAGGCAGGGTGGGTGCCTTCCACACCCTAGCAATGTCCCAGCATTCATCCTCCCCTCATATAGGAGGAATGAGAAGTTATCATTTTCCTTCGCAGGTTAGGAAGCTAAGACTCAGACTAGTGAAGCTTTGCCCAGGTTCTCAGAGTGATTCATGGGACAGAGCTTAAGTACAAACCCTAATTACAAAACCCTTTTTTTCCCCCTACATTCCCCACTCCATGCTAACAGAGGCGCACTTTACGGACTCTGCCACCTTGTAAGGTGGCATCCTGAGAACATCATGGGAAACGAGACACAGGATGGCCTCCACAGCCAAAGCACTCCTTCACGAGGCACCCGGCTAGGCGGGAGCTGCTTGGTGCGGATTTATGTTGGAGGATCCTGGCGGCATCACAAAGGCAAACGCACACTTACTCCTGTTCGGGCTCTGTTTTTATCACACCTGGTGGAGGAGCTCGTAACCCGCAGAGTGACACATGAAGGAGAGAGGGGAGGAGAGTGACAAGGTGATAAGGAAGATCTCGGGGGAGGAACCACACAGGAAGCGCATGGCCTTGACCGCGTGAGAACAGCAGCCAGAGCAGGCTGTGATTTGCCTGCCCAAGCACTGCGTTCTCCCGCTGATGCACAGATTGCATGGTGCTTTCTTTTAAGAGGCTGATGCTGTCAAAAATAGCACTTCTTTTCTCTCTCTCTTTCTCTCTCAATCTATCCTCCTCCCTCCACCTCTCTCCCCTCAGCAGCTTTATTTCAGATTGGCCCAGTCTTTTGCTTTTCCCAAGAAGACAGCTGCTGTTACACAAAGGCACACCAGGATGGGGAAGGACCACATACCTGCCCCAGCTCTGTCTCCTGGGGATTGTGGATAGCAGAAGCAATGTATTTTGTGTAGGTCAGACCCTGTTTAAACTCTGCCTCTCACATCTACAATCCTGTCACTTTAGGGAAGTAGCAAGCAGCAGTGTGGACCACTGACTGATTATCAGGGCCCTGCAGTTAGGACTCAGTATAAATCCCAGGACTGCCAGTTAATGGCAAAAATCGGTCAGACATGTTACTTCCACTCCCAAAGTCTCAATCTTCCAAAATATAACAACTGAAGGTAGCACTATCGTAAACTTCGATAGTTGTTAAATTATTAAATGAGATGCTACAAAGTGCTTAGCACAGTGCCTGGCACACATTTAGTGACTAAGAACTGTTATTACTTAATCTCTCAGAGGCTTAGTTTTCTCATCTTCCCAATGGGGATCCTGAAACCCTGCAGGATTGTCTTAAGGATAAAGGCAATCACTTATGAAGAGCTCAAGGTGCGTCCGGAGTCCTTAGATATTAATCTCCTTTGCTCCCCCACGGGCCCCTCATTGTGCTTCTCCCAGGGGAGCAGCATCTATTCTGTAAGTTTGGGGATTGACCCAAATAAGTGGTGTTTACCTTCTCTGAGCCAGACCCTTCTTGGCTTCCCTTTATTGTAAAGGGGCAGAAACTGCAGGATACCAGTGAACACAACTGTTTAGATATATAGTTTTATTCCCTTTACACTGGTATCACAAACATTTAGCTGAAAGCCACATTACTTCCATCTATTTGTCTGGAGGTAGAAAGGAAGGGGTAGGGAGTGGTCCTGAGTTGAGTCCCTGCACAGAAATTCTGGGTTATCTGTTTCAGGAATGTCTTATGAATGGTTCTGTGAGCTATGATGCTGGTTCAGTTCACTTCAGTCACTCAGTCGTGTCCGACTCTTGGCGACCCCATGAATCGCAGCACGCCAGGCCTCCTTATCCATCACCATCTCCCGGAGTTCACGCAGACTCACGTCCATCGAGTCCGTGATGCCATCCAGCCATCTTATCCTCTGTCGTCCCCTTCTCCTCCTGCCCCCAGTCCCTCCCAGCATCAGAGTCTTTTCCAATGAGTCAACTCTTCGCATCAGGTGGCCAAAGTACTGGAGTTTCAGCTTTAGCATCATTCCTTCCAAAGAAATCCCAGGGTTGATCTCCTTCAGAATGGACTGGTTGGATCTCCTTGCAGTCCAAGGGACTCTCAAGAGTCTTCTCCAACACCACAGTTCAAAAGCATCGATTCTTCGGCGCTCAGCTTTCTTCACAGTCCAACTTTCACATCCATACATGACCACAGGAAAAACCATAGCCTTGACTAGGCGGACCTTAGTCGGCAAAGTAATGTCTCTGCTTTTGAATATACTATCCAGGTTGGTCATAACTTTTCTTCCAAGGAGTAAGCGTCTTTTAATTTCATGGCTGCAGTCACCATCTGCAGTGATTTTGGAGCCCAAAAAAATAAAGTCTGACACTGTTTCCACTGTTTCCCCATCTATTTCCCATGAAGTGATGGGACCGGATGCCATGATCTTCGTTTTCTGAATGTTGAGCTTTAAGCCAACTTTTTCGCTCTCCTCCTTCACTTTCATCAAGAGGCTTTTTAGCTCCTCCTCACTTTCTGCCATAAGGGTGGTGTCATCAGCATATCTGAGGTTATTGATATTTCTCCCGGCAATCTTGATTCCAGCTTGTGTTTCTTCCAGTCCAGCGTTTCTCATGATGTACTCTGCATATAAGTTAAATAAGCAGGGAGACAATATACAGCCTTGACGTACTCCTTTTCCTATTTGGAACCAGTCTGTTGTTCCATGTCCAGTTCTAACTGTTGCTTCCTGACCTGCATACAGATTTCTCAAGAGGCAGGTTAGGTGGTCTGGTATTCCCATCTCTTTCAGAATTTTCCACAGTTTATTGTGATCCACACAGTCAAAGGCTTTGGCATAGTCAATAAAGCAGAAATAGATGTTTTTCTGGAACTCTCTTGCTTTTTCCATGATCCAGCGGATGTTGGCAATTTGATCTCTGGTTCCTCTGCCTGTTCTAAAACCAGCTTGAACATCAGGGAGTTCACGGTTCACATATTGCTGAAGCCTGGCTTGGAGAATTTTGAGCATTACTTTACTAGCGTGTGAGATGAGTGCAATTGTGCGGTAGTTTGAGCATTCTTTGGCATTGCCTTTCTTTGGAACTGGAATGAAAACTGACCTTTTCCAGTCCTGCGGCCACTGCTGAGTTTTCCAAATTTGCTGGCATATTGAGTGCAGCACTTTCACAGCATCATCTTCCAGGATTTGAAACAGCTCAACGGGAATTCCATCACCTCCACTAGCTTTGTTCTTAGTGATGCTTTCTAAGGCCCACTTGACTTCACATTCCAAGATGTCTGGCTCTAGATTAGTGATCACATCCTCATGATTATCTGGGTCGTGAAGATCTTTTCTGTACAGTTCTTCTGTGTATTCTTGCCACCTCTTCTTAATATCTTCTGCTTCTGTTAGGTCCATACCATTTCTATCCTTTATCGAGCCCATCTTTGCATGAAATGTTCCCTTGGTATCTCCAATTCTCTTGAAGAGATCTCTAGTCTTTCCCATTCTGTTGTTTTCCTCTATCTCTTTGCATTGATTGCTGAAGAAGGCTTTCTTATCTCTTCTTGCTATTCTTTGGAACTCTGCATTCAGATGCTTATATCTTTTCTCCTTTGCTTTTCGCCTCTCTTCTTTTCAGTGCTATTTGTAAGGCTTCTCCAGACAGCCATTTTGCTTTTTTGCATTTCTTTTCCATGGGGATGGTCTTGATCCCTGTCTCCTGTACAATGTCACGAACCTCATTCCATAGTTCATCAGGAACTCTGTCTATCAGATCTAGGCCCTTAAATCTATTTCTTACTTCCACTGTATAATCATAAGGGATTGCTGGTTGGATCATCATATCTAATCAGTCTCTCCCTAGGGGAGGATAAGGGACAAAGACCTAGGTGAATCTTTAACCAAAGAAACCACATCCTCCCAACTGGATGGGGGTGGTAAGCCAGCAGTTTTCAAACAAAAGAAAGTCAGGCGGGGAAATTGACATATATTATTCATCCCTCCTCAGCACAGACAACTAGCAGAAAAAGAGTATAATGACCTCTTAATCATAGTCTCTATTCCCATGGGAATGAAATTTCTTTCTCTGGAAGAATGTTTAAAAAAATTCATACCACTAGTCAAGCCCGTCTCTCTGTGTCGCATAAACACTACGTCTCCCCACTCCAGTCTTTCCTCTTAGTGCTTTCTATTTCTCTCCACCTATAATTCAAACTACAATTCAGTGAGGCAAGGGCCAACTGTCCCACAGAACCTAAAGGAAAATGTAGCTTGTAGGAAACTCCTATTGATTGCATGTCACACGGACTGATTTCTACCCAGCCAACTTCCATGGATATTGTAACTTCACGGGCTGGTTATCAAATTAGTTGATGTGTTTGCTCTGTCTGCTTCAGAGAACCAGGAAATACTAGTCTCACTGCATAGACCATACAATACAAATTAAATGAACCAGCTCTATAAAGGGACTTAATAGTGCCTTTCACTGCTACCAGTGATCTTCCTAGATGCAGCATGAAAGTATATGACCATGATCATGTAACTGAACTCTACCAACACCCCAAGTATAGTATGCTCAAGGCGCTAAGTACATACTTTTAAGGAAAGCAAAGATGAATCCATCATGACAGTGGCCCCTCCAAGATTTGGTCCCAAGATCTAATGCAGGGACTGCAACTTTTCATGCCCCCAGAGGCCTGGAAAAGAAAATGAATGAAATGGACTAGGGGTAAATATGTATGCAGTTTCCTCATTTTCAACAGAGGCCTAAGTATAGGCAATACTTCCCCTACTCTAAGAAACAGAACCACAGTGCAAATACCAGGGTAAATAGCAATTAAATATTTATTGCGGTATTAAGGTATATGGCAAGACTCTCTAAGTCCTCACATGCCTTCCCTAATTCATGTACTCCTTACAGAAACCCAGTGACACAGGTACTATTAAGAATCCCTTGCTGCTGCTGCTAAGTCGCTTCAGTCGTTTCCGACTCTGTGTGATCCCATAGACGGCAGCCCACCAGGCTCCCCCGTCCCTGGGATTCTCCAGGCAAGAACACTGGACTGGGTTGCCATTTTCTTCTCCAATGCATGAAAGTGAAAAGTGAAAGTGAAGTCGTTCAGTCCTGTCCAACTCTTAGCGACCCCATGGACTGCAGCCTACCAGGCTCCTCCATCCATGGGATTTTCCAAGCAAGAGTACTGGAGTGGGATGCCGTTGCTTACAGATAATCAATCATTGGCACCAAGAGCTTAGGTAAATTATCAAAGGTCATCCAGCTAGTAGATGTCAGAGTCAGAAATTGAACCCAACAGTGCAGCTTCAGAGCCTATGCCCTTATCCACTCCACTATGCTGTCAATGGGGAAGTGACAGTCTCTAGGGAATTGGTGAACAAGAGCGTATATGCCTGTGTAGAGGGGACAGGCTCCACTCAGTTCAGCTCCAGCAATGCCATATGGGAACATTGCCAGAACTTCTCATTTTCCCAGAAGAAATTGTGATTCTTCTGTGAACTATTGAAAATTTGAGTGCTCGTCACAGCTAAGGGAGAAGGAAAGAGAGGACATACGGTAACAACTAACACTGATGCCAGAGGAAGAAAGGAAGTGCCGTAAAGATAGACAGGTAGATGGACAGAGAGCTCAGCTGCCGGAACAGTCAACAGATAAGGCGCCGAAAGGCATGCAGGCAGGGGTTCGTTTTAGCAAGACCTCCAGCGGGAAGCGGCAGTCCCTGAACGAGGCCTTAAAACGGTGATGGGGAGGACGTATTTCAGGTAAAAGATACACCAAGGGTAGCGTACAAGAGTGAAAAGGATGCTGACTCATGCATTCGTTTTCCATCTGGTGTTCCACTGGTTTTCCTCAGGGGAATCATTTTCTCATAGAAAATCTCTCATGGAATCCCACTGTGCAAGACAGACAGGAGTGGAAGAGCTGAAGGAAGAGCTGAGGGGCTGGAGGTAGCAGTGGAGAGGGGGAGGAAGAGGGGAGAGAGCTGGAGACAGGTTCGGGCCCAGCGGGGACACACGGGAGACCAGAGCTGCCTCTCGTCCCTGGGAGCCGTTCCCTATAACTGGAGGAAACCATTCTCCGCGTTCTGACCCTGTGCCTTCTAAAGTCCACAAGAAAACGACAGTCCTGATGGTCTGCTCAGCCTTCTTTTCACATTGACGTCTGTCCTTAGAATGAGCCCAGCTTTTCTTCCTTTCATTGAACCAGAGGTGGCCGAGATGAGGCCAGTAGGCTGGCTCTCATCCTGAACGGTGTTTCCACGCCCTCTATTATTTGTGGGAAGACTTTTATTCATTCCCTCCCTTCTCTTTTGTGAGGCATCTCTGAGGTGGCTGACACGGAGCCACCCGCCTGCTGCTGCTGGCAAGTGGGCCTGCATTACTGCACCAGATGTGGTTGACTGTGAGCTGCCAACGAACTGGTAACACCTGCTTCTCACAATATGAGGTGGCCTGGGGGTCAAACATGCCTTCAAAATGCTTTCTGCCTGTAGAATCCCCGGCTAGAGGGGCCAGACCTCAGGTCCCCATCTGGATCTCTGGGCTTCATCAGATAATCTTAGCCATAGGACCCTAAAGAAAGTGACAGGGCCAGAAACATGTGTCACACATGTAAAACTAGTTTCTGAGGGTTCCAGTTGCAGGTAGTACAACATATGTCTTAGAAAATAAGAAGCATTCCTTCATTCAGCAAACATTTCTCAAGCAGCTACTGTGTGAGCTATGGTGTCCCTACCATTAAAGAGATCTCAGTCTGGCTGGAGGAGTAGATGACGGATAATGAAGTCCTGGGTCTGCTGTGCCAGGGCATCAGGTACAGCAGGAAAGAAAGGAAGGCTAGATCCACTCTGTCTGGGTCATCACGGGAAGCACTGCAGAGAATAACGTACATTAGAGGCTTGAAAGACGAATAGGCTCCACAGTGGCCAAGTGTGCCACGCAGAGCATGTACCAACACAGCAGAGCTCAGCTTTTGCGGCACGTCCAATCCAGTCACTTGGATTTGCCCAGATTTAATCTCAAAGCACCTTCACCTTTGTCACCTCGTTTGATTCTCACACTACAGGCAGCTGAGGCAGGAGAATTATTCCCCTGTTACAAGCAGAAAACTGAGATACAGTTAGGGTGACCAGCTGTCCGGCTTTGCCCAGCACTAAGCAGGTTCCCCGGATGTGCAGTTTCCAGTGCTTAAGCCAGGAAACTCCCAGGCCACCAGGAACCAATTGATCACTCTAGGGATAGTTACAGGACGTGTCATATAACTTGATCAGAGAGTGGGTGAGGGACTCAAATCAGACCTTCAGACTCTCCTCCAACCCCAGAGTGGAGAGAAAAGAGAATGCACGACGTGTTTTTGTGTTTTTTTTTTGTTGTTGTTTGTTTCTTTCTTTTAAACCAAGTCCTTTGTGTTGTTTTGTAGAGTCAGAAACCAAAGACAAAACCTCTGTGTTCTGACTGACTCACTGCCTGGCCAACAGTCCTTCTCGTAAGGTCACAGAACTGTCTGTCCCCTGGGTATACTCAACCAGGGAAAAACCACCTGGAATGGCCAACATGAAGGCAACTTTGAGCCTACCTGTATCTCTGAAGGAGACCTGAGGATATCTGCATTTTCACGGAGGCTCCTGATATAACCCACTCACTCTCTTTCTGCTTGGTCATTGGTTCACCCCTCCCACTTTGCTTATCACCCCAAGCTACTGGATCAGTATAGTCCTATGAACCCTTAGCTTTTTTCCCAGAGATGGTGTTTCCCTTACGTGGTCCATACTGATAATGTCACCGACTGGACTATGGACAGAAGGCATCTCAGAGACCACTGTCCAGTTAAGAGAGTGGTGTGCAGGATTCAGGTCTCCAAATACCTAGTCCTGTCCTAGAATCAACCCACCCATCACCACAAGGCACAGCGGGTCAAACAAGCTTGGGTTCTTGGCCAAAGTTCTGTCTCTCACTCCCAGCCAAATGAGCCTGGTTGGATCTCAACAAAGGGACAGAGACAGCCAGAGAAAGTTGCTCCTCAAAACCCTCAGCAAAAGTGGTTTCCACCTTCTTCTCCACAGGCCATGGCCAGTGCAGGGAGAAGTATAAAAAAGAAAGGAGGTGGCCCGGCCTTCTGCACAGACGGAGCACCCTGGGTCTCAGAAGCCTCCATCCTCATGGGAGGAAGAGTTAGAAGGGCCATGCTCACTTGTATGTGTATCTGTGTTCAGTCATGTCCAACTCTTTGCCACCCTATGGACTGTAGCCCACCAGGGTCCTCTGTCCATGGAATTTTCCAGGCAAGAATACTGGAGTAGGTTGCCATTTCCTACTCCAGGGGATCTTCCTGACCCAGGGATTGAACATGCATCTCTTACATCTCCTGCATTGCCAGGGAGATTCTTTACCACTGAGCCACCTCAGAAGCCTCACTTACTTGTATCAGTTCAGTTCAGCTCAGTCACTCAGTCATGTCTGACCCTTTGTGACCCCATGAATCGCAGCATGCCAGGCCTCCCTGTCCATCACCAACTCCCAGAATTCACTCAGACTCACGTCCATCGTGTCAGTGATGCCATCCTCTAGCATCCCCTTCTCCTCCTGCCCTCAATCCCTCCCAGCATCATACTGACACTTAATTCAGGGCATGGAAATTCCCACCCTTCATGGCTCTCCCTCAGTGTCTTCAAACCTCACTCATCAGTAACTGCACTCCCCCTTCCTGAAGGCAGATGCAGAGCCCCTTGAAGTCTTCCCCTAGAAGCCCAGTGGTTCCCAGACTAGAGAGGTCATGGATCATCAGTGTCCAAAAAGGAAATGGGGATGGCATGGTACACTTGACAATGGGATATCTTGCCAAGGAAAGCTATGAAAGAAACAAAAGAAAAAATTATCATCCCTCATCAATGTCATTTAGTAAGAGAAGTGTGTTAACATCAAAAAAGAAGGAAAAAAATTCACCAATTGAACAAAAAGGATTGTTCTTTCAATGGAAAAGCTCGACTCCCTAAAAACTCACTATACAACCCTGCTCTTTTCTCATATTCCAATTGATGACTAAAAGCTTCATCACCAATTGGCCTGGCTCATTGGACCAGCCCTCTGGGATCCACTGATTGAATCCCAGCTTTAGCTCATGAATTCCCTCCATGTTTTCTCTGACAAGCAGTTGTCCAACCAACAATGTCTTAGCAAATTGACACTTTTCAAATAGCAATTCCCAGAGAGCTCCAACAATTTCAAAGTTTGGCACCCTACTGAGCAGTAATCTGTGTCGCTGTGGCTTCATCTCCCTGATCTAATACTGCCCTCCAGCATCTCAGAGATTAAACTTAATTCTTTTTCCACTAACGATCAATCCCAAACTATCAAGTGAGCCCTGTTTACTTTGCAGTGACCCATTATCTCTGTCATCTCTGGATCCAAGGTTACTTTTGGTGCTGTCTTTTTCTCTTATATAAGTCATTGTATCGGCTAATTAGTTGATCCCTATTTACTTAGGACCGAGTGCTGAGTAAGGAAGGGCTGCTAGTCTGAGGCTTCTCCCTGCTTAAACACCCTCTGTATCTCCCTGACCCACAGGTACAATGTTGACTTGTTAGTATTCAAGGATGTTAACAGCTGGGACTCAGCTGTTGTAACCTCATCTTCCTCTCATCATGACCACACTCCCCAGACCCTGTAATTCCCATATTGAGGTTTCTGATTTCCCTTTGCACAAAGCAGTCCCTGAAGGTTTCCTAACTTCCACTCACTATCAGAATCAACCCCTCTCTCTATTTTTGGTATTTTCATAACCCTTTATCCTAAAATCATATATAGTCTTCCATGAACTATGGAGAAACTTCTCTCCCTCCCACACTAGACTGTACGTTCCTTGAAAGATAAGGTTTACAACTTTATTCCTATCAAGGTATTCTGTATCCCTACTAAGTACCTAGCATAGTACTTGACACTTAATGGGCCCTCATAAAGTATTTGGGAAGGTGATCTGAAGACATCGACTCTTTACTCCAAAGGCTTTATAATCGAGCTAAAGGCTAAGGCTAATGCA
Source organism: Oreotragus oreotragus (assembly GCA_006410675.1). NCBI lineage: Eukaryota > Metazoa > Chordata > Mammalia > Artiodactyla > Bovidae > Oreotragus > Oreotragus oreotragus. The sequence goes on along the minus strand of SJYX01018221.1, from coordinate 12,362 downwards.
CATGCAACTGTGGTGGGCAGTGCAGTGAATTGGTTGCCAGTTGCCGGGGAATTTAATGTTCTGGTTTTTTTGGCTACGAGGTGAGTGAGATCTTAGCTCCCTAACCAGGGATCAAACCTAAACCCTCTACATTGGAAAGGGAAGTCTCAATCATTGGACTGCCAGAGAAGTCACAGCAGGGAATTTTAAAGGAAAAATCAACAGTTCAGGGAAAACATGGGGAGCACTGTAGGACAACCAGGTATTAGGAAAGAACTCAGGAGAACAGGAAGATGCAAGTACAGAGAAACAGGAAGAAGCACACTGTTTGAAGGAAAGCAGGATGCCTAACAGCCCAGTCTGATAAAAACCAAAGCTTCCTTTGGAGGAGGAGAAGCCAAGCATATCGTTGCAGGCTGGGCATCAACTCTAACAGTTGTTTTGCCCAGCACTGCTCAGATGCTTGAATTCAAGGTTTTGAAGGAAAGAGTGAAGTGTGGACAACTGCTTTAGAATCGAAGCCCCAAATACAGTCCTTAGCCTTTGTTAAGTTGAGGCCCAATTAAAATCATCTGAAATATCTCCCTTGGCTGCTTTTGCTTTTTCCAAACTTTAATTTTCCTGCAAGTATATGATAATATACTTTTTCACCATGGCAAAGTTGAATACAAAGTTGAGTACAAGGTCATCCAAGAGAATGTATTTCCAGAATTCTAACTTCTCCCTCCCAAGAAAATCCACTGATACAAAAGCTCCCCTGGGTCCACCAGCTCCTGTGGCTGAAGGTCATGGCTCAGGAAGCTGAGGGCATCTTCTGCTCACTGGCCCTTTCGGGGAGTAAATGGCATGCACATCAATCACCATGTCAGTAATTACAAGCCTAGCTGCATCCTCTAACGACCCAGGACAATCATCACCTTTTTGCTGAACATTTGTCTAAATCTGGGAATTTTCAGAGGACTCTCAACTCTGCCAAATTAGGACCACACCTGATTCTGCTTTTGTTTGTCTGCTTCAGGTTTGTTTGTTTTTCTATATTCCAAGCACAGGATTTGGCATAAGAAAAGTTCAACTAGAGACGGGTTTAATCAAACAAGTAGATGTCATAACCATCAGTATTTGAGGCCTTTATAAATGCCTTGCTAAGACACATCCAGTATTCCAGTAGTCCATTCCTGTATTCTTGCCTGGGCAACCCCACGGACAGAGGAGCCTGGTGGGTACAGTCCAAAGGGTCGCAAAGAGCCAGACACGACTGAATGACTACGCGTGCAAGATCCTTGCAGTTCTGTTTTTTATTCAAATTATAGAGGGAATAAAGAATAGTGCGCTAAATTCATTCTGAAATGTCATCCTTTCTGTTTCTTTGATTCTTCAAATGTCCTTAATTCAACTAAAGGGAGGTGATGTTCGAGGTTTCTTTAAACATTTTTATTTAGCAAAATTAACACTTAATATACACCTGTGTTAGTTCTCCCACCTGCACTTTATTTTTTTTCCCTCATCCAAGAAATCTAGATGTCTGGAAACTACTGCTAGTCAGGAGCATGGCCTCTGCCATACAGGATCCTGGATTCTGCATGATTCTGGATTCTTATTAAGTTCTTAGCTTTCATTTTAATGTGATATTTTTAGGAGGTAGTATTTGCCAATCAAATGTATACCTCTTTAAATTCTATTTGAACATGTTGGGTATAACCTGTTTCTAAGGATAGTATCACTATCGATTACCAATGGCACTGATTTAGTGGATCTTCTAGAAAACACATATTACAGGACAGTTTACCAGAACCAGTTACCTGCAGGTGATCATCATTCTAGGACCATCATTCCTGTTGGAAGGATGAAAGAAGGAAGAAAAGGAAAAAAAGAGTCGAGTTGTAAACTAGCATCTTCTGAAGTGGCTTACAAGGTGGTTTTTCTCATCTGCTGCCTTTGCTCTGCTGTAGACTTGGAGACTGCAGACCCTTGGGTGTTGCAGCCATAGGCAAGTTAAGTGTTAGTCACTCAGTCATGCCTGACTCTTTGCGACCCCATGGACTGTAGCCCATCAGGCTCCTCTGTCCCTGAGATTTTCCAGGCAAGGATACTGGAGTGGGTTACCATTTCCTTCTCCAGGGGATCTTCCCCACCCAGGGATCGAACATGGGTCTCCTGCACTGCAGGCAGATTCTTTACCTACTGAGCTACAAGGGAAGCTAGGCAAAGGAGCTGTAGGTAAAGTAAAAGTTTTTAAACTGACTCAACAAGTGTGAGGCCAAAAGGCCTAAGTGAGCACTAGACAGATCTTTGGAAAGCTGGGAAGCACACTGGTTATATACATGGACTTAAGTCTCACAGAGCTGGGTTAGAACCACAGGCAAGTTATGTATTTGTCTGTGGGATGAAAACAGCAATAATATGATAGCCAAATAGGATTAAATGCAACAATGCATGTAAAGCACTTAATACAACGTCTGGCCCATAATCAGCCCTCAATAAAACAACTACAGTGATCACCCTATGACCTTGTACATGTTCTCTGCACACTATCTAGTCCTTTTCTGTGTTCCAGATAGGTAAGTTTGCCAGAGAACTGAGTTAGAAACATGTAAGAAGACAGTGCGTTTAATTTTGTCCATTCATTCATTCATTCATTTGGGTGGAAATTGTTTCTCAAGCTCTTCCACTGCATGGAGCAGCCTGTACTAAATGTTGTGGTGGGGAGAAGCCTAAAAATACGAGAACCATTGTCTGTGTTCCAGGGATCCAACAGCCTATTTGGGGAGGCCAAGCTCACAGCAAAAATGAGAGTTAAGGAAGCCAATGGCACCCCACTCCAGTACTCTTGCCTGGAAAATCCCATGGACGGAGGAGCCTGGAAGGCTGCAGCCCATGGGGTCGCAGAAGGTCAGGCACGACTGAGCGACTTCACTTTCACTTTTCACTTTCCTGCATTGGAGAAGGAAATTGCAACCCACTCCAGTGTTCTTGCCTGGAGAATCCCAGGGACGGGGTAGCCTGGTGGGCTGCCATCTATGGGGTCGCACAGAGTTGGACACGACTGAAGCGACTTAGCAGCAGTAGCAACCCTAA